>CM031234.1:144771418-145371418 GCA_018340775.1 Taxus wallichiana var. yunnanensis
TTTTAGCATAATAGAATTCTATTTTTAAAAACACATGGCAATGGGAATTTTTACCCTGCAAGGCAGCCCCGGAAATCCCATGATCCACTTAAGTGATTTGACTTTGACAATGAGATTATTTACCCTGCATGGTAGGCAATAAAATCCCATGATTTCACTTAAGTCACTTTTCTTTTATTTCACCATGGGAATTTTTACCCTGCAAGGCAGGCAATAAATTCCCGCCTGCCTGCTGCCTCTAATTTTCCCATTGCAACTTAAGTGAATTTTCCATCATGGGAAAATGTACCCTATAAGGCAGGCAATAAAATCCCACCTACCTGCTGCTTCTATTTTTCCCATGATCCACTTAAATCCTTTGTTTTCCAAAAATGCGCCCAACCCCGCAGGGGCTTTTTAGTGCATGACTTCACCTTTTCCTAGTGAACCGGACCTCCGATGGTGACTTCCTTTGGGAATAACGTGCGTATATGTTCTCAAGATACTCCGTGCCAAGAATCAAAGCAACTAACCTAAAGGAATTGATCTAGAGATATTTCACAGAAAATGAAAAGGGAAAACACAAAAACACGAAAAATTGCCAAAAGTCACAAATAAAGCCCAGAACTTATTCCTTGTTAAAATCCTTTTGGTAAAAGGGAATAATGATATGTTCAATCATAACAGAGTTAAAATGGAGCGCAAATAGCCTCATACAGGGCTCAAAATAATTAAATACAAATTTTCTGCAGACAAATCCCGATGACAGAATATAACAATTTTGGGCATCTAGGTATTTGGTGAAAAAAGCTAATATGGCTCTTTGGGAATATATTGATGCAATACAAGGACTTTCAGGCAATAAAAACACAAAACAACCCATTATTTTAAAAGTACAAATTTTTTTCTGATAGGGTAGTCACATATTTTAGGATGAAATCTGGGACACCATCAACGCTATCATCTGTGGACATCTTTTTCTCGTCGTAATGACAAGGGAAAAAATGAGATCCCAAAGATCTCTTGTTTCGTATCTTGTCATTTGGGCATGGGGTCGAGCGAAACAAAAACAACATAACACAAAAACAAAACAAGTAAAAAAAAACAATGTTTTATTTATATACATACTGTGTTTTAACCTACTTTTTCGCTCAACAACTTGATGCTTTGCCTTGAAAGGAAATGGTAACTCAATTCCATCCCAAGAGAGGCAAGGAAGAAGGTATCTATTCATGTAGCTCTTTTGATCATGAAGGGCCCTTTCTAGAGTGAATCAAATTCGTCATGCATGCCCTTCGGTTCATATCTCTTGTCCCACCCGTAGTACCTACTTCGATCTTGAACTTCCTTTATTTGACCTTCTTATCAAGTACTGGGGCATGTCCTTATCAACTTCATCTGGTGGTGGCTCATCCTTTCTTCTCTCTAGTGGCGGGTAAGTTTGCATCAACTTGCTTCATTCCTAGATTTATTTGCTACATTTTTGAGGAAGAACTATCACCATATCCTTTATTCTTCTTGGTGCATCGATCATGCTTGTTGAAAGTCTCCACTAAGGAAACTAAATCCTTGGGGATTTTGTTACCTTTTGGTTGGATCATTCCACTGCTATCACCATAACCTGGATCAAATTTTTTTGTGATCAAGTTTTCGTGGTGGTGATTTACTCCCCTCAACATGCAGACATGCAGATGTTTGTTCAGGGACTTTGGGGTGGTAGACCATCTCCACTTTATAGTTTTCTTTTCTGAATATGGATGGTGGTCTATTTGAATTCAATAGTACAGCCAGACTGCCAAAGAATCTACCTTGCGCTTTTGATTTATAGGAATGAATTCAATAGAGAATGCTGCAAAATCAAATGTAGCAGAATGTACTATATATCCGTAATGCTCTAGCTTATCTCTTTTGACTTGATTTTTCCCTCAAACCCGCTTTACTAGAAGTTCAAAGATCTCCTTGGGCTTTGAGGAGTTTTACTCCTTTATTTTTGGCTTGCTCCATTCCTAGCAGCAAGGCTTCATACTTCCCCGTATGATTGGTGTTCTCAAACATCAACTTGTGGGAGTATGGAAATATCTCATGATCTAGAGATATTAGTAGAGCACCAGTACCTGATCCAAAAGAACATGTGCCTTTAAACTCCATAGTCCAAACTTTCTCTTCTTTTGTTGGCTCAGGCTTTGGTCAAAGTTCTAGCTCTGGAATGTCTTTATCCATTTCCAAGAAATAGACCCCGTGGTCAGATTCCTAAAAAAGAATCTGAGATCTAGGATCCTCAAATTTTGTAACCGTGTACTTGGACTTCTTTTTTAGCTCCAACTTATGGTTAAGCCCTTTGATAGGAATATACACACAAAACCAATCCATCTTTACTTCTCCTCCTAGTTCTTTGCTGAAGTTTCTGCTCGAACATCCCGTAGGAGATAGGAATATTTGCAACTAGAATTGTCATCTTTAATCTTTTGTCAGGAAAAGCTACTAGAACAACTTGTGCATCTTTGATTTTTCTAATTAAAGGGACTTGTCTCTCCATGGAGTACCACCTTTTTATGGTATTTTTTAGGGTAAACCCAAGAGCATCTACAACTTTAGTTTTCGGCATGAAATTGTCAAGCACCCGAATCTAGAATGCAATCACTTAACTTTAAACCATTAAGCAATAAGAAGACATAGAAATGTTCTAATCATGTTAGAAGATGGTGAGGCTTTAACAAGCTGCAGTTTTGTTTTGTGGAGGAGTATCTTTGGGCTTAAACAAAAGGCCTTTTGATGTATTAGATTGTCCTGGTAATTGTATATATTTGACTAGCCTATTTAACTCGCTTTCAGAAAATCTCTCATATTCGGCTTCGACATTGGAATTTTAGTTTTCTTGGCATGATCAATAATGTCAAAAGAAGGTATAAATTCGTATACCTAAGCAGCTTTCTATGGTTGAGATGAAGAACACACATGCTTACTTCTGTGGAGCTAAGGAAGAAGGCAAAGGGCCACCTCTTCTTTGTTCATTAGTTAATTCCTTAGCTTAACAAGTTTGTGATTTGTAAATACTACATATGTATGACCATGATCATCTTCATGAAGTTTCTCATCATCATGTTCAGATTTGTAGTTTAGGAAATTAATGTTTGAGTTACCAGTAGGAGCTACAAAATCATCATTCTCGAACTGATCAAAGATCACTTCTTGGTCTTCTTCATTCATCTCCACGTTGTTTCCGCTTCAATCTAATTTTGGGAACCAACAATGCAGCTTTCGGTTGTTGTTGAAATTTCGAGTAGGAGGTTCTCCGAGCCTTGATCCATTTGAGCCATCTGTTTCTTCATCTCGCATCATCTCGGTTGCTAACTTTTACAATAGTGAATCAGATGTAGTAGCGAGAGGATGAACTTTCAGCTCTAGAAGTGGTGCTCTTTATCTTTCCAATGCCATGATGAGGCCGTCTTCAATTTCAACTCGCCATGTTCTGGGCTGCTAACAAGTCAACAGGATGTGCTCTTCACAGTTGATAGCTTACTTTAGGAAGTAAAGCATTGATGAAGAACACCTTTTTATTTTCATCATTCAGAGAAGAAGAAGTTGAAATTTTGTAAAGTAATCTTTGGAATTTTGCAATAAAATCCCGCATGTGCTCATGTGGATCCTTCTTCAACTGCGTAAGTTGAGTTATCAATGTACTGGAATCTTCAGCTAGTTTGAATATTTTCAGGAATGCATCCTACATAAGAGCTTGGTTGGTTATGGTGCCAGGAGCTAGTTGGTAGAACCATTCTTCAGCCAAGTTATGCAGAGTTTCTATGAAGAGTCTGACAGATACATCTTCATGTTTGACTGCAAGCACTCCACAGGATATGAAAAACACAGCCAAGTGGTCATCTGGATTCTACTTTCCATCTCCAAAGAATTTTGGAAAATTATTTCTTGTCCCTTTAGGTAGATCATGCATAGGAGGAGTCAGATTCAGAGGTCCAAAGGCTACACCCCATGGAACAGGCGCTACAGGGGCAAGTGGATGATTCTACATCATGATGAAAGGAGTGCGTCTTCTTTGAGAATAGACTTGATGAATAATTCCAGCTGCCGGATTATGCTTAAGATGATCTAGATCTAGATGGGTGTGCACTCTCCTTCCTAGTGAGAGACTAGATCTGCAGCTTCTAACTTGAGGAGGGTGATTGAAATTGAATTACTCCCGCAGATCAAGAAATGATCAGTCCTTCCTTGCGTCTTCACGGATTAGGTGAATGGACATTCAAGCCAGGTTGAGATTTGTGTGGAAAACACTCCAATCTTCAATAGATAAGCTTTGATTTGCAAAGATAGTTGTTCCCTAGTAGAGTCACCAAAAACTGTTGGCTAGATTTTCTGCATAGCACAAAACCTAGGCAGTCATGAGATAAATCTCCCTCATTTACCGGTGAGGCTCCCATGTTAGATTTGTCAATTAAAGTATGCTAATATCTAAATGGGGTTTTACTTTAACTACTTAGTTCATGAACCATAACTGAACAGTTCTGTAGCAAGTAAGCAGCTATTTAAAGAAATGAAATATTTATAGAAGATGGGAAAGGGAATTATATTAACACAGAGAAGAAATGAAGAAGATGTGCATCCTAATCAATAGATAGCAGAGTTGATTGTATGCACATAGAAGAAACCAATATATATATAAACACAAAATTCTAAGCTAAGGTAGCTCTAGATCTAGATCTGAAATAACACAAAGTCTATTAAAAGATCTAAGATAAAAAATAAGAAACACAATACACCGTGACACAAAGTTCTTCAGAAATCTGCTCCTATATATCCTTTGCTTCAAGTGGCTCTCAAGGGTTTCAAAGACAAAGTCCGGAACACAAGGTTGCTAGTTACAAATTCTGATTATTAACCCGAAGGTTCTTCCTCTACTTATAGAATATAGAGGGGCAATTACAAGTCGGAAGCTTTTAGTTCAACTAGCACATGTGGAAGTTAGAAAAGAAACAACTGGCAATCTCCCTCCTGGAATTCTTCTTTGCATGACATGTATGATTTGCAACTTAAAATAGAACCTTCTATTTTACACGTGCCACCTATCTCCAAGTATTTGAATCCTTCAAGTAATGGCTTTTAAACAAATCACTTAAGTTGTATAATTTAATTGATCGCTCAATTACTTTGTCGGAGGAAAGAAGAAGGAAGAGGAAAGCTGCAGTCTTGTCCTTTTTCATGTCTGCATGCAGCTGATTCTTTTGCCTTTGATTCTCACCAAACTAGATCTGGGAGTAGCTGGATCTGGAAACAACAAGTTGGAATTGGAAACAACTAGATTTTACCTTCACCTTGTCTTCTCTTTTATCCTTGAAGCTTTTGTAGTTCTTCTTCTGTACATGCATCAATGCAAGGTTGGCCATAAATAACTCATCATCTTTATTTTTAATTGCATATGAGCAATTAAAAATTCTAGAAAGCACTCTGGGTGAATGCAAATTCAATGAAGGCTTCAACTGGAAGATGAAAGCACATGCACAAGATCTTGGAAGGACTTTTCCATGCACTGACTTCTTCACGGGTTGCATTTGAAACAAGAGGATGAAGCCTTTGTGCCGGAAGCTTTTGCAACTATGAGATCTGGATCTGGATCTGCATATGGATTTGCATCTGCATATGGATATACACTGCATAACAAACTCTAAAGAATCGGGCTGTGGATGAAAAGAGGCAACTCAAATAATTCCACTGCTTTTAATCTACACGCATGAGTGAAGTTTTTCCTGCACGCATGAGTGAAGTCTTTCCTACTCTGGATCTGTCTATCAATTCAGCAAGAGGTTCCAAGCCTAGATCCATGTCTCCAATATTTGTAAATTTAGAAGTGATGCATGACTCCATTGTGCTTTCTTTTTCATTTTTCTTCTCCATAGCTTTGTCTATCTTTGTTTGAACAATTCTTTTTCTTCTTATTTGACTAGAATTCTTCAAAACTGGTGCAGATCTGGATAATCCTTCAGATTCGGAGGAAATAGTCAATGTATTTGACATTAATATAATTTTCTTTTCTTTATAAAAGCTCATGTATCTAACTCCTGCAATTAATTCGACAAAGATGGCAACCGGAGCATGCACAAAGTGAATTTTAATCACAAAAATCTACATAATTCAAGCCTCTTTGCCCAAAAATTTGACGTTTTATTTGCATGCAAAGCAAGCATGAATTTTACCAACATCACCTGAGCACCTGTATCACTTCTACAAACAATTATGCAGACACAAATCAGCCTTCTTCAAAGCATGCGCCAAAACTAGAAGCTTTTAGCATCAAATCCACCTTTGTCTGAGCAAAAATCCTCTTCAAATGGGGCACACTTTTCCTCCGGGCTGCACTTCTTTACCTATGAATTAAATAATTCATCCTTATGGCAGCCCATGCTTATATAACCCTCATAATTCTATAATTAATAATTGCCCTTCCTATTCCTGGCAATTAATTAATTAAAAATCATGCTCTTCTCTTTAACTGGTGTGCTAAAATTGCATGATTAAGGACAGCCATCCATTAAATTAAATTTAATCAATTTAATCATCCACTCTTCACTTCACTTAAGCTTCACAGTGTGCTTTGACCATAGCCACTGAAAATAGAATTTAATTTAATCAATTAATACTTTAAAAAGTATTATTTCCTTCTCAAAAGGGGCTGCATTAAATAAATTAAATTTATTTAATTTTGGAATTCTATTTTTAAATTCCTTTTGTCCACTTCCCTTTGTTGACTTTTCCACAAGTCTGGGTGCCAAAATTGGGTGAATAAATATTGACAAATATTTATTTAATGCATTATTATTCACCCAAGGTGAGTTGCACTTTTTAGCATAATAGAATTCTATTTTTAAAAATACATGGCAATGGGAATTTTTACCCTGCAAGGCAGCCCCGGAAATCCCATGATCCACTTAAGTGATTTGACTTTGACAATGAGATTATTTACCTTGCATGGTAGGCAATAAAATCCCATGATTTCACTTAAGTCATTTTTCTTTTATTTCACCATGGGAGTTTTTACCTGCAGGCAGACGATAAATTCCTACCCGCCCGCTTGCCTCTAATTTTCCCACTGCAACTTAAGTGACTTTTCCATCATGGGAAAAAGTACCCTACAAGGCAAGCAATAAAATCCCACCTGCCACGCTTCTATTTTTCCCATGATCCACTTAAATCCTTTGTTTTCCAAAATGCGCCCAACCCTATAGGGGCTTTTTAGTGCATGACTTTACCTTTTCCCAAAGGAACCAAACATCCGATGGCAACTTCCTCTGGGAATAACGTGTGTATATGTTCTCCGGATACTCCAGGCCAAGAATCGGGCTAACCCGGTAAAGGAATTGATCTAGAGAAATTTCACAGAAAATAAAACGGAAAACACAAAAACACGAAAAATTGCCAAAAGTCACAAATAAAGCCCATAACTTATTCCTTGTTAAAATCCTTCTGGTAGAAGGGAATAATGATATGTTCGATCATAACAGAGTTAAAATAGAGCACAAATAGCCTCATACGGGGCTCAAAATAATTAAATACAAATTTTCCGCAGACAAATCCCGACGACAAAATATAACAATTTTGGGCATCCGGGTATTTGGTGAAAAAGTCTAATATGGCTCTTTGGGATTATCTTGATGCAATACAAGGACTTTCGGGAAATAAAAACACAAAATGACCCATTATTTTAAAAGTACAAAAATTTCGGATAGGGTAGTCACAAATTTCGTGGATGAAATATGGGGACACCACAAATCTAGGTAGTCATGGGATAAATCCTCTTCATTGAATGGTGAAGCTCCCATGTGATGTAATTATTTATTCTACTATTCTATATTCAAGAGTGTATTTATTTAGTTACATGGTTCATGAACCATAACCAAAACTCTGCGACAAGTAAGTAGTTGTATGGAAAAATAGCGGTGATAGGAAATGATAATAAAATTTGGTGTTTGTTATCCCATAAAATTGGAAAGGGAAATTTTACAAATAATCCTACCAAATTTTTGTTCCGGTCCCTTGTCAGGGACTCCTTGCGTTCGGAACGATGCAAAATCCCTTCCCGAGAAATCTAGTTTTCCGAACTTAGCCTTTTTGGTCTTTTTTGGTCGGGCGCACCTAATGTCTATGCAACATGCAGTGTTCTTGCGCCCCCTTTATTCCTTTGGTGCACGGTTTGAAGTGTCGACACACATTTTGGTGCGCCTCCCCATGTTGCACCTTTCTTGTGTGCACCAAGGTGCATGCGCCTTTGTGTCAACAATGTTTTTGTTACGCCACGTTTTGGAGTGCCAAAAGGCACACATAACTTTGTGTCGACAGGTATTTTGGTGCGCCACTTCAAAAATTGGTTGGCGCATTTATTACAACCTTGCCTATATATAGGCGCATCCACCATGTCACTTTCACCAGTCAGAAAACACGTAATTGATCTTTTTCCTTTGCACCTGTCAGCGCGCCTATCATCTTCGTATCACTTTCGTGGACCGTGTTTCACCTCTCATATTTTATATAATCTGGTATGTGGTCCGTATTGATCTTGTGATTTGTGTTTTGGTTATTGGTCGTTTGTTTCGGGGGTTGGATTAAATAGATTTTGAAGCCTTGAAACTTCCCCCTTTGCTGTTTTTTCTGTCCTCCCCGATGCATTTCTCCCTCTTTCCAGATCTGCTGGTAAAGAGGACTCTGCCTCTGAAAAAATCACTTGGGTCTCTTTATTACATCCTGTTCATCACCCAAGAAACCCTGCAGAAGAGGCTTAAACTCATATAACCCCTCCAGAGGAAGAACATAGACTTAAAAGTTGGTAAACTACCTTTTTCCTCTTTGGCGCATTCACCACCCTTGCAACATGAAAATGCAAATCGGCGCCAATGGCGCATCTACCACACTTCTACATAAAAACAACAAGCACCCTCTCGGTGCACTTCCCTCGCTTACAACACCCACTTTCCCTGCGCCCTCTTGGTGCACCAAACTCATGTGCAACATTGCAAAACCTTGCGCCATTGGCGCACCCTACATCCATGCAACATCAACTTTAGATGCGCCAAGTATAAACTATTAACAGCGCAGCGCATCCCTTATTACAACAACATAATGTTATGCAATCCCTCTCTGCGCCGCACCGAAGTTTCCTTTTGCGCACATAATGCATATGTCACACAAGCCATATACGCGCCCTTTGGCGCACCAAAGTTACATGTAACATAAAGATTATATGCGCCACTGGCGCATCCTGTTCCCGTGTAACATGAAGAATATCAGCGCCTGTTATAAAATGCATATATATGGCACAGGTGCACTTCCGCTTGCAACAACAAAAATGTCATCTACAGTTTCCATGCACCCTGCGCCCTTTGGCGCTGATTTATCCCTTGCAGCACCCCTTTTCTATGTGCCATACTATTTAACCTTGCAGCCTGCAGTGTTCATGTGCCCTGCACCCTGAGGCCTTAAAATTGCTAACTCTTCCTTCTGTCAACGCTTTAATGGAAGATCAAATAGCTAATATGACTTTCCTGCATTGGGTTTCACTTCTTCTTCTTGCAGATCAACAACTGAGTTTAGAACTACATATGTCAACATCAAGTAAGAGACCAACCAAGTCCAAGGGAAAAGCCAAACTTACAGAAGAAGAGATGAAGTACAAATATCAGAGGGTCAGGATGCCCGAATCCCAGGCAGAGTGTGACCTGGATATAAGAGACTCAGAGCTCGGGCACATTGATATGGAGGATTTCTGGGCCAGAACCCGGAGGGTCACAGGAAGTCCCTGGATGGACAAACTGGTAGGCAGTGGCCTACATTTTGCTGGAGGAATCCTAGTCAGTGTAGTAAATAATGAATTCATGATGGTAGTGGCCCGCTACTACAACAAAGACACCAGGTGTGTCCTGAATGAGAAGGGCGAGGTCGTGATCAACCTCACTGCTTGGCACTTCGAAATTATGCTTGGAATTCCTCACCACCGTCACTTTGTGGCCGTGAGCCAAGAAGACTACACCAAGGCTTGAGAGGATAATGAGGATCGGTGTATGCGGTTGATGAATGAGGTATACCCAAAAACAAGAAGGTGGTGACCGGATGGCCACGAGATCATTCATCACAACGATTTTTTCGAGGAACTAAGTGATAAAATCATGTTCCTGAGAAGATTATTTGGGCTTCCTGATGCCCAGTACTTTCATAAATGGATGCTGAGATACTTGGAAACAATGAACAAGAATGTGCCAGATCAACGCTTCGAGTGGGCGGAGATCATAAGCAGCACTATATCCGAGCAACTCCAACAACTCACCACAATGGGGAGGTTCTACATGAACTCCTACATAGTTTATGCTGCAGCCTCAGAAAGAGATTATCTAGTGCTAATGCGGTGCGGGGTTTGGCCCCAAGTAAAGATATATGAATACTATCCAGAACTAAAGCTGGAAAATAGTATCCCCCAGTTTACAAAGATCAATGATGCCTTCTTCTACGGCATCGTCTACCTTTTGAGGCCAAACATGACTCACGGTCGTACGACCAAGAGCATTGTTGCAGCTACAGAGAAATGGGGAGCCTTGTTCACACAATTCCCCACCTTTACCTATCTAAGGGCAGCCAACTTCTTGGGGGAACCAACCAAATTTCCGAGATACGCCGGCCCCAAGTTGATCCTGTTGGAGCTGTCAAGATAGCTTATAACCTACCACGAGAAGTGCCTAAAGAGAAAGAAGGGTGGAACTCCTTTCCCCCTCACAGTGGGTAGGTATACTTGTCTCTCTCACCACAAAGCACGGGATATGTTTACAGAACTGGAGCTGCTAAATTTAAAGCACAACTTCCCGGCAAGGCCCACTTTCGACCCAAGGAATTGCCTACCCAGAGCCAAACTCGATCCGATCCACGTTCCACAGATCGAGGATATTTATATCGACCTATATCATGAGGTCAAGCTCAGAAGGAAAGACCATTCCCGCTTGGCCTTGGCTGAAATCATCCAGTACGGCGTGGCCATCGTCCCAAAAGGTTATCAAACTGCTGATCAAGAAGTTGATCAAGTATATCTTGACATGGGTGGGGACGACTGGCCTTTCGCTGTAATTGATAGAACCAAGGCACCTCAGACAATAGAGGAAAGGGTCAAAGAAACTCTGCGAAGAACAGAGCACTGGTGCAGAATGAATGGCCTCATTTACCTTGGAGTTGATTTCACCGCTTCTCCGTTGGGCAATACACCTTCCAGGCCAAAACAACTGCCAAAGAGAAAAGGGAAAGACAAAGAGGGTGAGTCAAGCTCCACCCAAGAGGAAGCTCCTGAAAGTCCTCCTTCCACTTCACAAGAACGGGTTGTAATCCTGGAAATCCTGGAGAAAGAAGCAATGGAAGATGTTCCGATAGGCACATCCACTCAGGATGTTGCCACTACTGTAACCATTGAGGTCCCTTCTATCCCTTCTCCCTCTCCTCCTTCCCCTCCTCAGGTGACCCAAGCGACCATTCCTTTGGTCGTGTCCTCTCCTCCGTCTTCTGTTGTTCCCCCTTCTTCATCATCCATCTTCTCTTCTCTCGCGGAGCTGTCCCCCACCATTTCTTCCCTCATCTCTCAGCTCCCTTCCATTCCCATGTCTACCTCCCCTGCAGTATCCCTTCCTCCCATGAGCACTTTCTCGGCTTCCCTCTCAATGCCGCCTCTAAGTGTCTCCACGCACTTTCCTTCTACTACTGCAGCTGCTCCCTTTTCTATTTCTGGTCCTTCTCCCATAAGTCCAGCATAGATCTCCCAGCACCTGAGTCAACAAAAGAGGAAAGTTCCCATCGCACCGATGGACTTCTCCGTCATCCCATCAAAGGGGACCAAGAAGCAAAAGCCTTTAACCCGCTTCTCTCGTAGTGTGTCGGGGGAGAGTAATGGAGATAGCATACCCTAATCCTTTAAAGGATAAAAAGGATCTGTCTTTGATAGATTACATAGTGACCTAAGTCACAATGGGGACATCTTGTAAAGCTTTCAGGAGAGGCCCTATCTATAGTTGACGCCTTTTACAAGAAGCTCCAGGAAGTAAAGGAAGAGAAAAGGCTGTTAAAGGAGCAAAATAAACATCTTCTCCACGCCTTGCAGAAAATGGGCAGTGCACCTCCTACAACTACCACCGAAACTCCTGAGCCTCTGAGCCAGGATAAGATTAATGAGTATGCTAAAATCGGCGAGCAGGGTATGGTAGTTTCTACCTGGAGGAGCCAAATCCTCAAGGAAAGTGAGGGAGTAATCGCTAAGTTCACCAGTTTGTATCAGAATATCAATTGGGTGAACAAAGAGCTCCAGGCGATAGCAGGACCCATCTCCGAAGAGCTGGACCACGCCAAGATGCAGCATGAGACCTTTCAGAAAATGTTCGACTGTTCAGTCAAAGATCTGGTCAAGTTTGGCATCCTTGGTCACCCCAGAGCCCTCAACAAAATCCTCTCTACTTTGGATTATCGGGTTGATCAGCTGGAGTTTGTCCTGGAGAAGATTGATAAGATAAAGGAGGAAGCCCTAGATGCAATGCATCAAATGGAGCAGATTATCCTGAGAATGTCACCGGGCTTACTCACTCCTTCTTTCGCCTTAAGAAAGGTTGATGAAACTATTCGGATCTTCAAGGAGATCGTTTCACAAGGGCTGGGACCAGAGGTCACTTTCGACGCCGAATCCATCAACAATCTGTTGGCTTGTCGTGACTTCATCGGGTACCTGATAGAGGCAGAAAATGATTATTCCAAACTCCCAGAAAATCTCACGGATGAGCGGGAGACTTGCGAAGCTATCAGTGATCGACACAAGGATCCTTCCTAGGATCAACTTCAACCCATGATCAAAAAGTTCATGGAGTACCGTGCCCAGTTCCACAGCTCGTCTCCCGAGCAACAACAAAAGTAGGATACCCCCTTCCAGCCGCGGGATCGACAATGAATAGTTTCTTTCTTCCCAACTTTCTCCTTGTAATTATCCAAAGTATGTTGACACAAATGATGACATCATCCATGTTGCATCATGAGATGATGTCATCCACCAAAGTTGTCAAAAGTCAACAAATGACTTTGGAATCTTTTGTAAGATATTTTGTAATTAGGTGGTTGTTTCCTTTTTGCCTTCTTTTCTTCTCCTTCTTCTATAAATACTTGAATACTTGTTGTATTCGAGTGTGGACATTTTTCAGATGAAAAATAGAAGTGAGAAGAAAAGGCTTTGTACTTTTTGTAACAGAAGAAAATATTAATACAAATATTGAGACTTTGTGTTGAATATGTGTGTTATGGGCATCTGATCTTTCTTATGTCAGATTTATGCGTTTATTCTGTTGGATCTATCTCTACTTTTTTGTCATTTGTTCATCAGTATTGCTTTGTTTGTCTATGCAAGTAGGTTCGGCTCTGTTTACTACCAGCCCAAAACATAGACCCTCTGACCTTTCTACTTTGGAATTCATTTCTTTTCTCCCTTCAGATCCATCTTCCTTCCCTTCTTTCCTTCATTCCTTTCTGTTCTTCGTCGGAACTACTCTACTGGGATGAGATCCCAACCCCTGAAGGCAGAATATTGTGAGACTTGCACAAGATTCCTACTGGTAGAATAGCAATAAACCAGTTTCACTTTGCTGACTCAAAGAGGGGCTATGCCCTGCACACTGTTGGCTCGTTTATCCATAGATCTGTCCATTCAACAGATTTTCAAACCAACAGTTTTTGGCGACTCTCTTGGGAATCGAACGGATCTATCAGATCTATGGTGGTGGTGTGTTTAAAAAACTGGTGAAAATCGAAAAAGTCACTACCTGTTTGCAAATTTTAACTTTTGTTCAAAATCCAATTTTTGCAAAAGTGCTCCAAACTGAAAATTTTCTTTAGAGATCCGTAGATCTGGGCTAGATAGAGATCTTTAGTTCACTGAGTTTTTACAAAAATCTATATTTCTTCGTAGATCTGAGTTTTTGACAGTTTACCAAAAATTCCAAACTCTTTAAAAAGTCAACTCTAGATCTAAAAATCAGCTTACTAAGTTTTACCATCATTTTATCCTCGTTGATATTTGTTGTTAAACCGCAATCGAGTTTTCAAAAGAGGGATAAAATTTAAATATTTAGAAAAGTACATGCTGCTGATTTTTGTCGAAAAATCAGAAAATCAGCAAGTACAACCAAAAAGAGTTTTTAAATCTGCTCCAAAATATTACAGATTTGGAAGGTACACTGGCGGGTGAACCATTTACTCACAGCAGGAGAGCTCATGGAGAAGTTGATCCCACTTTCGATCTGCTTCAAAGGCACAACTTCAGTGTTACACTAGCACGCTTCTCATCGCTGAGCTCGGCTGATCGGTCATCCAGGAGTGTCTCACCTCCACGAAGGAAGCATTTTTCACAAGGAGCCTCCACATCCCTTTGTAGTGCCTTATTGCTCAGTGGGACCATCCTGCTAGTGTGCATTCTTTTCCCACCCGTCCAGATGGCAGTATCGTGGGGAAATGCTATGGGCCCTCTCGCATTGCCGCATCCAGTTCACGCACTCCCTCATGGAAATCGAAAGAATTTCCTGAGATTTGATGGGAGTGGAAATCAAAGCACGGATGCACATATATCTGCATTCATCATGTCATGCAGCATCCTGGATGTGACCCATGAAGATGTGTCAGTTTGCCTCTTCCTAGAGACCTTGCAAGGACCCGCAGCAGAATGGTTTCAGCAATTGCCGGTCGGATCTATTACTAGTTGGGCCACCTTACGAACTGCATTCGAAGAAAGATAAAAGCCTTCGGAAGATGCATTTGCATTGTTATCACAAATCACTCACCTGAAGAAGGAGGCTAATGAGACTATGCGTGACTTCATCACCCGTTTCAATTCTCTGATCAACCGTGTTCCGCCTACCATGCTTCCAATCAAAGTTTTTCTTTGGAGAATCGAAAAAGTAAGTTTCCTACTCCTACAAGAACAAGTTGCTACTCTAATTCTCGCCCAGGCTGCTGCCATATGGATTGAAGACAACTTGCTTATATCTGGTGAATTGAAAAGGGAATCATCCAAGCTTAAATCTTCGGGCCCTTCTCCCACTACTTCGTCTGATCCGGCATTCCAAAAGATGGCGAACGACTTGCTCGCATTAAAGAAGTAGTTAGCCCAAGCTTCCCCCAATTCCTCATACCGGGATATCCCATGAAGAACTTTCACTCCCAACAAAGTGTCCCGCATATGTCGCGCGTCTGCCTGCAATGCTCCAGCGGTTGGTGGTTGAGGATCCTCCGATTAATGCTTTGGCGAAATCGAAGAAGAGGAACAAGATTATGAAGAACCTTCGTCTCAAGGCGAAGATGATCAAGATGTCGAGTGAACCAACTGGCGACTCTACAATTGGGTACATGGAATTTGAAGATGAAGAATCCGACGAAGAAGAGGGTACCCAAGGATATGCAAGCACAATCATATGCTGTTTTTACCCGCTCGCAGGGAAAAGAAGCAGAGGTCACTACCAATATGCAGAAAGAGAAGGCTGCATTATCCACGCCCTAATTATTGCTAAAAGAGGTAATCCTCTTCCTACTCAACCCCCTGTTAAGTATTTTACAAAGAAATATTTTCCTCCCATCTCTCCTCCAAATCAGCCTTCTTCTATTTCCATGAAGACCAGTAATCCTACTCTACCATCATGAAATGAGGGACTCATTCCTTCATCTCGCGCAACCCTTGGCCATGTTTGACATCATAGATCATGCTAAAAAGACTAAGATCCAAATGTCTGAAGCCGAGTATCTTCAGTCAAACCCCGAACAGCTTGTAAGGTTGACCAAGTATATTCAAAGCCAAGCTGTCATATCTCCCCAGATCTCCCTAAAAGGAATCCTTTCCACTCCTCCTGCATCCCGCATAAATGTTGCCTCAACATCTGCATCAGGAAAGATAGAACCTTTCTATCTCTCCCTCCTAATCAATGGCCACAAACTAAGTAACTGCATAATTGATTCTGGAGCTTCTGATAACATCATGCCAGTAAAAGTCACCCATGCTTTGGGCCTTACCCTTACCAAGCCTTTTGGCAGATGTTATTCCTTGGAAACCAAGCAGGTTCCGCTGATTGGTCAGATCAAAGACGCTCAGTTCGCATTTGTGGCATTCCTAGAGAAAAGAGTAAAAATGACCGTCCTCGTTGCCGACATTCCAGCAGCCTATGGAATTTTGCTGGGAAGAAGTTTTTGCAGTGAAGTTGGTGGGGAGATTCATATGGACTGGTCTAAGGCTAGAATCCCCGTCAAAGGTGTAATGCAAACATTGGAGCCTGAATCACAAAAGAAGTACTTGGTTACTAACTCTGAGGACCCCAAAGCCCAAATTATTTTTGAATCATCAGGAATGGGGAACTATTTCTTGTCTACCGAGTCTGAAAAAATGGTTGTTCTCGTCCAAGAAGAAGATCTTAACAAGATCTGGACTTTGCAGTTTGATGGCAGCTGCGCGACTAGTAGATGCGGCACTTTGGAGCCATACTTATATCTTCGAAGAGGAGATTATTCCTCTCTCTTTCAAGCTATATTTTTTCAACACAAATAATACATCGCTGAGTATGAATCTCTACTTAGCATGCAAGCCATAAAGGAAAGAGGGATAAAAATTTTGAAAGTACAAGGTGATGCAGAGCTAATTGTAAATCAAGTTAAAAGGATATATCAAGTGAAGAATGAGAGGCTTAGGCATTATCGGTCAATTTATACCTTAGAACAAGTGAATTTTTTTTTTTGATAATTGCATCCTGGTTCTAAATACATAATTTAGAACTCACAAATCAAATAACCATTCTTATAACAGACAACCATATGCAGCTGTAATGACTCGGAGTACCTCCGATCTATTCATTCCATGACTCGGTAATCTACCGATCTATTCATGAGTAATAAGAGTTGGCGTTTTTATTTAACACTTCACTCTTGCGGTTCTCTTCCCTACTCTGGGATTCAGAATGCTCTGTCCAAGGAACCTAACTGAATAATTGTTACCATTATTCATCGGCATCTCATCCCTTAGACTAGGTGAATTAGGACAACGCAATCAATCAGCGACTTGCGATACTTTGGCCAAAGATTTGAAACATACTGTTTATGTCTCGTATTCCTTAACGGCATACTCGTCAATCTGGAATACGCCCTTCACCCCATTCTTATGTTATATAGAATGTCTTATACCGACTTCTGTCAGTCCTTCCTATCACAACTTAATCACTCGGAGACAGATTATCAAGGTGATAATGTTATATGGATGCCCACGAGGATTAGGGATACGATGACATACTGGTTTAACCCTGCAGTTAAACCAGTGTGTCATGATACCCGAATCTCCTAGGCAGCCTTATAACATGACCACCTTCCTAATCGGTCCCTGAGTAACTCGTTCGAGATCAAAGTGTAAATCTTAGCGATCAATGCAAAGGGTGTCGTCATAAGTCACCTGCATTGTTGTAACTTTGAGAAGATCCTAATCTTCTCGGAGGTACAGCCCTGCAATTGACTTGTGCCGTCAACCTTTAAATCCACCTCGAAAAGATTTACTTAATAATATGCGTTACGCACGTTGAGTTTTAAATTACATTAAAGACTTTCCCCTAAGGTTAGCCTTTCCCGATCCCTGGATTCTTCGTCTTAAGATGACCTTCCTCAATAAAACCCATTACATGGTAGAGGTAATAAGGTCAAGATCTCATCAAGGAGTTATTAGAATATACATGATTCTAAAACAACAGAATTGGACAATATCTCATAATCTTCACATGAGATTGTCATCTGAACCCCATTAGATTTATATCAGTTCTCTTAACTGAATTTATATCATTCTTATTAGCATCAAGATATAAATGGTTAAGAATCCAATTTAATGTTGTCCTGTCATGCTCAGGACTAGGGATTAGTAATTTAATTCAGCTTGATTAGCGTTATGCTTAAGTTCATTTTAGCCCTATCTTTTAGAAAGACAATGATTTAAATTTCAATTTAGCTTTCGATAGAACAAATTAGAACTACTAAACACTCATAAGAATTCAATCACATTTTCTTATAAGCTTTCATTGACAATCACAAAAGCATCCAAATTACACAAGATAACATTGCCACTCGGTATATAAACCGAAGAAGGTCAACTATCAGAATTAAGAATACAACACATAAGTAACAAATACTTATTTCCATTCCTTTCAGAACTATTCAAATACATTTTAGGCATTCACATACTTGATACTGATGCTCAACGGAAAAGAAACATCTTTCCACATTTAGTACATTTAGAAAATCAAGTGTAATTCATTATAAATCAAATTAAACAATCGATCATCCGGTCAGATCTGCATTGCTTTTACCACTTACGGCAACCATCTGCGCAAAAATAGTCAACATGAGTCGGTTCGATGGTGAGCATGATAAGCACTAACTTTTAAAACAATTGCAATCCGTCAATTGTTTTCATTAAACTTCTACTGTTTAAATGAGATCAATTCTCCAAACAAATAAACATATTCGACTATGCCTTTTGAAATACAAAAATGGCTACAAATGTGTAACTCTATCATCGTTACAAAATAGTCTTAAACACTTCTCAATTATTTCATCAAATATTAGAAATCAAGAACGAAAGTATCCAAAGCAATTATCTTGAATCCAAGATCAGCAATATTGAACAAATCGTTACTTTCATCAGAAAAAGGAATATCATAACAAATCGTGATTCCATCAATATGATACAAAAACAATTCCAACTGTTAAACAGATATCGACATGCATTGTTATGATAGAAGAGAAAGAAACAAATCATTCACATTTCCCTTCACACAAGCTCATGACTATGTACCATCTCCTCATATGGAAAGCCTTCATCCTACATGCATACGAATAAGTCCGACGAGCCACAAGAAAAATCACTGTTTAAATAAAAATCGAACACATCAAAGCTTCTGTACAGTAGCTAACACGCCTATAGTGATGACTATCAACCAACAGACTCACAAGACCTTCCACAAGAAGCGGCAAACTAGATGGGTTTCTCCACATTGCCTGTCGAGGTGCAGTCGACGGCTTAGTTCAGTCTAGCTTAAAACAGGATAGTTTTGCAACAAAGACTAACATGCTAACAATCCCGCACATAAACCTATAGCCCAAGCTAGTCCCTTCTAAACACAGTAAGGCTTTTCGACCCAAGGTCGAAATCAAGAACTTTTATTATATCGCGGCCAACAACAAACTTCATCGCATTAAGCAATTTGATGTTTCCATAAGACTATGCGAAGATTATCCTACAAATTCCGTAACATACACAGCCTCATCCAACTAGGAAAAATAGAAAGGAAACATATCATTCTGTATTTACATCTGTTCGCAATCGGAATCAGACGTATAGCATTCACGATTCATTTATACAAGGCCGCATTACTTGATATAAATCATTACTCAGGAAATCCCACAATGTCAAAACAACAGTATACCAAGTCAAGTTTTAACTGAGGCAAAAGAAAATACAGGATAACTTCCACGAATTCAACTGAACCCGAACAACAGTGGCAAGACAAATTGTTGCAATGATTCCATCTGGGCAAATCAATGGTGTACATAAAAAAATCAGGCAAAAGCAAATTTAAATACTTGATTTCAACACAAGGAACCCGTGACCCTTTGCCCTTTGCAATTCTTCACACAAGTTTGCCTGAGAATGTAAACGTAAAAATACACCCAAAGAATCATGCCATAAAATCCTTGCAACACGAAGGTATTCTTACAAATAACGAGGGTCTTAGTACATGTTATTCCCTCAAGTCACTTTGGCTCATCAATTACCAATATTCAATTATATTTAACTTGAGGCAGAGGTCCAAATATAAGTAAATCATTCAATCGACTCCATGAGTCGTTACGATTCTGACAAAAAATATGAATATATACATATTGCATACGATAACGGGTTGAAACCCATAACCACAAAGCAAGGAATACACAATTTCCAAAAGGGCGCAATGAAATCTTTGAAACACAATAAGTTATTCGTTCAAAATAACTTAAAATACCATAGCGAAGCCCTACTAGGTTCTGTAACCTTCACCAATGATAACCACCACAAACTTGCAAAGAAGTCCAATAAGACTGAACATTCACACAAAAGTCCAACAGTATCTTTTCCGACAAGAATCAACAACAAGCCTCATCAACAAGTTTCAATCAACAAGTTTCTATCAACAAGTTTCTACTGTATCCTGAACCCAGCAAGAGAAGCATGCACGGGTTCTCACGGAGCCGGAAGATACCCTTCAAGCACATGTTACACAAACTTACGCCGGAATGTGAAGCACAATAAAATAGAAACGATTCGAAATACATCACACACCCATTAAGGGTTAAATTTGAAAAACGAACAACATAAAGATACAGTACCAAATCACACAAGACAACCATAGGAAATCATCTATTTCCATAAGTCATTTGAACAGAGTTGTTCTAATGAAATCACTTGAAAAACAAAAGATTTTTAAAGGTTAGGGCCTAACATGCCTGGATTTTTGCTCAAAATTCCGAAGCAGACCACTGAAAGAGCTCGGACTTCCTTTTCCTTTTCCAAGTTAGAGCGACCAACAAGATTTTGCTATCTCCATGACATATATACTTTCCTTGCCAGAGAAAAGAGCTAGATACCCTCATACTCGCCATGCAACTCCAAGAAGACTGGTGCGAAGAACCAGTGAACAGGCAGAAGGAAAACCGAAATTCGCGATAAGCCAAACAAACCAACAACTTTCCAATTTGCATGCCTTCTCGCGAGTTCCGAGCTCGACTTCCAAGCTCATTAATTGCATTCACTCCAATTTTCCCACTTAAACTCAACTGCCACCGACCGCCAAAATTGGCGACAGACAAATAAAATCTCCAGACCATTTTCAGTCTTGGCGACCTGCCACGTCGGCTCAGGTTAGCCGTTTCTAAAACCTCCGCCAATACCTGTCTTCATACTTATCCAATGCATTTAATTACATAGAAAATGCCGCCCATGGTTCGCACCCCTCCATAGGCCCCTTTACATTCTTGCTCACTAGTTAGGTTAGTAACTTAGGTTAGAATTTAGGATAACACCTAGTCTAACCACTTTACACATAGATACTAACTTAGAACATCAGCTCTTAGCCTAGGTCTAGGTTAGATTAACACTAATCTAACCCCTAGGTTAGGTTTAGTTTTAGGTTACTAATCATTAATAATTCCAGTTAGGTCTACATTCTGTACACTCAGAAAAAGACCTACAACATACATTCTCGAACAGGGTTAGCTCCTGTTCCGCCTTAGGCTACAGAATTATATGAAACCGAATTATTATCTGGTCCACGATTGAGACCCTCCAGATATACTTCCATATCGGGAACCAATCCATTTCACATGATCAACTTTGAGTCATACTCCGACTAGCTTATTGATGCTTCTAGACCTTGCAACTTTGTTCAAGGTGTGTAATTTTAATTCATCACGAACAAACTTAAAGCAATACTTGGATCAATTCAACTGATCCAAGGCTAGGTATTATAGAAGGGTAACTCTGTAATTCATTCCGAGATAAGATTAAACTCAGATACAAAATGAAAGAAATAAAAGAGTCCAATCATATTCCGACTCAGTCAAGATCTGCAATCTGCAAAGAAAATACAGTACATATCAAGCATGATTTCTTAATCGAGGAACACATCCTTTTACAAGAAATCACATATCAACACTTGTATGCTCAGGAGGAAGTAACAACAGTTCAGGGTGTTACATGCTTCCCTCCTAAAAGATTCATCGTCCCGATGATTACATATTCAATTAACCTTCAGGTCAATCAATGTATCAGTACACAAATAATGTGACTATTTCATATTTGAATAGTTCCAGAAATCAATGTCACAACACATTTTATTCAACCTGAATAATGTTTGCCTTCATCTGGCTTCCATAAATTCAAAAAAAAAAGTTCTTAAAAGAATGTTTTGTCAACAGATTTCATTCTATTGAAAAAGAGAAGGAAAAGCCATTTTCATCTCTTCCAGGTTTTCCCAAGTTGCACTTTCTTCGTTAAACTGGTCCCACTGGACCTTACATTGCTGTATTTCACGATTTCTTAAATGCAATTGGCGAGTTTCCAGCACTCGTGTGGGTTTAACCACGATTATTCCTGGGTCTTGGACCTGCAAGGAATTCCAATTTAAAACATGTGACAGATCTGAAACGTATTTCTTAAGCAAAGAAATATGGAAAACATCATGCATGCGAGATAAAGCAGGTGGCAATGCTAAACGATAAGCTACAGGATTGATTATTTCGACAATTTTGAAAGGTCCCACGAATCGAGGTGACAACTTGGCAGCCTTGCCAAAAGTTATTGAACTCTTTCTAGGTTTAACACGAAGAAAAACCTTATCACCAAGCTCAAACCTTCTATCAACCCGCTTAAGGTCGGCGCATAGCTCTTACGTCTATCATCCATTTGCTTCCTTTAGTCGTTCGCGAATCAGCTTAACTTGCTGTTCCATTTCAGTGAGAATTTCTGGTCCAATTACCACTCTATCCTCAACACTGTCCCAACTAACAGGAGTTATGCACTTTCTTCCATAAAGTGCTTCAAATGGTGCCATTTTAAGAGATGAGTGATAAGTATTGTTGTATGCGAACTCAACTAATGGAAGATACTCCTCCCATTTATACTGTTGATCCATACAGTACATTCGCAACATGTCCTCCAACACTTGATTTACCCTCTCAGTTTGTCCATCCGTTTCCGGATGATATGCAGAACTGAAGTTTAGTTTCGTTCCAAGGGCTGCGTTAAGCGTTTGCCAAAACCTTGACGTCATTCTAGGATCCCTGTCAGATATAATCAATTCTGGTACACCATGCAATCTGAAAATTTCGTGCACGAATCTTTTGGCCAGCACTGGTGAATCATCCTTTAGATTTCCAGCGATGAAATGAGCTACCTTGGTCAGTTTATCTACAACTACCAGGATAACATCATGTTTATTCCTGGACATGGGTAGTCCTTGTACAAAATCCATGGTTATTACTTGCCATTTGTACTGCGGTATGCTATGAGGATATAACAATCCAGCAGGGTGCATATGTTCTGCCTTCACCCACTGACATTCCAGACAATGAGTCACAAAATTAATTACATCCTTTTTCATACCTTTCCAAAAGTATTGTTGTTTTAAATCAGCAAGCATTTTTGTGATACCTGGGTGTCCAGAGAAAGGTGAATTATGAAATTCAACTAACAACTTCTTTCTCAAATCGTTCAGCATAGGTACATATACCCTGTTTTCATAACGCAAGATTCCTTCATTATCAAAATGAAAACCTTTATACCTTATATCCTTTGGTTCTGCAGCAAGCGCTGCTTTTACTTGCTGAAAGTATGCATCTAATTCTGAGGCACTTTTTACCTCGTCTTTAAACTGAGTTCTTAATGTTATAAGAGCAGAAATGTGCCTCCTACGACTTAGAGCATCAGCTACCCTATTCTCCTTTCCTTTGATATAGCTAATATCAAAGTCATATTGTGATAAAAATTCTAACCATCTTCTCTGTCTGGCATTCAGATTGGGCTGAGTAAAAATATATTTCAGTCCTAAGTGATCAGTTTTCAACTCAAAAGGTTTCCCAAGTAAGTAGTGTCTCCAGACTTGAAGTGCATGAACAATGGCAGCAAGTTCCAAATCATGAGGGGCATAATTCAGCTCATGTATCTTAAGTTTTCTACTTTCATATGCTATGACCTGATCATTTTGTAGCAAAACACCTCCAAGGCCTTCCCCAGAAGCATCCGTTACAACAGTAAAACTCCCATTGGGAGTGCAGTACAACTAATATAGGTGCGAAGTCAGTGGTCTTTTTCGAGACTTTTGAAAGCCGCTTCGCACTTGTCATTCCACATGAATTTCTTATCCTTCTTTTGCAATGAAGTTATTGGTGCAGCTACTTTGGAAAAATCCTTTACAAATTTTCTATAGTAACCAGCAAGACCCATGAAGCTTCTTACTTCATGCACATTCTTTTAGTGCGAGCCACTCGATTATTGCCACTATTTTTGAAGGATCTACAATTTCCTTCTTTACTTATGACATGACCCAAATAGTGAACTTCTGAATCAAAGAAAGAACATTTGGATAACTTACCATACAACTTTCTTTTTCTCAAAATTCCCAAAACTATCTTCAAATGCTCATTGTGCTCCTCAACGCTTTTGGAATAAATGAGAATATCGTCCAAGAATACAAGTACAAACTTGTCCAGGTATTCTTGAAAAATATTGTTCATTAAATTCATAAAGGTTGTGGGTGCATTAGTTAATCCAAAGGGTAGAACTGTGAATTCATAATGTCCGTACCTTGTTCGGAAAGATGTTTTATGAATGTCTTCCTCTCTAATCCTTAACTGATGATAACCAGATCGAAGGTCTATCTTAGAATAAACCGCTGCTCCACGCATCTGATCAAACAGATCATCGATCCTAGGAAGTGGATATCGGTTCTTGACTGTTGCTTTGTTCAACATCCGATAATCAATACACAGCCTTAGTGTTCCATCCTTCTTTTTCACAAATATTACAGGCGCTCCCCAAGGTGAAACACTTGGTCTGATCAAACCTTTAGACAAAAGCTCTTGCAACTGTGCCTTAAGCTCGACTAACTCTGTAGTAGTCATCCGATAAGGTGCTTTGGATATAGGTTCTGTCCCTGGCTTGATTTCAATGGTGAAGTCAAATTCTCTCTTGGGTGGTAACCCTGGTAATTCCTCAGGAAAAACATCCCTGAAACTTTGTAACAGAGGGAATTGTTTCATGAAATCATCATCTTCTTCTGAAGATTCAGATATCTTTACTGCATAAAGGGTGCATCCTTTATTTTTAGCCTTTTTAAGCTGCATAGCTGACAGTTTTCTAACTGAAATTTCCCGTTTCACACCTTGAATCTCTGCTGATTCCAGCTGATCATCTAAACATTTTATGTTCTTTTCATAGCAGTCTACCTTTGCTTTATGGTCAGCTAACCAATTGACACCGATAACAATGTCATACGATCCTAAAGGTGCAACATAGAGATCAACTTCCGTGGAAAAATTAGGTAAGTCAAGGATTGCCCCAAAAAGACACATACTCACTGTATGAACAGAATTATTACCATCTTTGTACGGTCCAAGATTTATCCATTTTTCCACTTTTCTTTTAAGTTTAGAAGCAAGTTTATTAGATATAAAACATTCAGTAGCTCCTGTATCAAAAAGAATAGTGACAGGTATGCCGAATAACTTACCCAGAACTTCTATAGGTGTCACTTGCTTTTCAGCTTGCTTGTCATCGCTCTTTGCGGCATGTATCTTATCTTTGATGATTACGATCATCCTTCTTGAAAGGGCACTGATTTGCGTAGTGATCTTTGCCACAATTGTAGCAGCCTCCTACAGGTCCCTTTTTAGGCTCAAAGTTGCCTCCAGTTTTGTAATTGTCACGTTGTCCTCCATAGGGCTTATGCCCATTATTATAATTTTTAACAAAATTATCCCTTACATTTCCAGCAGGCTTATTTACTCTTTCTTTCTTGTTATCTCTGAAACTTACTCTTGTTTCCAAACTTTTCCATGGTCCTTTTAAGGTGCAAGAGAGGTTGAAGAAGGGTTTGCAGTCTTCTTCCGCACTTCCTCTTTATGAGCAGAAATAGCCTTTAATTTCTGTTCTTGCCTTATGGCCTTTTCAACAACTCCTTCCATAGTGGTTGGACTGTGAACATCGACCTCTCCCCCTATCACGGGATTCAATCCCATGATGAATTTCCGTATTCTGAACTTCTCGTCAGTTTGATACTACGGTACATACTTGAGGAGTTTTGTAAACCGCTCCCAGAATTCAGTTACCGTTAGCTTCCCTTGAGCTAAGTTCTGAAATTCTGTCATTTTCTGATCATAGAAAAGTTGTGGCAGCCAACGTTGCCTAAAATAGCCTTTAAATTGATCCCAAGTAATATTGGTCTCATCAATGTTTAGTTCAGCTTTACGGCTATCCCACCACGAAGATGCTTCGTGGGAAAGCTGATAGGCTCCCCAAATAGCTTTGGTTTCCTCTGAGAAGTTCCTTATTGCAAAGTACTTCTCCATTTCACTGAGCCAATTCTCAGCTCCATCTCCTAATGTGGTGCCATCATACTTAGGTGGACTTATCCTTTTTATATCATTAGTGAGTTCTGCTGCCAATCTGGCCTTTTTGTTTTCTAGTTGGACAGGTGCATTCCCAGCATTAACATCAACACCCATGTCGGGGTTGTCCTCAGGAGGTTGCTGATTATTATTATCAGCTTCTTCATCCTCCTCATTTCCCATCACCTGTTGTTCAAGTACAGCTAAGCGATCTCTTGTGTCCAACAGGGCAGCAAGGATCTCATCAAGTTTCTGGGTTGTTGCCGCTCCTCCTTCAGGTGGAGCATTACTCGCAACGTTCCCCCTTGTTCTAACCATTTTACATTACAAGAAAATTTAGGTTTTTATCGGATTATGGACACAATAGGTCCAAGAGCTGCGACCTCGCTCTGATACCAAGATGTAACATCCTCAATTTATACCTTAGAACAAGTGAATTTTTTTTTGATAATTGCATCCTGGTTCTAAATACATAATTTAGAACTCACAAATCAAATAACCATTCTTATAACAGACAACCATATGCAGCTGTAATGACTCGGAGTACCTCCGATCTATTCATTCCATGACTCGGTAATCTACCGATCTATTCATGAGTAATAAGAGTTGGCATTTTTATTTAACACTTCACTCTTGCGGTTCTCTTCCCTACTCTGGGATTCAGAATGCTCTGTCCAAGGAACCTAACTGAATAATTGTTACCATTATTCATCGGCATCTCATCCCTTAGACTAGGTGAATTAGGACAACGCAATCAGCAGCTTGCGATACTTTGGCCAAAGATTTGAAACATACTGTTTATGTCTCGTATTCCTTAACGGCATACTCGTCAATCTGGAATACGCCCTTCACCCCATTCTTATGTTATATAGAATGTCTTATACCGACTTCTGTCAGTCCTTCCTATCACAACTTAATCACTCGGAGACAGATTATCAAGGTGATAATGTTATATGGATGCCCACGAGGATTAGGGATACGATGACATCTTGGTTTAACCTGCGGTTAAACCGGTGTGTCATGATACCCGAATCTCTAGGCAGCCTTATAACATGACCACCTTCTAATCGGTCCTGAGTAACTCGTTCGAGATCAAAGTGTAAATCTTAGCGATCAATGCAAAGGGTGTCGTCATAAGTCACCTGCATTGTTGTAACTTCGAGAAGATCCTAATCTTCTCGGAGGTACAACCCTACAGTTGACTTGTGCCGTCAACCTTTAAATCCGCCTCGAAAAGATTTACTTAATAATATGCGTTACGCACGTTGAGTTTTAAATTACATTAAAGACTTTCCCCTAAGGTTAGCCTTTCCCGATCCCTGGATTCTTCGTCTTAAGACGACCTTCCTCAATAAAACCCATTACATGGTAGAGGTAATAAGGTCAAGATCTCATCAAGGAGTTATTAGAATATACATGATTCTAAAACAACAGAATTGGACAATATCTCATAATCTTCACATGAGATTGTCATCTGAACCCCATTAGATTTATATCAGTTCTCTTAACTGAATTTATATCATTCTTATTAGCATCAAGATATAAATGGTTAAGAATCCAATTTAATGTTGTCCTGTCATGCTCAGGACTAGGGATTAGTAATTTAATTCAGCTTGATTAGCGTTCTGCTTAAGTTCATTTTAGCCCTATCTTTTAGAAAGACAATGATTTAAATTTCAATTTAGCTTTCGATAGAACAAATTAGAACTACTAAACACTCATAAGAATTCAATCACATTTTCTTATAAGCTTTCATTGACAATCACAAAAGCATCCAAATTACACAAGATAACATTGCCACTCTGGTATATAAACCGCAGAAGGTCAACTATCAGAATTAAGAATACAACACATAAGTAACAAATACTTATTTCCATTCCTTTCAGAACTATACAAATACATTTTAGGCATTCAGCATACTTGATACAATGCTCAACGGAAAAGAAACATCTTTCCACATTTAGTACATTTAGAAAATCAAGCTGTAATTCATTATAAATCAAATTAAACAATCTGATCATCCGGTCAGATCTGCATTGCTTTTACCACTTACGGCAACCATCTGCAAAAATAGTCAACATGAGTCAGTTCGATGAACTGAGCATGATAAGCACTAACTTTTAAAACAATTGCAATCCGTCAATTGTTTTCATTAAACACCCTGTTTAAATGAGATCAATTCTCCAAACAAATAAACATATTCAGACTATGCCTTTTGAAATACAAAAATGGCTACAAATGTGTAACTCTATCATCGTTACAAAATAGTCTTAAACACTTCTCAATTATTTCATCAAATATTAGAAATCAAGAACGAAAGTATCCAAAGCAATTATCTTGAATCCAAGATCAGCAATATTGAACAAATCGTTACTTTCATCAGAAAAAGGAATATCATAACAAATCGTGATTCCATCAATATGATACAAAAACAATTCCAACTGTTAAACAGATATCGACATGCATTGTTATGATAGAAGAGAAAGAAACAAATCATTCACATTTCCCTTCACACAAGCTCATGACTGTACCGTCTCCTCATATGGAAAGCCTTCATCCTACATGCATACGAATAAGTCCGACGAGCCACAAGAAAAATCACTGTTTAAATAAAAATCGAACACAACAAAGCTTCTGTACAGTAGCTAACACGCCTATAGTGATGACTATCAACCAACAGACTCACAAGACCTTCCACAAGAAGCGGCAAACTAGATGGGTTTCTCCACATTTCCTGTCGAGGTGCAGTCGACGGCTTAGTTCAGTCTAGCTTAAAACAGGATAGTTTTGCAACAAAGACTAACATGCTAACAATCCCGCACATAAACCTATAGCCCAAGCTAGTCCCTTCTAAACACAGTAAGGCTTTTCGACCCAAGGTCGAAATCAAGAACTTTTATTATATCGCGGCCAACAACAAACTTCATCGCATTAAGCAATTTGATGTTTCCATAAGACTATGCGAAGATTATCCTACAAATTCCGTAACATACACAGCCTCATCCAACTAGGAAAAATAGAAAGGAAACATATCATTCTGTATTTACATCTGTACGCAATCGGAATCAGACGTATAGCATTCACGATTCATTTATACAAGGCCGCATTACTTGATATAAATCATTACTCAGGAAATCCCACAATGTCAAAACAACAGTATACCAAGTCAAGTTTTAACTGAGGCAAAAGAAAATACAGGATAACTTCCACGAATTCAACTGAACCCGAACAACAGTGGCAAGACAAATTGTTGCAATGATTCCATCTGGGCAAATCAATGGTGTACATAAAAAAATCAGGCAAAAGCAAATTTAAATACTGATTTCAACACAAGGAACCCGACTGACCCTTTGCCAATTCTTCGCACAAGTTTGCACAGAATGTAAACGTAAAAATACACCCAAAGAATCTGTACCATAAAATCCTTGCAACACGAAGGTATTCTTACAAATAACAGAGGTCTTAGTACATGTTATTCCCTCAAGTCACTGGCTCATCAATTACCAATATTCAATTATATTTAACTTGAACAGAGGTCCAAATATAAGTAAATCATTCAATCGACTCCGCAGAGTCGTTCTGATTACAACAAAATATGAATATATACATATTGCATACTGATAACGGGTTGAAACCCATAACCACAAAGCAAGGAATACACAATTTCCAAAAGGGCGCAATGAAATACTGAAACACAATAAGTTATTCGTTCAAAATAACTTAAAATACCATAGCGAAGCCCTACTAGGTTCTGTAACCTTCACCAATGATAACCACCACAAACTTGCAAAGAAGTCCAATAAGACTGAACATTCACACAAAAGTCCAACAGTATCTTTTCCGACAAGAATCAACAACAAGCCTCATCAACAAGTTTCAATCAACAAGTTTCTATCAACAAGTTTCTATCAACAAGTTTATCCTGTATCCCAGAAGAAGAAAGCATGCACGGGTTCTCACGGATTCGGAAGATACCCTTCAAGCACATGTTACACAAACTTACGCCGGAATGTGAAGCACAATAAAATAGAGAACAGTTCGAAATACATCACACACCCATTAAGGGTTAAATTTGAAAAACAAACAGCATAAAGATACAGTACCAAATCACACAAGACAACCATAGGAAATCATCTATTTCCATAAGTCATTTGAACAGAGTTGTTCTAATGAAATCACTTGAAAGACAGCAAGATTTTTAAAGGTTAGGGCCTAACATGCCTGGATTTTTGCTCAAAATTCCGAAGCAGACCACTGAAAGAGCTCGGACTTCCTTTTCCTTTTCCAAGTTAGAGCGACCAACAAGATTTTGCTATCTCCATGACATATATACTTTCCTTGCTAGAGAAAAGAGCTAGATACCCTCATACTCGCCATGCAACTCCAAGAAGACTAGTGCGAAGAACCAGTGAACAGGCAGAAGGAAAACCGAAATTCGCGATAAGCCAAACAAACCAACAACTTTCCAATTTGCATGCCTTCTCGCGAGTTCCGAGCTCGACTTCCAAGCTCATTAATTGCATTCACTCCAATTTTCCCGCTTAAACTCAACTGCCACCGACCGCCAAAATTGGCGACAGACAAATAAAATCTCCAGACCATTTTCAGTCTTGGCGACCTGCCACGTCGGCTCAGGTTAGCCGTTTCTAAAACCTCCGCCAATACCTGTCTTCATACTTATCCAATGCATTTAATTACATAGAAAATTCCGCCCATGGTTCGCACCCCTCCATAGGCCCCTTTACATTCTTGCTCACTAGTTAGGTTAGTAACTTAGGTTAGAATTTAGGATAACACCTAGTCTAACCACTTTACACATAGATACTAACTTAGAACATCAGCTCTTAGCCTAGGTCTAGGTTAGATTAACACTAATCTAACCCCTAGGTTAGGTTTAGTTTTAGGTTACTAATCATTAATAATTCCAGTTAGGTCTACATTCTGTACACTCAGAAAAAGACCTACAACATACATTCTCGAACAGGGTTAGCTCCTGTTCCGCCTTAGGCTACAGAATTATATGAAACCGAATTATTATCTGGTCCACGATTGAGACCCTCCAGATATACTTCGATATCGGGAACCAATCCATTTCACATGATCAACCTGAGTCATACTCCGGACTAGCTTATTCAATGCTTCTAGACCTTGCAACCTGTTCAAGGTCTGTAATTTTAATTCATCACGAACAAACTTAAAGCAATACTTGGATCAATTCAACTGATCCAAGGCTAGGTATTATAGAAGGGTAACTCTGTAATTCATTCCGAGATAAGATTAAACTCAGATACAAAATGAAAGAAATAAAAGAGTCCAATCATATTCCGACTCAGTCAAGATCTGCAATCTGCAAAGAAAATACAGTACATATCAAGCATGATTTCTTAATCGAGGAACACATCCTTTTACAAGAAATCACATATCAACACTTGTATGCTCGGGAGTCGATGAAGAAATACATGGATGTATTGGAATGGTCCTATGCTGATCTAAAGTCTTTCAAGCCAAAGGACGTCCAAAGATGATATCCCGTTGAAAGAAGATGCCAAACCTTTTCGCTAGAAGCAGAGACATTCTAACCCTAAGATCTCGTACTATCCAGGCTAAAATTCAGAAAATGCTTTGGATGCGAGAATCATTTTCCTATCCATCACAAGACTTGGGTGGTAAACATTGTGCCAGTGTGTAAGAAAAATGGTGAAATATGCATATGCATAGATTTTCAAAACCTGAATCAAGCATCTTTAAAGGACAACTACCCACTTCCTATAATGGATCAAGTTCTACAAGCAAGAATCGGATCGAAATGCTATCCATGCTTGATGGTTTTTCGTGCTACAATCGATTGAGGTCTCACCAAGACCAATTTAAAACAACATTCACTACCCCCGGGGCACGTTTTCCTACAAAAGTAGGATGCCTTTTGGCTCGACTAATGCCGGCGCCACTTTTTCAATGGGCCATGGACCTTGCATTCAAAGGTATGATGGGGAAGGTCATTGTGGTTTATCTAGGATGATTTAACTGTGTTCTCTAAATGGTGAAATGATCATTGTGATCATTTGGAGCAAGTATTGGCCAGATGCCGAGAGCATGGGATTTCCCTAAACCGAAAAAAGTCTGTTTTTGGAGTCACAGAAGGAAAGTTGCTAGGACATATTGTTAGCAAAGAAGGAATTAAGATAGATACTGAAAGAGTTAAGGCTATTCAGAGCCTTACTTTGCCTACAAGCAAGACCGGTGTTCACTCTTTCTTTGGAAAGGTGAATTTTCTCAGGTGCTTTGTTCCTGACTTTGCTAAAAAAACTCACCACATATTAGACATGATGAAAGGGTCACCAAATTTCCGATGGAGCGAAGAAGGGAAGAGGTCGTTCGAAGAAATAAAATCTTCCATCGCTCATGTGCCAGTCCTGGTATGTCCTGATTTCTCCAAATATTTTATTATGTATAGCTATGCATCTGAACACACCGTGTCGGCCATCCTAATGCAAAGGAATTCTGAGGATGTCGAATCCCCGATTGCATTTATGAGCTCTCCCCTCAAGCCTCACGAACTAAAAATGAGCCAGCTAGAGAAACATGCCTTCGCCATTGTCAAAGCAGTTAAGAACTTCAGGTATTACATTCTAAACTCCCATACGGTGGTTCTGGTTCCTGACACGGCAGTAAAGTCCATCTTAACTCAACAGGAGTTAGGAAGCTTGTGAGGAAATTGGATTGCAAAGGTCCAGGAGTACGATCTGGATATAAAACCAACCAAGTTAGTAAGAGGCAAAGGCCTGTGTCAACTTATGGCTGAAAACCAAGATTCAGAAGTTCCCGAGGAAAAGATGATTGCACCAATGGAGCACAAAGCCAGTTGGAGAAACCCGATTCACTGCCTATGGTCCTATTTGTCGCAACCAGCGACGAATGGTATTCCGATATTGCTTTCTTCCTCACCTACGGTGAATGCCCGATCACCTAACTGCAAAGGAGAAGCACACTATAAAGCTCAGAGTAGCCAAATATGTCATCTGGGATGACAGTTTATACAAACGTGGATAAATGGCATCTTCTTGCAATGTGTTGACAAACCACAAAGCAAGTGAAGTTACTTGAGAGTTTTCATAATTTGGCACGTGGGGCCATTTCTCCTCTTCCGTGACAAAGCATGCACAAGATCATTCGGGCTGTAGGTACTATTGGTCGACGCTTTTCCAAGATACAGCTACCTGGGTAACAAATTGTGAACCTTACCAATAGTACGTTGGCAAGCCCAAGTTGGTTACTTTTCCCCTTAGGCCGGTCGTTGTCGACGAACCATTCAAGCAGTGGGGAATTGATTTTATTGGTACACTCAATCCCCAATCGAGTGCTGGACATAGTTATGTCCTGACGGCAACAAATTATTTCACAAAATGGGTAGAAGCCATACCTGTCAAACATGCCACTTCCGAGGTTGTTTGCAGTTTCATCAAAGAGAATATTATTGTCAAGTTTGGCGTTCCAAACAAGATTGTTGCTGATAACGCTTCCAACTTCTCCTCACGAGAAGTTGGTTTTTTCTATGAATACGGGATAAATTTGGCTCATGCCTCAGATTATTACCCTCAGGGAAATGATCAGGTAGAATCCAGCAACAAAAACTTAGTAACCATCATACGAAAACTATTGGATGAAAATCAACGAATGTGGCACAAATCATTATATGACGCTTTGTGGGCAGACCGCATCACTCCCAAGAGGTCTCTCGGCATGTCACCTTTTCAAGTGTTATATGGCACCAATGCCGAGCTTCCCATTTCTACTGAACTCCCTGCTCTGCGCTTGGCATGAGCAATCGAAGATGAGACTTTCCAAAATTCTCTTGAGAAGAGGATCATGTATCTAGCAGAGCTCAAAGAAAAGAGAGTAAGAGTGGTCGACAGGATCACCGAGCATCAGAATCAGGTAAAAAGATTGTTCGATAAAAATCTAAGCAAAGAAATTTCTAGGTGGGAGACCTCATCCTTTTGTGGGACAAATGAAGAGAGCCAAAGGGCATGCACGGAAAATTTGATTCCCTGTGGAGAGGGCCTTTCAAGATCAAACAACTCAATGGAGAGAATAGTTTCTATCTCTCGTATCTGGATGGAACTGAGCTCCCGCTTCCCTATAGTGGGTAGCATCTGAAAATCTTCAGGAAGTAGAGCTTGCTCTCTTCTTTGTATAGTTTGCTTCAGTTGTGTGTTTGTTTTTGTCATGTGTTTGCTTTTGTTGGTTGTGTGTTTCCCTTTCGGTCGCCCTTGTTTTTGACTCTGTTACCCAATGGATAGGCACGTGAAGATCTAGGATTCTCTACCCCTGAGGTTCGCTCAGAGATAGTCCCCAGAAAGAGCCAGCTATTATCCCGTAAAATTGGCAAGGGCAATTTTACAGATAACCCTACCAAAGTTTTGTTCCGGTCCCTCGTCAGGGACTCCTTGCGTTTGGAACGTTGCAAAATCCCTTCCCGAGAAATCTAGTTTTCTGAAATTAGCCTTTTTTGATATTTTTTGGTTGGGCGCACCTAATTTCTATGCAACATGCAGTGTTCTTGCACCCCCTTTATTCCTTTGGCGCACGGTTTGAAGTGTCGACACACATTTTGGTGTGCCTCCCCATGTTGTGCCTTTCTTGCATGCGCCAAGGCGCATGCGCCTTTATGTCAACAATGTTTTTGTTGTGCCACGCTTTGTTGCGCCAAAAGGTGCACATAACTTCGTGTCGACAGGAATTTTGGTGCGCCACTTCAAAAAGTGGTTGGCACATTTATTACAACCTTGCCTGTATATAGGCGCATCCACCCCGTCACTTTCACCAGTCAAAAAACACGTGATTGATCTTTTTCCTCTGCACCTATCAGTGTGCCTGTCATCTTCATGTCACTTTCATGGACCTGGTTTCACCTCTCACATTTTATATAATCCAAGTATGTGGTCCTTATTGCTCTTGTGATTTGTGTTTTGGTTATTGGCTGTTTGTTTCTGGGGTTGGATTAAATAGATTTGTGAAGCCTTGAAACTTCCCCCCTTTGTTATTTTTTCTGTCCTCCTCGATGCATTTCTCCCTCTTTCCAGATCTCGCTGGTAAAGAGGACTCTGCCTCTGAAAAAATCACTTGGGTCTCTTTATTACATCCTTTTCATCACCCAAGAAACCCTGTAGAAGAGGCTTAAACTCATATAACCCCTCTAGAGGAAGAACAAGGACTAAAAGCTGGTAAACTACCTTTTTCCTCTTTGGCACATTCGCCACCCTTGCAACATGAAGTACAATTGCGCCAATGGTGAATCCACCACGCTATCGCATAAAAACAGTTGTGCCCTCTCGGCGCACTTCCATTGATTGCAACACCCGCTTTCCCCGCAACCTCTTATCACACCAAACTCAAGTGCAACATTGCAAAACCTTGCGCCATTGGCGCACACTACATCCATGCACCATCAACTTTAGATGCGCCAAGTATAAATCAAGTAATGTGTAGGTGCATCTCTTATTATAAAGCAACATAATGTTATGCAATCCCTCTCTATGTTGCACCGAGTTTCCTTTAGCAACATAATGCATATGTCACACAAGCCATATATGCACCCTTTGGAGCACCAAAGTTACATGTAACATAAAGATTATACGTGCCATTGGCACATCCTGTTCCCGTAACATGAAGAATATCAGCGCCTGTTATAAAATGCATGTATATGGCGCAAGCGCACTTCCGCTTGCAACAACAAAAATGTCATCTGCAGGCCGATGCGCCTGCGCCCTTTGCACCGATTTATCCTCGTAACACCCCTCTCTCTGTGTGCCATACTATTTAACCTTGCAACCTACAGTGTTCATGCGCCCTGCACCCTGAGGCCTTAAAATTGCTAACTCTTCCTTCTGTCAACGCTTTAATGGAAGATCAAATAGCTAATATGACTTTCCTGCATTGGGTTTCACTTCTTCTTGCAGATCAGCAACTGAGTTTAGAACTACATATGTCAACATCAAGTAAGAGACCAACCAAGTCCAAGGTAAAAGCCAAACTTACAGAAGAAGAGATGAAGTACAAATATCAGAGGGTCAAGATGCCCGAATCCCAAGCAGAGTGTGACCTAGATATAAGAGACTCAGAGCTCGGGCACATTGATATGGAGGATTTCTGGGCCAGAACCCGGAGGGTCACAGGAAGTCCCTGGATGGACAAACTGGTAGGCAGTGGCCTACATTTTGCTGGAGGAATCCCAGTCAGTGCAGTAAATAATGAATTCATGATGGTAGTGGCCCGCTGCTACAACAAAGACACCAGGTGTGTCCTGAATGAGAAGGGTGAGGTCGTGATCAACCTCACTACCCGGCACTTTGAAATTATGCTTGGCATTCCTCACCACCGTCACTTTGTGGCCGTGAGCCAAGAAGACTGCACCAAGGCTTGGGAGGATAATGAGGATCAGTGTATGCAGTTGATGAATGAGGTATACCTAAAAAACAAGAAGGTGGTGACCAGATGGCCACAGATCATTCATCATAGCGACTTTTTTGAGGAACTAAGTGATACAATCATGTTCTTGAGAAGAGTATATGGGCTTCCCGATGCCCAGTACTTTCATAAATGGATGCTGAGATACTTGGAAACAATGAACAAGAATGTGCCAGATCAACGCTTCGAGTGGGTGAAGATCATAAGAAGCACTATATCCGAGCATCTCCAACAACTCACCACAATGGGAAGGTTCTACATGAACTCCTACGTAGTTTATACTGCAGCCTCAGAAAGAGATTATCTAGCTTGAATGCGGTGCGGGGTTTGGCCCCAAGTAAAAATATATGAATACTATCCAAAACTAAAGCTAGAAAATAGTATCCCCCAGTTTACAAAGATCAACGATGCCTTCTTCTACAGATTGTCTGCCTTTTGAGGCCAAACATGACTCACGGTCGTATGACCAAGAGCATTGTTGGCAGCTACAGATAAATGGGGAGCCTTGTTCACACAATTCCCCACCTTTACCTATCTCAGGCAGCCAACTTCTTAGGGTAACCAACCAAATTGCCGAGATATGCCGGCCCCAAGTTGATCCTGTTGGAGCTGTCAAGACAACTTATAACCTACCATGAGAAGTGCCTAAAGAGAAAGAAGGGTGGAACTCCTTTCCCCCTCACAGTGGGCAGGTATACTTGTCTCTCTCACCACAAAGCACGGGATATGTTTGCAGAATCAGATCTGCTAAATTTGAAGCACAACTTCCCGAAAAGGCCCACTTTCAACCCAAGGAATTACCTGCCCAGAGCCAAACTTAATCTGATCCACGTTCCATAGATCAAGGATATTTACATCGACCTATATCATGAGGTCAAACTCGAAGGAAAGACCATTACTACTTGGCCTTGGCTGAAATCATCCAGTACGGCGTGAACATCATCCCAAAAGGTTATCAAACTGCTGATCAAGAAGTTGATCAAGTATATCTTGACACGGGTGGGGACGACCGGCCTTCGGCCTGTAATTGACAAACCAAGATGCCTCGCATAATAGAGGAAAGGGTCAAAGAAACTCTACGAAGAACAGAGCACTGTGCGAATGAATGGCCTTATTTACCTCGAATTTGATTTCACCACTTCTCCATTGGGAAACACACCTTCCAAGCCAAAACAACTACCAAAGAGCAAAGGGAAAGACAAAGAGGGTGAGTCAAGCTCCACCCAAGAGGAAGCTCCTGAAAGTCCTCCTTCCGCTTCACAAGAACGGGTTGTAATCCTGGAAAGCCTGGAGAAAGAAGCAGTGGAAGATGTTCCGATAGGCACATCCACTCAGGATGTTGCCACTACTGTAACCATTGAGGTCCCTTCTATCCCTTCTCCCTCTCCTCCTTCCCCTCCTCAGGTGACCCAAGCGACCATTCCTTTGGTCGTGTCCTCTCCTCCGTCTTCTGCTGTTCCCCCTTCCTCATCATCCATCTTCTCTTCTCTCGCGGAGCTATCCCCCACCATTTCTTCCCTCATCTCTCAGCTCCCTTCCATTCCCATGTCTACCTCCCCTGCAGTATCCCTTCCTCCCGTGAGCACTTTCTCGGCTTCCCTCTCAATGCCGCCTCCAAGTGTCTCCACGCATTTTCCTTCTACTACTGCAGCTGCTCCCTTTTCTATTTCTGGTCCTTCTCCCATAAGTCCAGCATGGATCTCCCAGCACCTGAGTCAACAAAAGAGGAAAGTTCCCATCACACCGATGGACTTCTCCGTCATCCCATCAAAGGGGACCAAGAAGAAAAAGCCTTTAACCTACTTCTCTTAGAGTGCGTCAGGGGAGAGAGTAATGGAGATAGCATACCCCAATCCTTTAAAGGATAAAAAGGATCTATCTTCAAAAGATTACATAGTAACCCAAGTCAAAATGGGGACATCTTTAGAAAGCCTTCAGGAGAGGCCCTATCTAGCAGTTGAAATCCTTTGCAAGAAGCTCCAGGAAGCAAAGGAAGAGAAAAGGCTGTTAAAGGAGAAAAATAAACATCTTCTCCACGCCTTGCAGAAAATGGGTAGTGCACCTCCTACAACTGCTGCCGAAACTCTTGAGCCTCTGAGCCAGGATAAGATTAATGAGTATGCTAAAATTGGTGAGCGGTGGTATGGCAATTTCTACCCTGGAGGAGGCAAATCCTCAAGGAAAGTGAGGGAGTAATCACCAATTTCACCATTTTGTATCAGAATATCAATCGAGTGAACAAAGAGTTCTAGGCGATAGTAGGACCCATCTCCGAAGAAGTCTTGGACCATGCCAAGATGCGCAGTGTGAGACCTTTCGTAAAATGTTTAACTGCTCACCAAAGATCTGGTCAAGTTTGGCATCCTTGGTCACCTTAGAGCCCTCAACAAAATCCTCTCTACTTTGGATTATTGGGTTGATCAGCTGGAGTTTGTCCTGGAGAAGATTGATAAGATAAAGGAGGAAGCCCTAGATGCAATGCATCAAATGGAGTAGATTATCCTTAGAATGTCACCGAGCTTACTCACTCCTTCTTTCACCTTAAGAAAGGTTGATGAAACTATTCAGATCTTCAAGGAGATCATTTCACAGGGGCTGGGACCAGAGGTCACTTTCGACGCCGAATCCATCAAAAATCTATTGGCTTGTTGTGACTTCATCGGGTACCTGATAGAGGTAGAAAATGATTATTCCAAACTCCTAGAAAAGCTCATAGACGAGCGGGAGACTTGCGAAGCTATCAGTGATCGACACAAGGATCCTTCCCAGGATCAACTTCAACCCATGATCAGCAAGTTCATGGAGTACCATGCCCAGTTCCACATCTCATCTCCCGAGCAGCAGCAAAAGTAGGATACCCCCTTCCAGCCGCGGGATGATGATGAATAGTTTCTTTCTTCCCAACTTTCTCCTTGTAATTATCCAAAGTATGTTGACACAAATGATGACATCATCCATGTTGCATCATGAGATGATGTCATCCACCAAAGTTGTCAAAAGTCAACAAATGACTTTGGAATCTTTTGTAATATATTTTGTAATTAGGTGGTTGTTTCCTTTTTGCCTTCTTTTCTTCTCCTTCTTCTATAAATAATTGAATACTTGTTGTATTCGAGTGTGGACATTTTTCGATGAAAAATAGAAGTGAGAAGAAAAGGCTTTGTACTTTTATAACAGTAAGAAAATATTAATACAAATATTAAGAATTTGTGCTTTGAATATGTGTGTTATGGGCATCCGATCTTTCTTATGTCAGATCTATGCATTTATTCTGTTGGATCTATCTCTATTTTTTTGTCATTTGTTCATCAAGTATTGCTTTGTTTGTCTATGTAAGTAGGTTCGACTGCTTTACTACCAACCCAAAACATAGACCCTCTGACCTTTCTACTTTGGAATTCATTTATTTTCTCCCTTCAGATCCATCTTCCTTCCCTTCTTTCCTTCATTCCTTTCGTTCTTCGTCGAACTACTCTACTAGGATGAGATGCCAACCCTCGAAGATAGAATATTGTGAGACTTGCACAAGATTCATACTTGGTAGAATAACAATAAACCAGCCACTTTCTTTGACTCAAAGAGGGGCTATGCCCTGCACATTGTTGGCTCATTTATCCATAGATCTATCTATTCAACGGATTTTCAAACCAACAGGGGTTATAGTAGTGGTTATATAAAAGAAACATGCTTTGTAAAAGTAGATATCATAGTTTTTACACCATATGAAAAAATAAATACTCGATGAATTTAACAATTTCCAAAGAAATGAAAAGAAATGCATTCAAATGGAAATTCAAGATAAAATAAATTTTACTAGAAACATCCACAATGTACTTTCTTCTTATTCAAGTACAACCATTTTACAAAATGAACATATGATTACTTCAACACAAATTTTGAAATAACAATGCACAAAGTATAACAACTCTTTTCCAAAAATTATCTCTTTTCATGGCCCCTATGCCTCTCTTACTATTAATAGCATGTGGGGATAAAATACAAATAGGAGTCATTAATTACATTCAGTTTATAATCCTAGCTATAAAATCAGTAACAAATTGAGCATTTTCCTCCTTAAAACTCTCGGTGTTTGAAGCACGAACTTTGGATGGGAAGTAAACACCCTATATTGATCCTTTAGGAGAAGAAAACCTAGATAGAAATTATGTGTAAACTATCTGGGACCCCGAGGTTGTGCAACCAATAAAAGAGAGCGTTATTCAGTGGGAAGATGCTCAATCTATAAGTGATATAATTAGTGTGGCATGTGAAAATTGGCCACATGGGACATATGAGTTATTCGGAAGGAATTTAAGAGGCTCTGTGATGAGAGTAGAAAAGGAGCACTCAGTCAAGCGCCGAGGAAATAACTTGCCAAGTTATTCCAGAGGAGCCAACCTTGATATTTTCCTATGAGAAATGGAGACCTAATAGAGATGTGAGATTGAAAGGATAAGGATCCTTAGCTATACCTTACTTAGGACTACAACATGTTGGTGGGAGACCCATCATGATAACCTTCTAGAGTGGCATAAAGTGAGAATCACATTCTCTATTAGGTTTGTCCAGAGCAATACACCTACTATCACAAAATTATCATGGGAAGGAACCCGCCTCATTTCACATCCAAGCATGTGAGAAGGCCTTGATATAAGGTGTAGAAGCATTTTCACCTTCTTTATGGGTGCCTAAGTTGTACTCCACCTTACAAGGTGTGCATGCGCATGGTAAATTCACTTAGAGATGTTCTGTTAGAAAGGAAACTAGAAAGAGTTGACGACTAACCTCCTTCAAGATTTTGAATATCGGAGTACTAAGCCATCAGTGGATGAGGTGTTTCAGTTGTTAAACTCCTAACTATGGGATAAAGTGCCATGGAGGAGGATAGAATACTCAAATTATTAGGTTAATGTGGCTTAGAAGCGTGATTTGATGAGGAAGAATAAGAGGAGATATAAATTGAGCATCCATGCATGGAAAAAGAGAAAGGAAAATTGGTCTATGTGATCGATGGTGAAGAAGTGAAAAATTTGGATGTTAACCATACTATGGGTATGCGTGATGTTATGGATAGTGTTTATGAGTAAGTATGCACCTACCATTAACCCCTAAAAACCAACAAGGTTAACATTGGTTTAGAGGAAGAACCTAAGGAGGATACTATTAGAGATTAATAGATAGAAAAGGAGGTTTCAAAGATCATTGATATGTTACATGAATTTTAGGATTTTTTTCTTTGTTGGTGCCATGAGCTTAAAAGAGTTCACCACTGCTTGGGAGAAATTAAAATCAAGTTAAAGGAAGGTGTGTGCCCAATTCAGAAGAGACCTTATCAAATGAATTTGAATCTTTGCATCAAATTCAAGGAGGATATTAACAAGATGATCACATTAGGAATCATTAAGGCCATTGAGGAATCAAAATGGATAATTTTTATGGTCATCATCATTAAGAAGGATGGGAGGATAAGGATTTTTGTTGATTACATGGATTTGAATGTGGTATGTGTTATTGACCCTTTTCCAACCCCCTTCACTAAGGAGATCCTAGAAGGAGTAGTCGGGCGCAAGATATATTCTTTCATAAAAATATTCTTAGGATATCATCAGGTTAGAATTGCAAAGGAGGACCAAGAAAATACAAATTTCACCACTGAATGGGGAATCTTTTCCTACACATTCATGCCTTTTAGATTGAAGAACATGCCTATTGTGTTTTTGCGCATTGTGGTACATGCATTTTAAGACTTCATCCATAAGTTTCTTCAAGTCTACCTTGATGATTAGACATTATATGGATTCACAAGGGATCATTGTGATAATCTGAGGCTAATGTTTGAAAGATGATAGTAGTTGAGAATATCCCTCAACATTAATAAATGTGTTTTTGCCACTCCATTTGGAACCCTTTTAGGGCATATCGTATGTAAGGAAGGTATGATGGTATATCCTACCAAAGTTTCCATTATTTTGGGATTGGGGGGACCTACCAGCTAGAGCACAATGTGTGGATTCCTTGGGCATACGGGGTATTACCGGAAGTTTATAAGGGGGTATGGTGAGATTTCCGTGAGATTGGAAAAATTTCTAAAACATAAAAGTGCATTTCACTAGGGAGAGGTGCAACAAATGGTGTTTGATACATTTTAGAATAATCTTATTACTGTGCCCATATTACGCTTTCCTTCTTGGGATAAACCATTCCATATACATTTTTATGCTTCATGAGTTACGATTGGGGCATTCTTAGCACAACTTGGAGAGGGAGTTATCAAAACCCCTTGTGTTTTGGTAATAGAAATCTAGACCCAATAGAACAAAACTATACTACTACTGAGCGTAATGCATTGTCAATGATCTACGTGCCACAAAAATTTAGGCAAAGAGCTATTTCCAACACCAATGTAATGACTCAAAAATTCATACATGCTAACAACATAGTAGAAAATACAGGATAATTTTTTATTTTTTATTTTTCTTAACACATAACATGACACAACATGTTGCCACCAAGGTTACAACTAGCTCTACGAACATCTCGATGCAAGGATGACCACAAGGGTAACACGACAATGTTCACACCCATCAAGGATAATCCACTTTTCTTTTGACAAGACCACATAGAAACCACCACAGAACACACTTACAGTTAGGGAAAACCACAGTGAGACATTCTTGAGGGTTATTCATTTTAATAAGACATCTTGCAATTCTTAACTTATGTTTTCAAGGAGACTCAGGATATGAATCGTATAATTCATCTTATGAAACTAAGTTTATTTCTCATACACTTTGTAGAGTAGTTCACTTAAAGTTTTCTCATTATGACAATTATTTATTTAATTCGTTTATTAAGAAAAAGGGGTAATTTAGCTCCGAAAGGCCAACTATTCACACTTACGCTACTAGAACTTTTTCATAACCTTATAACAACATGGGTTTGCGTTCAAAAAACTTAAGAGAAGAAATACAAAGCACCTTGGAAAAATTTAGAGGAAGAAGTTCGAGTTGAATTCATATTTAAGACCTCATTATATATTACCAAGATTTAATTGAAGCTTGAGAACTTATCCAAAATTATTAAAGATTTTACGTAGGCTTCACTGAATGAGTTTAATAAAATGAAACAATTTACCTTCCAATGGCTGAGAGATAGGTTGAGTGGTTTCTAAATTGTTTTCTCCTACTTATTAAATCTTATTATCTTCTAACAACTAACAATTCATTTCACCTTAGGATCATTTTACGAATTTCACCATAAAAGGGATAATGTTCACTAGTGGAGCTAGGGATATCATGTTATATAATTTTACTTTGCAATGATAGTCTCGCCTTTGATTACTTAAAGAATTACTTGCTCTCAAGTTGGTAACCTCTACGTTACTTTATTTGAATATAACTTTTAGTTTAACTTCTATAAGTATTAAACAACCCATGTTATTTTACTTATGACACATTATTACTAAGTCATAGCAAGATTTAACTCAACATTTATTCTCAAGGGTAAAGTTTAACAACACTCATTTACAAGAACAAAACAAGGTTACATCAACTCTTAGAATACTGATAATCCAATAAGGTCACTCAACAAGTGGTAAACAAATTTTCTTATATTTTCAATGATAGTCAAACAATCCAAGGTTTCCAAAGTTAAGATGACAAAGTCCACAATACATTATACTAAGACACCGACCTTCTTCTAAAATTTCATCTAGACTTATCAACAAATGAACAAGATAAAAAGGATTCGTGCAAAAGAACTTCTCAACCGAGGTTGATGTAAAATCTGCGATCTATCCCCCATCTACTTGCATAAGCCATCTACAAAATTTTTTTCACAAGAGTCGGTTCGCGAGAACTGAGAAAGATAAGGCTACACAAGCCTCAATAACTATAATCTATCAATACCATGAAAGGAAACACTCTATTACAAGAATTGGGTCAATTCTCTAAACACTAACAACACCCCAATTTTAAAATAAAGTCTCAACCATGTCAATCAAAGAAAGAGACATTGTACTTCAGTTAAGAACAAAACAATGAAAGTATAACAATCATACGAGAAGGGTCCTTGGCCTTATAAGAAGAAATAAAGAATCTATATGAAACAAGATTCCCATCAAATAATTAAATAATTACAAGATTGAAGTTTTATATACATGCCATCCATCTAAAATTACCAAAATATACCAAAAGCGTAGGCTTTAATATAAGATTTCAAAAAGACAAGAGCTGATTAGCCTAACAAAGAGGAACCACAATGTTCAAAGATTAACATGAAAGGCCAAGAATATTCAAATTTCATTTCTATAATCACATAGCGCATATCACTGAAATTAAATAGATGGACACCACACAACATAAGTTTTGAAGTGAAGGCACAGTATACTAGACTTGAACATTAACTCCCAGAGATTCCCCAATCATTCAAGAAGGACAAATGCTCTTATAGGCTAATAACAACATGCGAGAGAAGAAGGGGGTTCCGTCAAACAAGAGTTTAAAAAAACATCATCCAAATTTTATATTTCTAAGGATTTAGAAACATCCACAATAATTCTAAAATCTGGTTGATGTAAAAGAAATTATCTCTTTTCCAAATCAATAATAATTTAAGGCAACCCTTGATAACATAAACAAGCACAAGCATAGATACAAACATAAATTACTAAGTGACATTAACAAAACAAAACCTTCCGCTATGAATCCATAAGACTATCAAATGCAAGATGAGTTTTACCTAATATTAATAACATTTAAGGAAATTTCCATCACAAAATATTAAGGTAATTACGTGCATAGAAACCCCGACCAATATTAATTAATATCATTAACATTATAAAAGGGAAAGAACAAAAGTTAGGAAAATAGAAAAACGCCATCAACAATAACTCGAGAGGGGATTAGACCAAAACTATTCTAGTGTTAACAGGTATCTGGATTTGCACAATTAAAACCTCGAGCTTAACTGATCCGAAAAGCTAGTTATGGTTCAAATTGATAGGTATGGTCAAGGTACTTCCTAAGGATGGCCTTAAAAGCCTAAGAACAAGATGAAAGATAATATAGAGTCTAAACACATGAGGACTGAAATGTGTTGCACACAAACTTTCTCATTTTAAAAGTTTTAATATCGAATCTCCAACCCGGATAGCCCAAGCGTTGATCACTCCAATTCTACAACCTTTCTTTCCCGATGCCAAGAAGTTTATCAAAGGGGTTTGAGAGAGATATTTAATAACATTCAACAAAAGACAAGGAAAACAAACTCAAGTGATAGAAAAGAGCTTTATAGTTATCGTAAACTTACTTTAAAGAAAATGAAAATTACTAGTTAGATCAACATAATAACATTGAAACTCAATCATAGAGAAGAAGATACATATATTCAAAAAGACGAAGGTCTATCACTCAAGCAAGAGAAAGCAGAGTGCCCACTTCAACTACCACTTGAGACCAAGAAACAAACTAGGAAAATTATGGAATAATTTTTTTATAAGAAGAGTCTACAAACAAGTTGCAAGACACTAGTTTGAAACTAAATAGGTTTCGAACAGATTCTAATTAACTAGACACAAGATTTCCATTTTTATCTTATAACAAGTTTACAAGGTTCCAATTTTGAGGTTACAAGTTTTACTAAGGTTCAGGGAGAAATTTATCCCCATGTCTGCTCTCTAACAAGCCCTGAACTTCAACTGGATTTTTCACATACTTATATTTATCAAAACTTTCCTAAACTAGGCTCATTGGATAGGAAATTTCCTCACCTTTCCAACCATATAAAGAAGTCCTCCTAAATCCTTGTAAAACTCAAGTTATGGCCATGCGGAGTTTTAGGGGAAAATTTTCCCTTGGAGGTCTCAAGGGCTTAGGGAAAAAAGTCTCCGTGCCCCCGCCGATGCCCAAGTTGCCACGTGTCATCACGTGATTCGGCCGGGCCGGTGGGTCATGGGGAAAAATTTAAATTTTTCCCAAAACCAAAGTTTCAATTTTCCAAAGGAAAATTTTCCTCCATGCCTCCGCTCTTGTTCAAATGGCCACGTGGTTCGTTGTGATTGGCCGCGGGCTGGCGGAGAAATTTTGGATTTTTTGCCAAAGGGGTTAAACGTTAAAAAGAAATGTGTGGGCCCATGCCTCCAATGGGACATGTTTCGACACCCTATTAGCTGTGGGGGTGTGGGTCCATGGAGGAAAAAGTGAAATTTTTCCAAAAGTGTAAAATGTTAAGTTTTCAATTTGAACCCACGCACCCTCCCTGCCACGTGTCAACGTGATTGGTTGGGGGCCGTGGGGTTGTGGGAAAAAATTTCCCAAGGCAAAATTTTCAAAAAAAGATAGAGTTTTCAAAAATTCTGCCCCTCCAAGATGCCACGTGGCATCATCTGATTGGATAAGAGGGTGGCGGGGTAGCGAGCTGCTTTTCATGGAAATTTTTCCCGTGCTAAAATTTAAAATTTTCTAAGTTACATTAATTCATTTTTGGTTTTGGATGGCCATTTTGAAGTAAAACTTCAAATGGCCATAACTTTTGATTGGGAACTCCATTTTGGGAAAACAAGGACTTTCCGAAATCTCTGAGTCCTCTTTGCACAAAAATCATCAATTTTGGAATTTGGTGAAGTTTTGAGGGTCAATTTTAAGAATCGATCTGCAGGGTTTTCTACTTCAAAATTGGCAATTTTTCAAACTTGCAATTTTTATAAAATTGAACTCTTCCTCCACTCAACATGTCAATAAGACATGGGGAATCAGATTAGGAAGAATTAGAATGTTTTAAGTATGTCAATTTGATCAATTTATTCAAGTTTGCAATTTTTGACAGTTGATGGGAAAAATGACCATGCAAGCTCCGAATTGAAATTCTTTGAGTTTTGGAGATTTATTCTTGACTGTTTTAGTGAATTTAGATTCCTCAAGTCTTCCTAAGTGTAAATTTCAAGTTTCATAATTTATTGTTGAGTATAAAGTCGAACTGCTCATTTTATTTAAAAAGGAAGATGCCGAATTATGAACTTAAAACAGAGTTCTCTTCTCCACGAATTTACAATTTAATATGCAATTTTCAATTAAGGAAAACATATCCATTTCATTTCTAAGACATCCAATTGATTCAACAAAGACATGTATACAGTATGCAATGTTGATTTCTAACTTTTATCAACTCATTTCAAAGATCCAATTCTTTTTTATACGTTTTTTCTTTCCAAAACAGAATTGCAATTTAACAGTCATGTGATTTCCAAGATAACAATGCAATTGGGAAAGTAATGTATTTCATTCATCTATCTCCAACAACAATATTGCAACAAGGTATATCAAGAGAACTTTGATTCCTTTATTGAATTTAAACAATTTTACAATTGAACTCCTTTCTTTACATTCCAATTTGAAACTTACAAACTGTATCATATTCTTCTTTTTAAAACAGAGGAAGGGAAAGTGACTCTTTCTCATTTCAAATAAAAACATAGGATATCATTTACATTTCACAATCAATTACAACTTTCAAATTACAAGGTAAACATTTCCCATCTCGAATCAATTACATGCATCCACTTGAAGTGGGAAGGATTACATTTAAAATTTACAAAAAGGATGACTGTCAAACTGTTGTCTTTCTTCTCCAAACAACAACAAGCTGAGTTCTTCATCTTCATTCTTCTAATCACAACAAGGAAGGGGGAAAGGCAATGCTCTCCACCCAACCAAGACATCCAATGGGAAAGGAGAAGCCATCTTTCCCCATTGGCCCCCGAGCCCCAACCATATTGGAATGGAACATGATGATACAACACATGGCAACATGGCTTCTTCACATACAAGCATATTTTCACAATCACAAAGAAATAAAAAGCAAGAAGATGTAGTTCTCAACTACAACAATCAATTTCAAACAAAACAAAGGCTCCTTCTCCAAGCAAGCAAGCCAAGAAAGAGAAAGAACTATGGAGGTCTCCTTATGCCTCCCAAGTTGAATTTTGGGCATCCACCAAAAGAAAACCACCAAAATCATAGCAATCCCATAAACCTTATCCCTCCTCCAAATTTATCCCTTATACCTCCCCCAAAGTAGGAAATGCAAGCAATTTCCTTTCCTAGGTGGATCCCAAACCAACATTCCCTCCCAAGAACAAATAACAATGGCAAATCCCTTATCCCTCCTCTGATAAACCTCATAGTCTTCTCTCCACACCATGCCCTAAGCATTCTACCCATCCCTCTAAGAATGTAACCACAAAAACCATTCAATAATTTACATGCAAGAAGGGGAAAGAAAACAACAATATAAAGGGATAAGACCCTACCTCTCCATAATGGAGATTTTCTTTCAAACAATAGATTCTTTGTTGCACAAATCAGTCCCAAACAGCAAATGCAAAGCATGCAAAATAGTCCAAGCTCCTTCCACAAGAACAAGCTCCCAATGCAAGAGGAAATTCGACCCCAAGAAGCAAATAACAAAATTTCAACAACCTCTAATGAGGAAGCAATTCACATTTTAAAGGGAGAGGGTGGAAGAGGATGATGTGGATTCCAAGTGGGATGCCACATCATTTTTCCTCATCCCAAAATGCAATCAACATCAAGGCAAATAAATCACCATAAATGTGAATGACAAACTACTAACATACTTTATTTGGCCCATACTCAAAAGGAAAAAGCATTAAAATTTTGTAAGACAAGTGCAATCAAATATTACACAAAATCATGTCAAAATGCAATAAAATAAATTGATTTTGACTCCTAAATAATAATCATGGTTGGTGGAGGAATTTGAGAGGTGTGGGACAAGTTTAACTTGTCCCACAAGCCTCCAAATTTGTCCTCCAAGATCAAATTCGAATTTCAAGAGAGGGAGTGTTTGACCTCCAAAATCAGCCTTACATCTCTACAATTCTTACACACTCAATAACTTCACTTACACAAGATTACATGGTAACTTACACACTCTTTTCATTTCTCTTACACATGCATTAATAACTATGACATTCATTTATTTCAATCTTTTGACATAATATTTATTTATTTATCATATAGTGATACATAATATAATTTCAAATTTAATTAATAATCAAGACAACACATTTAATTTAAATTCCACATCCCAATTAATTTAGTTAAAATTTAACTATAAGACTCTCACATTATACTATCACATTAAAATTTATTAAAAGAAGGAACACCTTACAAATAAAAATACACACAACAATACTGAAAAGGGAACATACAAATAAAACACACATAATCAAAACACATACATGTCCCATGGTCACAATAATGGAAATCCCCCCATGGGAAATCCTAACAAAACATAACATACAACTCAAACACAGTTTCCATGGTGACCTTGTTGATTTCACACTGAATTCCAATATGGTTAGTCTCCAGTCCCCTGACATTGTTGTGATTTTAACCTGCAATAATGCAAAATACCTCCTTCACCTCATGGCCATATCAGAACATCCAAGAAGATATAAAATCAACATATAATTATTAAATCTAAATCACAACAATATCAAGAGTTTATCATTATTATTAAACCCAATCACAACTATATCATCATCCAATAGATCCCTATGCTACAGCTATTCATAATATCAATGTCACATGTCTAAAATCAACATTAATAACTTGTCCATTGCGCAACCAGTATAACATCCTCTATAAAATAACAATAATGTATCAATGATCATCAAACATAACATCTGAATCTAGATCAATACTAATCTAGGATCTAACATCTAACCATCATATTAATCAAAACACAATAATGTCCATAATAATCCCTGATACATCATACTGCATCAAAACATGATAATGTCCAAAATATGATCAATAGATTTAGGATCAGTATCAAGACAGTGTCAAAGGAGAGTGGGCACTACAAAAACATAACACCCAAAAAAAAGGGCACATACATGCTTACCATCAACATACTGACAACAATAAAAGATTAAACAAGAAGAAAACAAACAGAAAGGGGAGATCTCCTAACATGGAATCCAACTAACAAATTGATTCAAGGAAGATTGTGGTTTTATTTCACAATAAATTAATTATAATAACAGTAGCAAAGTGTAGAAATATCTTGCCTACTCCTCCAGCTTCGATGAGGCATCCAAACAACCCAAGGTCTAGCAAAATAACCCTCTAGTTGAATCTTCGTCCGTAGCATGCAAGGCACCAACATTCCACTCAATCCCGAACTCCACTTTCCTCTAGCTTGTTGGGTGGTCTACACTCTTCTCACAGCCAAAACGTGGCACAGGAAAGTTACAACCATGGAATGAAGTCCCCAAAACATAGCACTATAATAACTTGAAGGAAATGTGGTCTCAAGGATGCTAAGACTGCAGTAACTACACAAAAAGGGTTTAATGAAAATCCCAGGAACTCAAAAAGGAAAAGAATCTGCAAGAGGAAATTTAGACTCCTAAACTTGAAAACATATTCCCAACTTGTGTCTAAAATGGGGTGATCAAACCGAACAAAGGCATCCATCTCAAAGATAAGGGGAAAATGAATCTACCCAAAGGAGTCACAGGTGACTCATGTGGGCCACACAAGAAGAATGTGGGAGAACAAAACATAGGTAAAGTGTTTGACAAAATGCCACAAAGAGATGTGGTCTCAAGGGATGCTATCCTTACTAGATATTCACAAAAAAGGTCATCAAAACAAATAACAGGTCAAACCTGATCAGTATGCCTTTACTAAGCATTCACGTAGCCTAAAAAAAAGTGGCGGTTGCGGCTTTAGAATAGAAACGATCTCCAACAAGAAAGGGGCAGAAATCAAACCAAATGTCCCAGATAAACAAATCATTGTCCCCAAGGAGGAACTATGATGAAAAATGCATTGATAGAAATGATTTCGATGGCCTCTCTCCCCACGCAGCTAGGTCAAAATGGTAGTTTGGAATAGGCATGGACATCCATCCATGCGTGTAGGATGAAACATTAAACTCAGGTATCAAGGAAAAACAAATCTGAGTAGAAAGAATAAAACAAAACTCAATAAGCATGTGGCCAACATCAAGAGCACCATTTGCAGGTTGCAACCATGAGCCAGGGAGGAAAAGAAGGAGACAATGATCCAAAAATATTTTCCCGTGCATTAAAAAAAATGTGTTTCAGTCTGCATAAGCAAGGCACCAAAATGAAAATAAAATAATAAACAAAATGTCTTCCATCATCCCTCGCCAAGCATGAAAATTAAAAGTTCATAAAGAAAAAAAATAAGGGTAGGTGTCCCACCCCCAAAACACCTCCACGCATCCACTTCTAGGAGACAAGGGAGAACAGGAAAATAGGAAAATCTCATGCCAAACAAGGGGAATAATCTTCCATAAAGAATGGCAGGTCGGTGGGTGAAATATCTCCACCAGCGTACCAATAAATTGCCATTGATTTCAAAGCATGCATCGAGCCAAGGTGGGGGAAGGAAGGAAAAGGTGGTTGAAGCTTCGGACATGAACACAATATTATGACCAAACCATGGGGCCATGACGGGAATCCTCTTCCGTGCATGAACCGAGGCTCGGTCTGTGAAGCGACCAACAAAACAATAAAAATACCTAACACTAATTAATAATAAAATTGATAAAAAAAAATCAACAATAAAATAATGAAGTAATCATCGATTAGTAATTAAATAATAATATTATTATTATCATTATTATTTATTTTATTTTATTTTTACTACCTAAAACAAAAATAATAATAATCAATCATATTAATAACAATCAATAGGAATTTTGATAAGGAAAGAACAAGGTTTTCCTCTAATAGGATAATCGTGAGGGATGTTGCGGGGGCCAACAATAGAAAACATCGACACCGATACAAGCACGCAAGCTCGACAAGGCGAAGACACTAACGCTTCAATGGAAACGTAACAACATTCAACCCTTAGAAGCATAGTCATCACAGAATAAAAGAGCAATGATGAAAGGGTCATTACATCCTCCTCCCCTTAAGAAAGCATCATCCTCGATGCGACCAAAACACAGAGGAAAATAATGGTACTCAATAAAGAATAGAATATGGTGAAGGCATGCTCTAAGGTTAAGATTTCGATACAAAATCACAAAGTCATGGGGTGGCCTTAGGAACATTTGGTAAAAATTTTAACTTTCAAGGTTATGTGAAGATTGGTAGTTCCCTCTTATTCATTATTTCATTAGTCTCTTTCCATTAACATTATTCTTAGTTTAATTTCTTTAAAATTTCATTGTTGAAGAGTTTTAGTTTATTCCTTATTGTGGGTGCCCAACATGAACCAAACACAACACCCTACCGGGGTCAGACAAGACACTACAGATTCACAAACACACAAGTATATACTTCATGACTATATTACACCACAAAAGATTACTCAAATATGGAAGGGAATAGGCACAGTCCACATAACATAGTACTTGTCACACAACCATGACTAACAAATATAATACTTGAACAAGGTGTACTATGACATCCAGACATTTCCTCAATTCCACAGATGAAGATTTTACATAACTTTGAACAAAAGCTACAGGTACATAGTGTCCACAAGGGCATCAATGCCATATCCACAACATCACAAAATATATCCAACTGATATGAGTAACACATATATCATAACACCATAACCAAAACATCATAATACATCAACATACCTCCTGAAGCATCAGTCACACATACATGCAAATCTCTTATGCCTCCCTCAAGCCCTTATGCCTCCCTCAAACTCTTATACCTCCCCTCAAGTTTCTTTCACAATAAAAATTGATGCCATTGGCATTCCCTTATGCCCCCACAAGGAGGCCGGTTGTCCCCATGGCCCAAGACACATAGGGTTTGGACACTCCTAACCCAAGTGACATAATAATGCGTGGTTCAACAACCCGCTAGTTATCTATAACTCCTTGGGGTGTACCCCCATACAACAAAGTGGGTCCATAGGTCCAACCATTCCATGGTGCATCCCATGACCCTATTCCACACATCATGATAATAGAACCAGCATAACAATCCAATCCAAAATGCCAAGTGGCAAAGTACAAGCCTTGGGTAAGGTGGTAAAATCTTAAAATTTAAAATAAGGTCCAAAACTAAGAAAATAAAATAAAATAAAATAAAATAAATGGCCAAATAGCCATAGTAGTGTAAAGATCCGTGTGTTAATACCAAAACCAAGGAAAAGCCCAAAATGTAAAGCATGGCAATCAAGAAAAACTACTAGTCCTTACAAAATAAAGTAAAAAGATCAATTTACAAATAAAATACACTTATAATAATGTCACATTACGATAACTGTGTGGCCTTATCTGGCCACCAAGGGGTACTCAATGAGTTGCTAGCACTCGGAACATCGAGCCTCAACTCGTAAAAATACATATCAATAATACAACTGTCATCATCTCAATCTGAATCATCTCACCACAACTTAAACAAGGATCAACATAGTCAAAATAACATAGGTTGAATCCATACGATAACCATATAGGGAGATAGAAATAAAGTACAAGTCACCATCTACTGAGCCTAAGGTGTCCGCGAAACACAATATGCATGACACCCGTTGAGCAAGTGCCACACATACCAAACTGAACAAAAGTGGGTTTTCATCCTATGTAAGACTCCACTTCCTATCTCATACTCGGCTCGAGAGATTGGTCAACGGTACACATTTTCTCACTCCAAACATACACAGTTTACCGATTTCCTTTAGGTTCGGTTAGTGAAAGGTTCATAACATAACATGTAACTACATCACTAACACAATGGTGGTACACACAAAATACTACCATAACATCTTACGTATGGTATGTATACGGGTGGTAGATCACAAACATAAATTCACCAGTAGTAATACATCACTTTACCACATTCTGCACCCAAAGTGAAATCACTATACAATAGGGTTCATATATTCACCATATGCCCCTATATCACAACATGAATCATTACATATTTACACAAATCATACATATGATGAACATAATAAGTAACATCACAACATAAAATTCATTTGCTACATATAAGTGATGATACACATTTCTTCAAAACATGGTAAAAATTCATGATATAACTCAATTCACTTTACATCAATCCAGTCCTACAACATATCGACACACCCACATATCACAAGCGTAATTCACACGTGAACTATTCATAGAATTCACAAGAAGGAGAGAGAATACTCCCATTCTCATCACCTCAACATGATAACAAACACGCACTAAGTGACATACACATCATGTGTGTTCACAATATCACAATTACGACATCAATCACATCATGCTTATACCACATTACTCTTCCAATATAAACCATCATAATGCAATACCATCATCTCCATGTAACACTATCATGTAACACCATCATCATCATATAACACCATCATGCTATACCATCATAACTCCAATCTGGCCCATAGGTTCAAGAGCATGAACCTCGCTGCTCACGATGCCAAGTGTAACGACCCAAAAATTCATACATAATAACAACACAGAAAATATAGGATAATTTATTGATTTATTTTATTTTGGTTGACACATAACACGACACAACATGTTGCCACCAAGGTTATAACTAGCTCTTTGAACATCTCGATAAAAGGATGACCACAAGGGTAACACAATAATGTTCACACCCATCAAGGATAATCCACTTTTCTTTTATAAGACCACATAGAAACCACCACATAACACACTTACACTTAGGGAAAACCACGGTGAGACATTCTTGAGGTTATTTATTTTAATAAGACATCTTGCAAATTCTTAACTTATGTTTTCAAGGAGACTCAGGATATGATTCGTACAATTCATCTTATGAAACTAAGTTTATTTCTTATACACTATAGAGTAGTTCACTTAAAGTCTTCTCATTATGACAATTATTTATTTAATTTGTTTATTAAGAAAAAGGGGTAATTTAGCTCCATGCAAGGCCAACTATTCACACTTACACTACTAGAACTCATTCATAACCTTATAACAACATGGGTTCGCATTCAACACACTTAAGAGGAGAAATAAAAGCACCTTGGAAAAAGTTAGAGGAAGAAGGTTCGAGTTGAATTCATCTTTAAGACCTCATTAATTATTACCAAGATTTAATTGAAGCTTGAGAACTTATCCAAAATTATTAAAGATTTTACGTAGGCTTCACTGAATGAGTTTAATAAAATGAAACAATTTACCTTCCAATGGCTGAGAGATAGGTTGAGTGGTTTCTAAATTGTTTTCTCCTACTTATTAAATCTTATTATCTTCTAACAACTAACAATTCATTTCACCTTAGGATCGTTTTACAAATTTCACCATAAAAGGGATAATGTTCACTAGTGGAGCTAGGGATATCATGTTATATAATTTTACTTTGCAATGATAGTCTCACCTTTGATTACTTAAAGAATTACTTGCTCTCAAGTTGGTGACCCCTACGTTACTTTATTTGAATATAACTTTTAGTTTAACTTCTATAAGTATTAAACAACCCATGTTATTTTACTTATGACACATTATTACTAAGTCATAGCAAGATTTAACTCAACATTTATTCTCAAGGGTAAAGTTTAACAACACTCATTTACAAGAACAAAACAAGGTTACATCAACTCTTAAAATACCGATAATCCAATAAGGTCACTCAACAAGTGGTAAACAAATTTTCTTATATTTTTAATGATAGTCAAATGATCCAAGGTTTCCAAAGTTAAGATGAAAAATTCCACAATACATTATACTAAGACACTGACCTTCTTCTAAAATTTCCACTAGACTTATCAATAGTTGAACAACATAAAAATGATTCGTGCAAAAGAACTTCTCAACTGAGGTTGATGTAAAAATCTACAATCTATCCCTCATCTACTCGCATAAGCCATCTGCAACAAATTTTTCACAAGAGTCAGTTCACGAGAACTGAGCAAGATAAGGCTACACAAGCCACAATAACTATAATCTAACAATACCATGAAAGGAAACACTCTATTACAAGAATTGGGTCAATTCTCTAAACACTAAAAACACCCCAATTTAAAATAAAGTCTCAACCATGTCAATCAAAGAAAGAGACATTGTACTTGATTAAGAACAAAATAATGAAAGTATAACAATCATACGAGAATGGGTCCTTGGCCTTATAAGAAGAAATAAACAATCTAGAAGAAACAAGATTCCCATCAAACAATTAAATAATTACAAGATTGAAGTTTTATATACATGCCATCCATCTAAAATTATCAAAAGATACCAAAAGCATAGGCTTTAATATTAGATTTCTAAAAGACAAGAGTTGATCATCCTAACAAAGAGGAACCACAATGTTCAAAGATTAACATGAAAAGCCAAGCATATTAGAATTTCATTCCTGTAATCACATAGAGCATATCACTGAAATTAAATATACGACACCACACAACATAAGTTTCGAAGTGAAGGCAAAGTATACTAGACTTGACCATTAACTCCCAGAGATTCCCCAATCATTCAAGAAGGACCAATGCCCTTATAGGCTAGTAACAACACGTGAGAGAAGAAGGGGGTTCCATCAAACAAGAGTATAAAAAACATCATCCAAATTTTATATCTCTAAGGATTTACAAACCTCCACAATAATTCTAAAATCCAGTTAATGTAAAAGAAATTATCTCTTTTCCAAATCAACAATAATTTAAGGCAACCCTTGATAACACAAACAACCATCAAACATAGATACAAACATAAATTACTAAGTGACATTAACAAAACAAAACCTTCCGCTATGAATCCATAAGACTATCAAATGCAAGATGAGTTTTCCCGAATATTAATAACATTTAAGGAAATTTCCATCACAAAATATTAAGGTAATTACGTGCATAGAAACCGACCAATATTAATTAATAGCATTAAAATTAAAAAGGGGAAAGAATGCAAGATAGGAAAATAGAAAAACGCCATCAATAATAACTCTGAGAGGGGGATTAGACCAAAACTATTCTAGTGTTAACGAGGTACTGGATTCACACAATTGAAACCTCGAGCTTAGCTGATCCAAAAAGCTAGTTATGGTTCAAATTGATAGGGATGGTCAAGGTACTTCCTAAGGATGGCCTTAAAAGCCTAAGAACAAGATGAAAGATAATATAGGAGTCTAAACATGCGAGGACAAACACGCTTTGCACACAAAATTTCTCATTCTAAAAGTTTTAATACCAAATCTCCAACCCGGATAGCCCAAGCGTTGATCACTCCAATTCTACAACCTTTCTTTCCCGATGTCAAGAAGTTTATCAAAGGGGTTTGAGAGAGATATTTAACAACATTCAACAAAAGACAAAGAAAACAAACTCAAGTGATAGGAAAGAGCTTCATAGTTATCGTAAACTTACTTTAACGACAATGAAAATTACTAGTTGGATCAACATAATAACATTGAAACTCAATCATAGAGAAGAAGATATATATATATATATAAATATGAAGGTCTATCACTCGAGCAAGAGAAACATAACACCCAAAAATGAGGGCACACGCATGCTTACCATCAACATACTGACAACGATAAAAGCTTAAACAAGAAGAAAACAAACAGAAAGGGGAGATCTCCCAACATGGCATCCAACTGATAAATCAATTCAAGGAAGATGGCGGTTTTATTTCACGATAAATTAATTATAGTAATAGTAGTAAAGTGTAGAAATATCTTGCCTGCTCCTCCAGCTTCGATGAGGCATCCAAACAACCCAAGGTCCAAAGAAAAATAACCCTCTAGTTGAATCTTCGTCCACAACATGCAAGGTGCCAACATTCCACTCAATCCCAAACTCCACTGTCCTCCAGCTTGTTGGGTGGTCTACACTCTTCTCATAGCCAAAACATGGCACAAGAAAGTTACAGCCAGGTATGGAGTCCCCAAAACAAAGCTCTATAATACCTTGAAGGAAACGTGGTCTCAAGGATGCTAAGACTACAGTAACTACACAAAAAGGGGTTTAATGAAAATCCCAGGAACTCAAAAAGGAAAAGAATCTGTCAAGAGGAAATTCAGACTCCCTAAACTTGAAAACATATTCCCAACCTGCGTCTAAAAGGGGGTGATCAAAGCAGAACAAAGGCATCCATCTCAGCATAAGGGGAAAATGAATCTGCCCAAAGGAGTCACAGGTGACTCAAGGGGCCACGCAAGTAGAATGTGGAGAACAAAATGTAGGTAAAGTGTTTGACAAAATGCCACAAAGAGATGTGGTCTCAAGGGATGCTATCCTTGCTGGATATTCACAAAAAAGGTCATCAAAACAACTAACAGTGTCAAACCTGATCAATATGCCTTTACCAACATTCATGCAGCCTAAAAAAAAGTGGCAGTTGCAGTTTAGAACAGGAAACGACCTCCAACGAGCAAGGGGTAGAAATCAGACCAAACGTCCCAGATAAACAAATCACTGCACCCAAGGAGGAACTATGATGAAAAACACCTTGATAGAAATTATTTCGATGGCCTCTCTCCCCATGCAACTAGGTCAAAATGGTAGTTTGGAATAGGTATGGACATCCATCCATGCACGCGTAGGATGAAACATTAAACTTAGGTATCAAGGAAAAACAAATCTGAGCAGAAAGAATAAAACAAAACTCAATAAGCATGTGGCCAACATTAGAGCACCATTTGCAGGCTACAACCATGAGCCAGGGAGGAAAATAAGGAGACAACGATCCAAAAAAAGATTTTCCCATGCATTAAAAAAAATGTGTTTCAGTCTGCATAAGCAAGGCACCAAAATGAAAATAAAATAATAAACAAAATGTCTTCCATCGTCCCCCTAAAGCATGAAAATTAAAAGTTCATAAAGAAAAAAAAAAAGAAGAGTAGGTGTCCCACCCCCCCAAAACACCTCCACACATCCACTTCTAGGAGACAAGGGAGAAAAGGAAAATAGGAAAATCTCACACCAAACAAGGGGAATAATCTGCCATAAAGAATGGCAGGTTGGTGGGTGAAATATCTCCACCAGTCTACCAATAAATTGCCATTGATTTCAAAGCATGCATCGAGCAAGGTGGGGGGGAAAGAAGGAAAAATGTGGTTGAAGCTTTAGACACGAACACAAGATTATGACCAAACCACGGGGCCAGGATGGGGAATCCTCTTCCTGTGCACGAACCAAGGCTCGGTCTACGAAGTGACCAACAAAACAATAAAAACACCTAACGCTAATTAATAATAAAATTGATAAAAAAATCGACAATAAAATAATGAAGTAATCATCGATCGGTAATTAAATAATAATATTATTATTATCATTATTATTTATTTTTTTTTTTTTTTTACAACCTAAAACAAAAATAATAATAATCAATCATATTAATAACAATCAATAGGAAGTTCGATAAGGCAAGAACAAGGTTTTCCTTTAATAGGATAATCATGAGGGATGTTACGGGGCCAACAACAAAAAACATCGACACCGATACAAGTAAGAAAGGTCGAAAAGGTGAAGACACTAACGCTTCAATGGAAACACAACGGTGTTCAACCCTTAGAAGCACGGTCATTGCAGAATAAAAGAGCAACGATGAAAGGGGCATTAGAACCATTTACATTCTACATGACCACATGGCATTGAAGTACTTGGTAAATAAGCCCATTTTACAAGGGAACATATGCCGAGTGGGTCCTGTTGTTTCAAGAGTTTGAGTTTATGGCTATTGTGAAACTAGGTAAGAGTAATTTATGACCTAATAATTTATCAAGGATCTGACTCGGGGATGATGCACATAGAATTGAGGATACAATTCCAGATGCGGAACTATTGAGATTACGGTGCGTTCCCTTTGACTTGGAATATATTTCTATATTTCTCAAGATGGGTGTGGCACTAGAGGGAATGAAGACTTTGGAAAGGAAGTAGTTAGCCATACATGTTGTGCCCTACATGTTAATTAGTGGAGACTTATACAAGCTAGGCTGCGATGAGGTTTTGCATTGGTGTGTGTTAGAATATGAGCGTGTTGTAATCATGGAGGAAACACACAATGGAACTACAAGAGGACACTATACAAAGAATACAACCTCGACAAGATCTTTTTGGTAGGTTTTTGTGGGAAATAGTTTACAAGGATTGTATCGAGTATTGCAAGGCTTGTGACCACTTCCAGTGCCTTAGTAAACTAGGAAAAGAGATGAAATTCCATTAAGACCAATTTCCAGTGTAAAACTATTCAAGAAGTGGGAAATAAAAATTTTAGTCCCTATTTCCCTAGTCGTGTGAAGGATAGGTTCATGCTATATCATTACATGCAAAAATTATCTTACAAGGTGGGCAGAAGTGGCACCTATAAGGGATTACACAATGGAAACAACATCTAGGTTCTTGTGGGAAAACATAATCAGATATATATGGATGCCCATTGAGTTTAATAAGTGATAGGGGCACTCATTTCTTGAATGAAATAGTTAGGATCTTATTGAAAAATTCATGGTAGCCCACCACAAGACTACCCCTTATCACCCACAAGCTAATGGGACTACTGAGGTGTTTAACAAAATTCTGAATCACATGTTAACCAAGATTTGTGATGTGGGAAGAAAGGATTGGGATGATAAAGTTTTTGTTGTGTTATGGTCATACTAGACTACTTATAAAATACTGAACAAGGCCACACCTTTTCAATTGGTGTTTGATGCATAAAGTAGTGTTACCTATTGAATTCATGCTACCATCACTCATATATAGCACACGTAGAAGAGGATTTGATGATGAAAAAGATCATGAGGAGAGGATATATAATTTAATGCAGGTAGATGAGAAGCGGGATATTGCTTGCTGGAGTTAGAAAATAGAAAAAGCTAGGCATAAGGCATGACATGATAGACACATCAAGAAAAAATAGTTTGAGGTTGGGCATATGGTTCCAAGTTTTGCACCATCTTGGGAAATTTAAAGTCCATTGGATGGGCCTATACATTTGATTTAGGAACTTTCTAGTTACAAGTCTTGGATGAAACATGGCTACTGGGCCATTTCAATGGGAGTAGGCTGAAGCCCTACTATAAATAATTCTTCTTTATGTTTGTAAATAAGGTAATATTACTAGTTAGCCTAGGATTTCCCTTAATGAATTTCCCTTCTCTATGTTTCCCTTTCTCATTGCTTATTCCATTTATTTTTGTTTGTTGTGTGTGCATTGTGCATCGGTAGCCACTTACTATTTTCAAAAAAATTATATGCGTAAAGGTCCACATCATTTTTTTGTGGGGTGAAGTGATGCAACAAGTACTAGAAGTTGGTATTAGAAGTTGTGTTTTGATGGCCCAGTTGAAGGATAAAAAACACGTAGTTTGGAAGAGTGTATGTAGAAAAGGTGAACATGAGGAGTTTGGTGTTAGAAATGTTTAACAAAAACCACGTACAAGGGTGAGAAGCGCAGAAAAAAATGAGGTAGGTGATGTCAAAAATTAGGATAAGGACATAAGAGGTTCCTTTAGCATTGAAAGTTTGCACATAAGGATATTTGGTCGATAAGTATTTTTGCACACCGAAGGTTATAGAATGTTTCACAGATTGGGTGTGGGGGTAAAAGCACCGAAGGTTGGCAGTAGGAAAAATCCACCTTTATTGCAAGAGTACATTAGTAGGTGGCATGACATTTATTGTGGGGAAAATAAAAAGCTATAAGTAGAAGGTTGGGGTGCATTATTGTTTACCTTGTATTTGTGTTATCGAAGAGCTCTCGCGAACTAGGGCATCCTTGAAGAAAAGTTGTGCAAAAAAGGGTTGTGAATATTTGTGTGCATAACTAGTTTGATTAGCAAATCAGTGGAAAAAGAGTACACAAGAGTGAGTGGAGAAGGTCATGTAAGAGGATTTTGTGGGTGCTTACGTTGTCTTGTGGAAAAATGATTTCCATGTTAGGGTTATGAAGCTAGGGCACAAGATTGAGGGGATTTTTGCAAAGGAGTGGAGCTGCATATTAAAGCAAAGCCAAGATAAAGAGAAAGGAAGAACTTTTAGTGACCTAACGGAGAAATGGCACCAAGGAAAGCAACAAATGTTTCACCAAAGAAGGGAAAGGGCAAGGGGAAATAAGCCGTTTCCACCAGTTTCAATGAAGAATGGTACGTGGAGATGCAATATCTAGATGACATATTGCTTAGAAAATAATGGGTGTATCATGTTAGAAATATGGTCATGAGTGACTAAAACCATCAAACGAGCACCATAGAGAATGAGATGGCATTAGAACTAGTTTTCCCCTAAAGATAAGAGGACACTAGATGGAATTCCTATCTATGATGATGAGGTAAAGGTGAAGATGGAGAAGGATGGGTTATTGCAACTCTATGAGTTTCCCTATTTCATAAACCTGAGCAACTATATCAGTGGTTAATGTCACGCACGTATATGAAGACCACTTCTACTTCACAAGATGAAGGATGCAAATAACTCCCCAATTGATTTCTAAATTTATTGGTCTTATCTCGAAGGATAATCATTTGATGATGACTTGGACAATAATGAGGCCATTAAGAAGACTATTGAAGCTTATGACTACAAAAAGGGTTCATGCTACTTCAACATTTCTATAATTTTTGACCTGTAATGAGGATGACCACACGCTTGGTCACAAAGCTGAATGGGTAGGAGAGATGGACACATATAAACAAGGCTTGGTTGAACATTTTCCATAAGATCTCGGAGGGGACCATCTATAACCTCTTGGATTTCATAGCAGAATAAATCATCAATGCACGATGGAGAAAAGATCATGTTTGGTAATGTCCTCCTTACCATTATCTTTTTAGAGATTAGAGTTCTTGATGGGCCAGATAAATTTGTTTGGGAGTACCCAGATGAGAACCCTTCCCCCACCAAAATATTTGAGAAATACACTTGTGACACCATGATGACCACCCACAAGGCATGCCTAGAAAAATGGTATAAGCGGATGCGTGACACATTCGACACTTTGAATGGAGAATACCCAAGCAGTTACCTATTTTACTATAAGGCGAGGCTGAATTCACCATGTATACCAACATTTTTATTGGCAGGTTTACTTTGGTAGATGGCACCAAGGGTCCCTAGTGTAAATTTTCATTCTCCTTCATAACACAATACTTCTAGGCCAAGGTCAATCGATTCAAAGAGGAAAAGAAGATAAGGTTTGACCTTAGCACGGTAGACCAAGATTACCGCATGAGCTATGTAGAACATTGATATATCTAAAGAAGCGTGCCTATGTGGAGAAGTATGTCTCCCATGATGTACATATGTTGAAGCCAGTGACATTTCCTATTATTGGGAGGACTACAACAAGGGTATACCTATGTATAAGGCCTAAGTATGAGAAAGGTGCTTATGTTGAAAATGATGTCTCTATCCTAGAAGACCCCACCATAAGGAAGAAGGCCATGCCAAGGAAAAGGAGAGAGAGGATGCCCCTGAGAAAAAAACACCAAGTACATATATAATGTAGTCATCTGTAGGTGCACTTGTAGTTGGGCATAAAACCAAGCACATATGCATGGAGGAAGAAATATCTCGTAGAAGATAAAGAGAAGACACCTGAGGAAGAGGCATCGGAGAAGATAAGTCCCTCTGTGAAAGAAGAATCACTGCAAGAAAGGAGTCACCTAGGGAAGAAGAAAAAGAAAAGTCTCCTATATTGGAATCACTAGTTAGGAAGAAGCAAAGAGTAATAGAAAATGTGGACTCAGAAGAAATAGAGAGCATGGAGGCTGAAAAGGGTGATGAGGATGATGAAGAGCATGGTGAGGCTCAAAACCATCATGTGTACAATGTACATGAGTCAGAGGAAGAGGAAATGAAGATAAGGATGAGAATGGAGGCACTCATGGAAAGGGGGAAGTGAAGAAGTAAACATGAAGGATCAAAAGACTCCAAGCCTTGACTAAGGAGCAGATAGAGGATATTGCACGAGAGAGGGAGGTAGTAGGAATTATAAAGGACTTGGTGGATCAAGAGGTGGAGTGCAGCACTAAATAAGTACTAAAGGAGACGAAGGAAAGTGAAAGTGTGGGAAAGGAGTATGGAAGCATGGGAAGAGACCCCAACTTAGCAGTAAGCTTCCCAAAGGCAATGCACATAGGTGGAAAGGGCATAGTAGCGGTGCAGGAACAAGAAATGACTTACATCAATGATCTAAATAAGGTACTATGCACGCATTTCCAAAGTACCATGCCTTCAAACCAACTCCTTGCATGGTCTTCTTTTGATGAAGAGGGTGTGTACCCACACGCATGAGGAAAATGTTATCTTGGCTTTTGAGTCCCATGTTGATGAGTCTGATATTTGAGGTCAACCTTGAGGTGTTGATGAAGATACTAGATGTTAAGGGATTAAACCCTCTTCTGAATTCCCAAAAACTATCCGATGATCATGTTTGTAATGTGCTAAACAAAGTTTTGGTAGAATTTGAGGTGAGGCTATTTGTGAGAAATGACAGAATAAGGGTCTTGGAGGAAGAGCTTGAAAATAAAAATGAAGAGATCATTGAAAGAGACAAGGAGATAAAGTAGGAGGATCTTATTAGCACATAATTAAGGTGTGAGTTAAGGGATAAAAGGTAAAGGTGCACAAGATCCATAAGAAGATAAATATTATTTTATATGCCATAATCTTGAAGCACCCAAGCCTAGCCCCTCCTGAACAAAAATATGATTCAACCATGCAATGCTTGGAAGAATTGACCCACATCCTCACCATGGAAAGGAGGCCACTTGCATTAGAGTCGGTGGAAGAGGCAATGGTGCTGCCGAAGGAGGAATAAAACTAAATATTAGGGAGATAGTTACTTGGTATTACAAGCTCCTTTCCACTTTAAAGACCTCAGCGTAAATGGCTAAGGTTGTATATAATAATTATACTTTGATAGAGACAAGGTAGCGAGCATATTGGTTGCTATGCATGAGGTGGATCTGAAGGAATTTCAAGAAAATAACAAAGGAAATAGGGAAGAGCATGATAAGATCCTAGTTGAGGTTGAGAAAAAGTTGGAAGCAATCAAAACTTATGGGGTTTGATTAATAATCATCTCAAGGAGCTATATCCCTAGGTCACTTGCATAGAATGGATGTGTTGGATGATCTTAACAAACAACTAGAAGGCATTGTAGATACACTTTGAATGCTAAGAGCAACAAATTAAGTTTTGATGAAGTGAGCACTCTAGTAGGTGACCTACTTTAGTAGAAGCAGGGGTGAGGTAGATGCTTGGGAAAATATTGAGGCTACCATGAAGAAGGAATTCCCTCCTCCTACAACAGTAGCAAATTCTTCTATTCTTTCATTCTTTATTCAGATTGTCCCAGTTCCATTATTCTTTATTCTTTTAAGAATAAGGATTTTTATGAGGACAGAGAAAACACATAGTGTGGGGTGATATTGGACTCTAAAATATTGGCTAAGTACCAAGAGGCACATGCGCGTAGGACCAGTGAGAAGAAGGGTGCTCAAGGGGAAAGTGCGCAGAGACAAAGGGGTTTAAGAAGGGTTTAAGTGAAACTAGGGTGCATGCGGGAGGGTAGAACATGGATTTAAAAGACTTAGCCATATTTTTCATTCTAGGTTCACTTGAGGAAAATTTTAGAGGACTCAAATAGATGTGATGAGTGGAAAAGGTGCCATCCTAGAAACTTGGAGGTCAAGAAAAGGATATTCCCTATAGGGAATATTCCTAGAAGACATCATTACAGAGTGAGGGTTTGCAAATGGATAAGCATTCACCAATGGAGGACCACATCGACACTTGGCACATGTGATCTTCTCAAGAGAGAAGGCATGGTGGTGGGTGATGATCTTATATAAATAAATGCTTAGGCCAGAGACACATATATGGGGATATATATAGATGAAGAGAGACAGAGAGACGAGAGATAGACATGACACTCAGGTAGAAATACATAGAGTAATGAAGTGTTGCAGTAATGCTAGGGTTTAGAGCACTTAGTGCTAGAGGGTTGTAAGGGATTCCATAAGCATATGTATGGGTACTAGGATCTATAACAAGGGATAAAATGGGAAAAGTATAGTTAGGATCTCATATCAAGAAGGTTTGCAGGAGAGATAAGTCTCTGTCATTTAATATATATGGTTTAAGATGACCCTTTTGACTGTAATGTGGCTACCAAAACTCTTTTAAATCAATATATATGTGGGTTCATTCTATATAACTTGTTTATGGGTGTAAACCCTCATGTTATATGACTTATCATGGCTTAGATCTAGTTTATTATACTTCTTACAATGTTATTTAGCTTTTGTGATGCATTAATGTGTAGATCTGTTAGTTGCATCTTCTACCTTTTTAAGTAAGTGAATGTACTTCGCTATTGCAAATAATCATCCATTAATGGTAGAACCTTCTCACAAATCTCACATAAAAGAGGGCTCGACGCCCATGCGTGCCTTGGGTGAGCACCCAACACCCGTTAGGTGATAGGCTGATGTGCCTAGGGTTAGAAAAAGTATTAAGGGTAAATAAATGACTACATTTCTTTTAGTGCTTTTTTCATTCATTTTCTTCATTACTAATTCTTCCGCATAATACCCTCTTTTAAGGAGCCAATTCGAGGTGTAAACAAAAACCTTGGATGTCCTATCCTAAATTTTTTTAGCTTTATTTCTTAAGAATGGGAGTGGAGCATTATATCCTCCCATTTGGTGGTAGGTATAAGAAATCACATTCCCATCATCATGAAGCTTCTTAGGAATATTTTCTAAACCAAAAAAATAATCTACTAAATAGTCAACATGCTATAATCCTTTCTAACATCAAATTCATCCATGTAGACAATCCAAAATCTTCAAGAGCCGTGGAGATTCATGTAATCCATTGTGATTTTATTTTCTGAAATTCTTATAAATTCAAAGTTTACCCTTGCCTCATAGTCTTGTTGTCATGCAAATGTGCAACAAGGAAATTGAAAATTTCTAAGCACGACAACTATACCCTTGTGCCAAAATTTTCATGTCTTATCATTATTAGACACACCAAGTCCACCCAATCAGTCCAGGTGACCTTCCTCGATTGATGTTATATCAACCCCTAGGTAATTTAGGAAATTCCATTAAAATTTATAAGCTTCAGCATTGTGGGAAGGGTTATCACTGGCCTTCCTAGGAATGGAGAAACCCCATGGAGTGGAGAAGAAAATAAAAAATGGATGTGGAGGAAATTCAAATTCCTTGGGACATCATGGAAGTGATTTAGGAAGATTCTGGAAGGACTTGGAGAAGTTGGGGTAGTTTCACCAAAATTAGGGTTCACAGCCTAGGTAGTGCATAGGCCAAAATAATTGCTAAACTTCTAAAGGTTATTTATAGAGCTCTAAATGGAGTTAGGAGAAAACAAAACATCTTCGAAAGGTAATTCCAATCCCTACAATATGGTGAAATTAGTTTTTTCACAACACTTTGGTGCATTGGGTTTGCAAGCATTTTTTCTCATGCACAGGTGGAGTACCAAATAAAAATCCTATTTTCTAGGGAAAAAATGGAGGAATAAAGACCTGATAACCCCATCATTAGATTTAAAAATCCATTTCTAGTAAATATAATATAAAATTTCATCAAAAAGACCATCGGGAGCTCAAGATATTTTCGTCGCAAGTTGTCCTCAAGGTTCGGGAGTTAGTCAAATTTTCAACTCTAGGAGCCTGGTGGGATTTTGTGTCCCTCACGTCCCTCAAAGTTAGGGAAATAAAGGTTGGAAAAATTCTCATAGCCCCATAAATCCCCCTAGACCCACATATGACCTCTAGGATTTCCAGTTCAATCCCCGTGTGCTTGGGAGCTCAAAGCCTTCACCGTTGGATCGCTACCATGTGTCATCACTTGGAACATTGTGGAATTTGATGTCCCTCATGTCCCTACGAGGTGAGGGACATTAAACATGAAAAAAATGTACTCAGCCCCTAAGGGAAACTTCTGGTCACCCATATGACTAGCTTCCATCCCCTCAGTGCTTTAAAGTGTATTTTTAACATGTATTCCCTACCGTCGATTTGCGCCACTTTTCGTCACCTTGATCACTATGGAATTTGATGTCCCTCACGTCCATCATAGGTTAGGGACATCAAAAATTTAAAATTTTTCCCATATCCCTTCTCATTTATATAAAATTTTAAAAAATCCGCTTACTTCCCGCTTTCTAACATCTAACTCTCCTATGCACGCTTCATTCCACCATAGCTCTGCAACTTGCTCACACCAAGTCACACCATTGATGAACCTTGAACCAGCTCAACCAAAACAACCAAATCCTCAAAAACATAAAAACATGTAGGTCCTAGAATAAATATTGATCAAATGAATAATAAAGAAGAAGAAATTTGAAAATCTTCATTGTCGTGAAAACAAAAATTGAAGAGATCTTGAAAATCGATGTACGATTGACAAACCGTATATTGCTAAGTTCTTATCTCTTAAAGGCCATTAAAAGATTATATTCAAATCTCCCATTTTTAGAAAGTGTAAAACCTATTAAAACAACCCACTTGAGATCCAAGAACAACCTAGGATTAGTTAGGAAAATTATGGAATAATTTTTTTATTAAAAGAATCTACAACCATGTTACAAGACAACTCACACTAACGTGTTATGAAAAATTCTAATCTACTAGAGTATACTTTTATTTTATTAGTAATTGTTAGAGGTCACAAGGTCCAACATTTAGGGTTATAAGTTTCAATTAGGTTTAGAGGGGAATTCCTCACCATACCCATTCTCTAACAGGCTTAAAGTTTCGACTAGATTTTTCTCACCCTAGAACAAAAACATACATTCTTCTCATTATTTCAATTTTGATCACAACAAAGGTAGGGGAAAGGAAACACTAGCCACCCAACCAAGACATCCAATGAAATGAGAATCCATCCTTCTTCATTGGCCCCCGAGCCCCAACCACAATGCAATAAGAAATGTATTTCAACTCATGGCAACAATAGGCTTTCGCATCACAATGCAATCATTCAACATGCACATTTTAAATAAAAACATAGTCCAAAATAAAACCACGCTTTTACAACCACACGAAATACATCACACAAAACTCAGGATTCACCATGTAAGCCAAAGGAGCAAGAACTATGGGGGATGCTTCTTATGCCTCCCAAACAGGGAAATGGGTATCACCACCTGAGTTACAAACTGCCAAAAAGGATAGTATATCAAAGCCCTGACATTCCTTATGCCTCCCCCAAGTACCCCTTATTCCTCACATTTCCTTATGTCTCCCCAACCTCTTATGGCACCCCATAACGAGTAAATAAATGCAAGCTATTTCTTTGTAAGGTGGAACCCAAATCCCAACTCCCTCCACCCTTATACCTCCCTAAAACACACTTGTGCCTCCCACATAATAAACCCCATAGTCTTCTCCTACACCATTCCTAGGCCATCTACCCACAACCCACAACAATAACAAACATACCAACATTTACATATTCATAAAAGGGAAAAGAAGAGTATTTCCAAGAGCCAAGCTCTTACCTCTCCATGATGGAGTTTGTTCCAAGTTCAAAACAACAAGCTCCTTCCAATGCAAGCAATCCAAAAATCAACCCAATACAAGCATGCAAAAATCTTCCAAAAACTTCTCCAAGCAAGAGCTCCCAAAACAACAAGAAAATTCACCCAAAAGAAGTCTCCCAAAAGTGAAGCAACCCAAAACAAGAAAATGAATTTGAATTTTATAGAGGAGGGAAGAGAAGAGGATGAGGTGGATCCATGTAGGATGCCACATCACACATCCTCAACCCCAAAAAAAAAGTCAAATTCATTCTCCAATGCATAAAAAGGTCTAAATTTAACCCTCCAACCATAGGCAAGGTTGGTATGTAAATTTAAGAGGTATGGGACAAGTTTAACTTGTCCCACAAGCCTCCAAAATCAGCCTCCAAGGACAAATTCGAATTTCCAAGAAGGTGGAGTGTTTCACACTCAAAAGTTAACTTACACATCACTTACATATTACTTACACATTACTTACACATTCTTACAACACTTTAAAATATGGCCAAAAACTCTATTAATTACATTCTTATGACATCTTTTAATTAATTAACTAAACAATACGATTACTCACAATATTTACACACCATTTAATAATTTTCCATTTCTAGGGCTATTCACAATATCCAAATATCACAAGTCCGAACAACATCTATCATATAACCATGTCCAATAGTATAACATCATCAACATACAAAGTGTCCCTAATAATCATCGTGCATCATATAAGAATCAAAGTCAACAATAATCCGTAGATCAAATATCTAACATCATACTAAATCAAAACTATAATAATGTCCATAATATAGCCGATAAAAGTGTCATGATCAACATCAAAAGGTGTCAAAGGGAAGTGGGTAGTACAGATAGGAATTCTCACAGAAAATAAATTTCACTTCCAGCTCCACGAAGAACAAAGCTCAATTTCCCATCAAATCGACAACTAGATCGAAGAGAAATTTCACTAGTGAGACAAGAAGAAAAAACCTATCACAATGGAGTTTATTTCATCAAAAACAGAGAAAAAAATAGACTTGAAAATTTTAAGCTCCATTAATGGCTTCCATGACACAAAGAATGGAAAAATTAGTGACCTACCTCTCCACTTCTCGGGTTCAAGTGGAAATTGCGTAAAAATTGGAGGGAATGATAATAAAAAATCTAGTTTCATGTGAACTAGTTTTTCCACCATGAAGTCCTTATTTTTAGGGATACGGAGGATAGAATTTTCTTCAAAGTTATTCCCTATCACATAAAGAACATCTATGAAAAATGAAGTGAGCTAACCCTTCACTTCTCGGGGTTCAAGTGTGTGAAATTATGCAAAATTGAAGGGAATGATCATTGAAAAATTTAGTTTCACATAAACTAGTTTCTTGCCATGAAGTCCCTATTTTTTAGGGATATGGAGGGCTATGTTTTTTGTCAGTATTTTCCCCCATAGATTAAAATATCATTTTACCACTTGTTTAGATGAAGGAATTACTCAAAATGCGGAGCATGGAACCCCAAAACAAAACCTAGATTTTCAAGACTTGTTTTGTTGCAAACGGACATCCACGATGCACTTACTAAAAATAGCATAAATTTATACATAGGGGTATGTTGCTTTGGGTAAGCCACCATTTGAAGAGACTAAAAATAATGAAGTGAACACAGAGAGAGTATCATAGGCAATGTAATAAAAAAACACCATCTCGGCTCAGTAATTGACACTTACTAAAAATAGTATGTGGTTCTACAAGCCCTTGCTATAATAGCCACTTGGTCGAAAAGGCAAGAGGAGCATAGTAAGAAGAAATAATCCAAGCTACCATAGCCAGTTGAGGTTGGGAAAAGCTAAACTATGACACTTACTAAAAATAGTAAGTTTCCCCATCTGTACTTACTAAAAATAGTAGGTTGTTCTCAAAGGGAAAGTTTGGCACAATGGGACATAGAGGGATGATCATTCAGGTCAACACCATCATTCTGGATCATCCATGGGAATTTATCATAGGGAATTTGAGGTCCATCTCAGGGAACTGGACAATGTTTTTTGACACTCACTACATAGTTTGGGTCATAGGTATATCATACACAGGTTGGGAGTTATGCTCATCAACGGAACAATTCATTCAACTTGGCAAGATTTCATGAGATAATTTGAAGGAGTTTCTTAAGGTGCAAAGAGTTATGGATGGATTTAGGAGAAAAATAATACATCATCTGAAAGGTAATTCCAATCCCTAAAAGATGGTGAAATTATTTTTTTCACAACACTTTGGCAAATTAGATCTGCAAGCAGTTTTTCCCATGCATAGGTGGAGTACAAAATCAAAACCCCCCTTTTTTAGGGATAAAATTGAGGAATAAATACCTATTACCCACACCATTGGATTAAAAATTCCATTTCCATTAAATACCATATACAATTTAGTCTAAAAATACCATCGAGCTCAAGATATTGTTGTCGCAAGTTGTCCTCAAGGTTCGAGAGTTAGTCAAATATTCAGCTCTACGAGCCTAGCGGGATTTTTTGTTCCTCACGTCCCTCAAGGTCAAGTACATAAAGGTTGGGAAAATTTTCCCAGCCCCAATGAATCCTCTATACCCACCTATTATCTCTAGGACCGCATGTTCATCCCCAGGTGCTTGTGGGAGCTCAAAGCCTTCATTATTAGATCACTGCCACATGTCATCAACTAGAGTGTCATGGAATTTGATGTCCCTCATGTATATTTGAGGTGAGGGACATAAACATGGAAAAATTCACCCATCCCCTAAGGGAGACTTTTGGTCACCCATATGACTAGCTTCCAGCCCCTTAGTGCTTTAAAGCTAAATTTTAGCCTTCATTCCTTGCCGTCGGATCTTCGCCACATGTCATCACCTTGCTCACTATGGAATTAGATGCCCCTCACATCCATAAAAATTTAGGAACTCATAACATTGAAAATTTCACCCATATCCCTTCTTATTTTTATTTCAAAATTTTAAAAACCCCTCATGCTTCCCATTTCTAACATCTAACTCTCATATGCGCAGATTCATTCCACCATATCTCTAAAAATTTCTCACACCAAGTCACACCATTCATAAACCTTGAACCAACTCAACCATAGAAAATAAACCCTTAAAAAACATAACAAAATTCAAGTCCCATAAGAAATATTGATCAAATGAAGAATGAAGAAGAAGAAGTTTGAAAATCTTCATTGTCATGAAACCGAAAATCAAAGAGATCTTGCAAACCGGTGCACGAATTGACAAACCGTCTATTGCTGAGTTATTCTCTCTTGAAGGAAATTAAAAAATCATATTCAAACCTCCCATTTTCATAAAGGAATTCTCACAGCAAATAAATTTCACTTCCGGCTCCACGAAGAACAAATCTCAATTTCCCGTCAAACCGGCAATCGATCGAAGAGAAATTTCACCAGTGAGACAAGAAGAAAAAACCTATTGCAATGGAGTTGATTTCATTACAAATGGAGAAAAAACCATACCTAAATTTTTTAAGATCCATTAATGGCTTCCATGATAGAGTAGTGGAAAAAATCGGTGACCTACCTCTCCATGTCTCGGGGTTCTAGTGGGTGAAATCGCACGAAAAATTTGAGGGAATGATCGTTGGAAAATCTAGTTTTGCATGAAATAATTTTTTCATAGAAAATTCTATTATTTTTAGGGATACAAAGGGATAATTTTTCATCGATTTATTCCCCTGGAACATGAAGAACATGTGAAATAGGTAGCAAGCTACCTCTTCACTTCTCAGGGTTCAAGTGGGTGAAATCGCGTAAAAATTGAAGGGAATGATCATTGAAAAATCTAGTTTCGCGATAAACTAGTTTTCATGCCGTGAAGTCCCTAGTTTTTAGGGATATGGAGGGATTTATTTTTTTCAAAGTATTCTTTCCCCACCAATGAAAATCTCATTTCCCCATTTTTTCGTATGAATGAATTACTCAAAATGCAGAGCATGGAACCTCGAAATAAAACCTATATTTTCAAGACATGTTTTGTCGCAATCTGACATCCACGATGCACTTACTAAAAATAACATGCCTTCCTACATAGGGGTTTGTTGCTTTAGGTAAGCCACCATTTGAAGAGGCTATGAATAAGGCAGTGAACACAAAGGGAGTATCGCAAGAAAAGTCATCAAAAAGGTCATCTCGGCTCACAATTGACACTTACTAAAAATAGTAAGTGGTTCCACAATCCCCTGCTATAAATATCCAGTTGGTCCAAAAGGTGAGAGGAACATAGTAAGAAGAAATAATTCAAGCTACCATAGCCAGTTGAGGTTGGGAAAAGCTAAACTATGACACTTACTAAAAATAGTAAGTTGTCCCATCTATACTTACTAAAAATAGTAGGTTGTTCTCAAAGGGAAAGTTTGGCACAATGGGACATAGAGGGATGATCATTCATGTCAACACCATCATTATGGATCATCTATGGGCATTGATCAAAGGTAAATTGAGGTCCATCTCAGGAAGTGGAATTTTTTTCAACATTCACTATATAGTTCGGGTCACAAGTATATCATATGCAGTCGGGAGTTGCAGTCATCAACAAAACAATTCATTCAACTTGGAAAGCATTCATGAGCTAATTTGAAGGAGTTTCTCAAGGTGTAAGGAGTTTGAAGATTCAGAGTCTCACTGCACTTGAGTTTTTAATCAAAAAGGATCTATAGACTTCATCAGGGGTGACATCCTTTCTTTTCCTCCTCCTTCCCCCAACATTTCTCTCTCCTTTATGTTCTAATTTTGTGTTGAGGGTTTGCACTTTTTGATATGTCTTAAAGTGAATTTAGAGACATGATGTAAAATTTAAGTCACCTTATTTTTATAAAAGGGACTTAATATTCAAATAGGAATATGAATAGTCTAAAGTCAAAATGAGGAATATGAAAGAGCATCAGGAAGATGAGGAGTCAAGTTTAGCACTATAAATTGTAATGAGCTCTTCATTCCAAGGGGTTCTAATTATGAAATTCTTCTAGTTGGTTGTATTCTTGTAAGTTCATGAGAGATATTTTTCTCACTTATGAGTGAAAAAAGTTAGCACTTTTCCCTATTCTCAATGTCTTCCATTCTCATACTATGTACAATTTCTGCTTGAGCATCAATACAAGGAGTTTCGAGCCTTTTTGGACTAATGTGTTTATGAATACTTCATGTTAATTAAATTCTAATTGGTCTTATTGTTGTTTGCATTATTATTTCTTCCTAATTTTAGTGCATGTGATGAAATTTATAACTAGTGTGTGCAGGAATATGATTTTCTACCTACACCATTAGTTCTTTGACCTCTTTCTCACTCCCCTTTCCCACTCTTCGAAAAAATTCTTACCTAGAGAGAGATTGCTAAATTTTCTCGCAGAGTTAGTGGAGTGCCCCCGTTGGATCCTCGACCACAAGGATACCAAGAAAATACACCTTTACTCACACATGCATATTCATAAGTTTCACCAGTTAAGTAGAGGGACTTAGATTCCCAGATCGTTGGAAATAAATCCACAAGTTTGTCCACCTAAAAAAATTTCTTGCCACTAGTTTTTGGTGCCCACCGTGGGGAAAATTTAGTAGCATTTGTACCCAAAAAAGAACCCGCAAGGTATGAAAATAAAAATTACAAAAATTATATATTCAAAAATAGAAAAAATCATATTTCAAAGTAAAATCATTCTTGAAGGAAAATCCATCAAGGAACAAAACCTAGTCACATTTGTTTCCTGCATCTTGAAGAAATTTCTAGATTAGAGTGAAGTACCAATGAATAACAGTGAAGAAGAAGATGAAGAATGTGTCTACGGCTTGAAAAGATGATCGTTGATCAGCCATGGTTTCGACTAGTGTTGATAAAGGAAAGAAGAAAGAACCTATCACCAATGAAGAGGAATGGATTTAGAGGAGACATAAGATAAGGTGTCAAGCTCAAGAATATGCCAAATTCTTGCATGAGATGAACAAGTAACTTGAAGAAGCCCATAACAAGGAAGAAGAAGAGGAGATTCATCCTATGGAGGAAGATATTGAATATCATTCATATCACAAGGTTTTCATACCCAAAAGGTTCTTGAATATCGTTGAAGAAAATATTATCCTTGAGCCTTCAGTGAAGATCAAATAAGTGTTCAAGAAGATGACAAAAGAAATAAAAGGAATGATAACTAGATCGTACTAAGCCAAGAACACAGATGCTAATCAAACACCACGATCAATAAGATGAAAGTAATTCACCAGAATAAATTTACATAAACCTTTGCAAACAAATGAGCAACAATATCATATATTATTATGGAACTCAATGAAATACAATGAGAATGGGCCTTTCTTATATAAGAAAGGAATAACAATCTAAGAACTAGTCAAGGTCATAGATCAAGCCATAAATCAAGGAAAGAAGTAGTCATCAAAGAACTAGTCAAGTCCATAGATTTAGGAGAGAACTAGACATCAAGGATCTAGTCAATACCATAAATGAAGGAAAGAACTATACTTACCAACAAGATAATATCCCCTAATATATAAATAAATAAAAATAAATATCCACACACATAAGTGGGTGAGGATAAATACAATAAAGGTAAATAAAGTACCTAGGTGAACATGAGATAAGGTAAATACCTACTCTAAAAACCCCCTCAAATAAATCTAGGGGCCAAAAAAAAGTGGCATGTTCATAGTATGAGTCTCGACAACTAGGCCTAATGAGGTACTCATGTAAAATATATCCATGAAGAAATCTCGAACAAAAAGAAGGAAAGAATCCTATTATAAGGAAATAGAAAGAGGAAGAAGAAGGAATATATGTTCTCATGAACACCCCCAAGAACAAATTCTGAAACCTTGAGAATTCCACGTAACTCAAGGTAGCAAGGTGATGCCAAAGGCTTCGTAAAGATGTCCATAACCTTATCCCGAGTCGAAATGTAATCTAAGCAAAGAAATCCATCTTGGATGTGCCGAAAAATTAAGTGGATGTGTATCTCAATATGCTTGGTCTACTGGTGCTCAACTGGGTTGTGAGAAATGTGAATTACACTTTGGTTATCACACCAAAGTATAGTCAGTGAATCCTGTGGGAATCCAAACTCACAATAACTATGGAATCCAAATAATCTATTAACTTTGTCAGTAACTATTGCCACGTACTCTACCTCTAAAGATGAAAGTGAAATAGCCTTTACTTTTTTTGCACAACCAAGAAACTAGAGAAGAACCAAAAAAAAAATGATATCTAGAAGTGGAGCACCTTTCATCAATAGAACTAGCCCAATTTGAATCTTTATACCAATCTAACCGAGTAGAACCCTTAGTTTAGTCTAGGCCAAAGTGGGAAGTTCCCTGTAAATAGTGCAAAATCCTTTTGGCAGCCTTCTAGTGACTACTATGAGGAGAATGTGCAAACCAAGATACAAGCCCTACTACAAATGAAATATCAGGGTGAGTATGAGTCAAGTACATGAGAATCCCAACCAACTGCCTATACAATGTAGGATCACAAAGTGGTGTGGTACATGTGGAAGTAAGAGTAACCCATTGAAAAGGATATGTACTTGTCTTGCAATAAACCATATCAAACCACCGAAGAAGATCATGGGTGTTATTTTGCTGACTCAAATGAATCCCTAAATTTCTCTGAGAAATATGCAATCCAAGAAAATAATGCAATAACCCAAGATCTGTCATGTCAAACTGTGTAGAAAGAGCCCTTTGAATAGTCTGAATGTGGGAAGAAGAGTTGTCAGTAAGTAATAGATCATCAACATACAAGACAAGTATCACAATATCCTCACCAACATGTTGGAGATATACTATATGATTAGAGTGGCAATGAAAAAACTAGTAGATAGAAGAAAATAATCTATCTTCTCATACCAAGCCCAAGGGGCTTGTTTGAGACCGTAGAGAGACCTTCGGAGCCTAAAAACAAGAGAAGAATCCTAAAAAAATCTAGTCGGTCACTCCATGTATATTTCCTCTTGTAAATCTCCATGTAAAAAGGAACTATTCATGTCCGTATGGTATACGGGCCACCCATGTGATGCAACAATAAAAAGTACAATACATAGTCCATATTTGTAACAGTGTAAAATTCTCGAGTAATCAATACCATCAACTTGTGAAAAACCCTTTGCAACATTATAGGCCTTATACTTGTCAATGGACCCATCAGCTTTGTATTTGGTTTGGTATACACACTTACACCTAACCATATTTTTTCCTTTAGGAAGAGAGACCAAATATTGAGTATGATTCTTCATCAAAGAAGAATACTTAGCTGCCATAGCATCATCCCACTCATATATCACATGATCATTTGAAAAGACTGTGGATCCTTAGAAACTACCCGACACAAAAGTCCGTAAACATGTAGAATGTATGTGATGATTCCTAGTGGGTGAAATATCTTGTATGAAAGGTGCTGCCTCAGAAACCATAGTACAATCCCACTTAGGAAGTGTGAAAACATCAGTGGGAATAGGATCCTCAACATAATCTATAACCTCCTCAAAGAAAGGATCCTCAAGATGAGATGAAGAATAAGGAGGCATGGAAGAATATGAAGAATCGCGAGGAGTGAAGCACTCCTCAAAATAAACACGTGTTTAAAAATAATGTCATGAGTATCAGGATCTAAAAGTTGATAAGCTCTCATGTCCTCACAATACCTTACAAACATCAAGGGTTTTCTCTTCTTATCCAAAGATTTCCTTTTCTTCTTTGGCACAAAGGCCCAAGCATGGATGTCAAAGATTCAAGAAAATGAGACATCTGACTTAGTGTTGGACCAAGCTTCCTCTGGAGTCCAATTCTCAAGTGCTCTATGTTGTGTGCAATTCTAAATGTAGTTAGCACAATTAATTACTTCTACCCAATAAATAGGAGGTAAATCTCTAGAATGCATCATACAGTGATCCATTTCCTTCAACATTATATTCTTCCACTTTAAAAATCCATTCTGTTGTGGAGTATGAGGAACAAAATGCTGGTGAATAATGCCTTGAGTTGCCAAAAATTAGAAAAATCATTGTTGAAGTACTCCCCCCATTATCAGTGTGAAGGTTCTTTATGCAACTAGAATATTGTTTCTCGACCAAAGCCTTGATGACTTTAAAGTGTGAAAAAAAAATCACTTTTTTACTTGAGAAAATAAACCCAAGTACGCCTCAAGAAATTATCAATAAAGGTAAGTGCATACTTAGCTCCATTGAAAGAGGGGGTAGGAAAAACCATCAAGTCACTATGCACAAGCTCAAGTGGTGAAGAATATCTCTTAGAAAAATTATTAGGAAATGGATCTTGGTGTTGTTTCCCATCATGCATAGCCGAACAAAATTCCTCAAGATAAGAAACTCTAGGAAGACCATCTACCATACGGTGAGTTCTCAAATCCTTCAAATATCTATAATTAAGATGTCCAAATATTTCGTACTAAAGCTTACTCTTTGAATCGCATGAGAAAACAATCCTGTCCCTATAGAAGAAGTGTCATCAAAACCCTTAAAGTGATATAGTCTATAACTATGATCAACAATGCCCCGAGTAACAAGTGAATAAGGCTCTAACAAAGTTCTTACTTCTACCCCATGTGGTGTAAAATTCACTTTATTTTCCTTGACTGCAAATGAAAAATTTGATATATAGAAAGAAAATTTGTAGTGATGTTAGGAACATATAGTGCATCTTGGATATTTCCACCATCAAGTTGATATCACTTTTTCCCTCAATTGAATGAAAGGAGGAATCTCCAACCTCAATTTTAGAAGTAGAACTCAAACATATAGAAACAAAATACTCCCTAGAAGAATTCATATGGTGAGAAGCACCAAAATCTATAACCCAATTATTTTCAAGTGGTGACTGAGATCTCCCAACAACATTAAGTGCTTTTCCATGCTGATTAGAAGGAGGTGGAGTGGAGATAGAATTTTTTTCTTGACTTCATCCTCTAAGGCTTGCATTCTTTTATAAAACATATGTTCTTCATGAAAACTACCCCCACAAAATAATCATGAAAGGCTAGAATTATTCTTGGATTTAGAAGACTCCTTGGGCTTATATTTATTTTCTTTAGGTTTAGGAGCATTTTGATATGGAGAAGAGGTAGATTTGGTTTTACTTTTTGGTTTTCCTTTCCTTAGGATTAGATGCAACTAATTCCTTTTGAGAGGTGGAAGACTCAAGGTGAGACAATTTGGATTCTTCCTAGTAAATATTTAAAAAAATGTTTCTAAGTCAGACATTTTTAATTTGTCACCTAAGGCATCCATGCTAGAGAAAAAGGTTTAAGAAAAGATTTGAAATGGTCCTCTCAACTTGGATAGAATCAAGTAAACACACTCTTCATCTTTCTTATCTCTTCCACTCCCCTTCAACTATGTCAAAAAATTCTTGAACTTGGCAAGATAGTATATAATTGTAGGAAAATCTTCAGGATTAAGAGAAGTGATCTCAATGTCAAGTTGCATGGCTCTCATATGATCCACCTTACTAAATAAATCCTCCAATTTCTCCCATATTTTGAAAGGAGAGTCACATTTTTCTAAATGAAACAAAAGATTGTCACTTACATAAGTTCCTATCAAACCCATACACTCATCAAATTTGCATTGGTACTAAAATTTCTCATATTCTCTAGTGAACACTGGTTGTTATGAAGAATTTGAAACCCATAACCCTTTATGCTTGATTATTATTTATTCTTGGTTTCCATGTGTGGTAATTATGTGTTGTTAATGGATCAACATGGTCTAATGCAGAAGTAGATGCCATCCTAAAAAATTACCAAAATAAATGCAAAAACCAAACAATGTAACAAGACCCCCAAACAATGCAACAAGATTCCCCCATATTTTGGCACTTTATAATGAGTGTGTGTTACAATATAGAACTTTAAAATTATAGTGTGATTCTCAAAATAAATATTTCCAATGGAAAGAGCATAAAAAATAAGCACTTTTGCAAAAAAAGGCACTAAAAACTGAGTTACCTATCAAAAGATACAAGTTTTTCAATATTATGCTCTACTATTTATTTTAGTTGCCACTAAAATAGAATAAAATGCTCTTTCCTTCACCAAACAAATAAAATTAAAGGGGCTGGAGTTAAGCACCTACTAGTAGGAATCACAAGCTTTAAGCCCTCATATGAAAATGTTACACCACAACATAAAAATACCCAGTTTAGATCTCGACAAACCCAACAAAACTCTAAAAATAATATCTACTTTTATTTCCTTACTAGCATGAATCCCGAGGTGAACTAGTGCATTTATAGATGAATATAAACAATAATCTCATACTATGATACCATAAAAGGAATGATAACTAGATCGTACCAAGCCAAGAACACAGATACTAATCAAACACCATGATCAATAAGATGAAAGTAATTCACTAGAATAAATTTACATAAACCTTTGCAAACAAATGAGAATATTTAACATCTATTATTATGGAACTCAATAAAATACAATGATAATGGGCCTTGCTTATATAGGCAAGGAATAACAATCTAAGAACCACCAAGGTCATAGATCAAGCCATAAATAATGGAAATCTCTATTCATCAAAGAACTAGTCAAGTCCATAGATTTAGGAGAGAACTACACATCAAGGATCTATTCAATACCATAATTCAAGGAAAGAACTAGTCAATAGCATAGATCAAGGAAAGAAATATAGCTAAAAACTAGATAGTATCATCCTAATATCTAAATAAATAAAATTAAATATACACACACATAAGTGGGTGAGGATAAATACAATAAAGGTAAATAAAGTACCTAGGTTAACATGAGCTAAGGTAAATACCTATTCTAACAAGAAAGGATGGTGCAAGATCCACTTAAGAATATTTTTGTAATCTTGTACAACTCACTAAAAATTAACAATGATTTCCTTCTTCTACCATTATCTAAATGAATTTATTGCATAAAGTGATGAAGAAATGAATATTTTGAAAAGAGAATATATGGAAATACATCGAGCATAATAAAACGAAATTCTAAACCTGAAGTATTTGATGAAATTTAGAGGTATGCTTTAGCTCTATAGATAAAATATGAACATCTTGAAGCACCACATAAAATGGATGAAGAAGATGAGATTCACCCTATGGAGGAAAAACCTAATGGGTGCCCATATTATGAGGTTTTCATTCCCAAAGATTCTTGGATGCTTCTAATGAAAATATTGTCATGGAACCTTCCGATGAAAGCCAAAGAAACATAATGGAGGAAGAAGTAAAAGATACAAAGATAAAATCACCATTGAGAATTCCATTTGGCTTGAGTCATAGCCCATAGGGGGATAATATATTCAATAAAGGAATATCCTTTCTGCATAAAAATGATCCAATGCTCTCCGAAGACTCCACCAACAATGAAGAAGACAACCAATTCTAAGTAAGCATGAATATTCTCTTTTCAAGTTTTTATCTTTCAATTAATGATGAAATGGATAGATGTGAAGAAGTGCAAGAAATTCACTCAACATCATGGTTTGAAGATGATGAATTCAAGAGGGTCATAGATAATCTTCCCTTCTATTTTATTTCTTCAAGTGATGTAGAAATGTTGCATGAAGAAATGGAGGAAGTCAAAGAATCAAACTCTCTTCTAGATGTAATCATGGATGATCAAATGGAAGAATCCCACTCTCTTTTCAAATCTGCAAGAATGAACAATTTAAACACAACCTCTACTCACTCGAGAATCATAATCATCATCACGGTGAAAACATAGCCTTTCATCTTTCACCTGAGCAAGAAGATTCAATAATGGATGGTCAAGATGTAGCTGAAAATTCTTCTCATACTACTTCCCTAGAATGGTTCTCTTCTTCTTCTAGAAGAAGAAGATGATATGGATTTTGAGCTTGAAGGAGTGTCCTTCCCATAAATCTTGGACCTCTTCTCTTTGCCACTAGGTGTCATGAATCAAGTATGCACATGTTTGCAAGAAAATTAATATTTGGTAATGCAAAGCATGGAAGAGGTGAACGTGGATGTTTCAAATGAATCATGGGCCCATATGGATCATATTTTTAACCATCTCCTAGAGGCACAACAAGAAGATTATTCTAGTAAAGATAAAAATGAGCCTCTAGAAATTTTAGAAGAATTATCTATACAAGATATCTTGAAGGCTACAAAGCAGAAACAAGATCCTCAATTCCGTCTTGAAGCCTTAACTTGGGACATGGAGATACAAGACAGGTATGATTCAATTTGTGCTTCCTATTCTAGTGCACCAATTTTTTTTATGTTGAGATGGAGAATTTGGATAAGATTGATGACTTCTCTAATACTTTGGTTGATGAGAATGACCATGAAAACATGTATTTTTATTCCACATTGTGTGAATAAGTTCATGAGTGTAAAATAAGAAAGGTTCTTGAATCTTCTCTGAATATCCTCAATCTTGGAAATGACATCTTTGTGGGAGATGATAACATGGAAAACACTGAGCCGATTTACATTGAAGAAAATTGTTCAGAACATGGAAAAAATCTACAATAATGTTGGGAGTATATTCAAAACCAATTGTTTCCCACCATTTTAGAATGGTCCATCAATGCAAAACAAGAGTTCATATGGAAAAATCCAATGAAGGGTGAAGAATGATTACATGGCCAAACAAAAGCTACAATTTTGAAAATAATATCAAGATGGACTTTGAACGAATGCATATTGGAAAAAATTTCTCTAGATAATAAAGTGGGAGTATGTGTGATTTTTTTCCAAATGATCCAAAATTAGACTGCACTTACCTTCCTCCAAGCTTAGATTCATCTTGAACATGTTCCCATGCTACAACAATCTCTTAAGGATGATGAAGACCTCTGGCTCAATGATTTAACCTCCATGACTGAAAACACTTGGTCAGAGAAACAAAGTGGGATGTTCAAGAAAGTTCTTGATTGGGAAGAAAACCAGTTTGTTCTCACACTTTCTAAGTGTTTTGCTGATATAAGAGATAATTTGAAGTTTCAATTCAAAGAAGATTAATGTTTTCGTGACAAAAAAATTTTCCCACTCTTAAAGACATGGAAGGATGGTTTCTCATGATTACGGGACATCAAGAGGAATCTTCAAAATGTAAAAGTTTCAATAGGTTAACCAAAATTTCAATGGATGAAGGAACATTCTCAATACAATATGAGTACAAGGATGGAATCATGATCAGTATTATTCTTCTCAAGCCATGCAAGGCCATCAAAAAGCATGGTTTGATCAAATAATAGTTTTTGTGCTTCAAAGGTCTGGCTTCAATCTACCATCTCATGATGGCATGAAATTTTCTCAATCCATTTCCCAGTATGTGTATATTCTTTTCCCACATATATAGTTCCCCCACTTGTATGTAATTTCATTTTTGTGGTGTGCGTCTTTCCTTTCTGTGTGTTGTGTGTTTCCCTTTCTCCTTGTTTTGTGTGTGTTTTCCTTCTTCTCTCTCTCTCTCTATTGTAAGTTGTACATGAATCCATAGGGAAAATGGATAAGGCACTAGTATTTTTTTGAAATGTTGAGATTCTGGGATTATCCATGTCATGTCTTTTCTATGCTCAGTCCATGTCATGTCCCCAAGCTAGAGCTATTTGTTGTCATGCAAATGTGCAATAATGAACTTGACATTTTCCGAGCATGAAAACTATACCCATGTGAAAAAATTTCATGTCCTATCATTCCTAGGCACACCAAGTCGACCCAATCAGTCTAATGAACTTGTGATTGATGTTATCTCACCCCTAGGTGATTTAGGAAAGTCCATTAAAAGTTGCAAGCTTCAGGTAGTTGTGGGAAGGGCTATCACTAGTCTTCCTAAGACTTTAGCAACCCCATGGAGTAGATAAAAATCCAAAAATACATGGAGGAAATTCAAGGCATTGGGACATCGTAGAAATGATTCAAGAATATTCTAGAAGGACATGGAGAAGTTGGGGCAATTTCACAAAAATTAGGTTCGCAGCCTAAGCAAAGGCACATGGCCAAACAATTGTTGAACTTCAAAAGGTGATTCAAGGAGCTATGGATGGAGTTAGGATAAAAATACATCATTGGAAAGGGATTTCTGATCCCTAAAAGATGGTGAAATATTTTTTTCACAACACTTTAGCGAATTAGATCTGCAAGTAGTTTTTCCCATGCACAAGTGGAGTAAAAATCAAAAACCACTTTTTCAGGGATTAAATGTAGGAATAAATACCTAATATCCATACCATTGGATTAAAAATTCCATTTCCATTAAATACCATATATAATTTCATCTAAAAATACCATCAGAGCTCAAGATATTGTTGTCACAAGTTGTCCTCAAGGTTCGAGAGTTAGTCAAATATTCAAATTCTACGAGCTTAGTAGGAGTTTTTGTTCCTCACGTACCTCAAGGTCAAGTACATAAAGGTTGGGAGAATTTTCCCAGCCCCAATGAATCCCTCTATACCCACATATTATCTCTAGGACCGCATGTTCACCCCCTAGGTGCTTCATGGGAGCTCACAACCTTAATTATTAGATCGCGCCAAATGTCATCACCTGAGTGTCATGGAATTTGATGTCCCTCATGTACCTTTGAGGTGAGGGACATAAAAATGGAAAAATTCACCAATCCCCTAAGGGATACTTTTGGTCACCCGTATGACCAACTTCCAGCTCCTCGCTTTAAAGCTAAATTTTAGCCTTCATTCCCTCGCCGTCGGATCTTCGCACATGTCATCACCTTGCTCATTATGGATTTTTATGCCTATCACATCTATGAAAAGTTAGGAACTCAGAACATTGAAAACTAAACCCATCTCCCTTCTCAACTTTATTTCAAAATTTTAAAAACCCGCATGTTACCCACTTCTAACATCTAACTCTCTTGTGCACAGATTCATTCCACCATAGCTCTGCAGCTTTCTCACACCAAGTCACACCATTCATGAACCTTGAAAAAAATAAATGATAGAAAATAAATCCTCAAAAACATAAAAAAATCAAGTCCCATAAGAAATATTGATCAAATGAAGAACGAAGAAGAAGAAGTTTGAAAATATTCATTGTTGTGAAACCAAAATTGAAGAGATCTTGCAAACCAAATCCATGGATTGTCAAACTATCTATTGCTGAATTATTCTATATTGAAGGCCATTAAAAAATCATATTCAAACCTCCCATTTGCAAAATGAATTCTCACGTAGAAAATAAATTTCACTTCCAGCTCCACGAAGAACAAAACTCAATTTTCCATTAAACTGCCAATCAAATCAAAGAGAAATTTTACCAGTGAGAAAAGAAGAAAAAACCTATCGCAATGTAGTTGATTTCATCCCAAACGGAGACAAAAACCAGACCTAAAATTTCAATATCCATTAATGGCTTCCATGACATAGTAGTGGAAAAAATCATTGACCTACCTCTCCACTTCTCGGGGTTCTAGTAGGTGAAATCACGTAAACATTGGAGGGAATGATCGTTGGGAAATCTAGTTTTGCGTGAACTAGTTTTTACACAAAAATTCCATAATTTTTAGGGATATGAAGGGATACGTTTTCATCAGAGTTCTTCCTATTCACATAAAGAACATATGTGAAAAAGGCAGAGAGCTACCTCTTCACTTCTCAGGGTTCAAGTGGGTGAAATCGTGTAAAAATTGAAGGTAATGATCGTTGAAAAATCTAGTTTCACATAAACTATTTTTCATGCCATGAAGTCCATATTTTTTAGGGATATGGAGGGATTTGTTTTTTTTTCAGTATTCTTTCCCCACCGATGAAAATTTCATTTTCCCAATTGTTCGATGAATGAATTATTCAAAATGTGGACCATGGAACCCCAAAACAAAACCTAGATTTTTAAAACTTGTTTTGTCACAATATGACATCCACAGTGCACTTAATAAAAATAAAATGCCTTCCTAAATAGGGTTTTTTTTCTTTATTTAAGCCACCATTTTAAGAGGATATCAATATGGCAAAGGAACACAGAGGGAGTATCGCAGGAAAAGTCATAAAAAGGTCATCTCAGCTCACAATTGACACTTACTAAAAATAGTAAGTGGTTCCACAAGCCCCTAATATAAATATCCAGTTGGTCCAAAAGGTGAGAGGAAAATAGTAAGAAGAAATAATTCAAGCTACCATATCCAATTGAGGATGGGAAAAACTAAACTATGAAACTTACTAAAAATAGTAAGTTGCTCCATCTGTACTTACTAAAAATAACAAGTTGTTCTCAAAGGGAAAGTTTGACACAATGGAACATAGAGGGATGATCATTCAGTCAACACCATCACTTTGGATCATCCATGGGAATCGATCATAAGGAAATTGAGGTCCATTTCAGGGAACTAGACAATTGTTTTCAACATTCGCTATATAGTTCGGGACACATGTATATCATACAAAGGATGGGAGTTGCAGTCATCAACAGAACAATTCATTCAACTTGGAAAGAATTCATGAGCTAATTTGAAAGAGTTTCTCAGGGTGCAAGGAGTTTTAAGATTTATAATCTCACTACACTTGAGTTTTAGATCAACAAGGATTTGTAGACTTCATTAGGGGTGACATCCTTTCATTTCCTCCTCCTCCCCCAACATTTCTCTCTCCTCTATGTTCTAATTTTGCATTGAGGGTTTGCACTTTTGATATGTCTTAAAGTGACTTTAAAGACATGATGTAAAATTTAAATCACCTTATTTTTATAAAAGGGACTTAATATTAAAATAGGAATATGAGTAGTCTAATGTCAAAATGAGTAATATGAAAGAGCATCAGGAAGACGAGGAGTCAAGTTTAGCACTATAAATTGTAATGAGCTCTTCATTCCAAGGGGTTCTAATTTTGAAATTATTCTAGCTGGTTTTATTCTTATAATTTCATGAGAGATATTTTTCTCACTTGTGAGTGAAAAGAGTTAGCCACTTTTCCCCTATTCTCAATGTCTTTCATTCTCATACTATGTACAATTTCTGCTTGAGCATTAATACAAGAAGAAGTATTTTCAAGCCTTTTTTGACTAAGGGGTTTACTGATACTTTGTGTTCATTAAATTCTAATTGGTCTTGTTGTTGTTTGCAGTATTTTTTCTTCCTAATTTTAGTGCATGTGATGAAATTTATAACTAGTGTGTGCAAGAATCTGATTTTCTACCTACAACATTAGTTCTCCTACCTCTTTTCTCACCCCCTTTCCTACTCTTCAGACAAAGTCTTCCCTAGCAAGATATTTCTATCTTTTTGTAGGGTCAATGGAGTTCCCCTGTTGGATCCCTAACCACAAGGCCACTAGGAAAATCCACCTTTACTCATGCATGTATATATGAAAACTGCAGGTTAAGTAGAGGGACTTAGATTCCCAGAGCGTTGGCAATAAATCCACAAGTTTTTCCACCTGAAAATTTTTCTCACCAACAAGTCTTCTTGTTGATAATGATGAAACATCTCTTTTAAAATATTTCTAGCCTTGTGGATGTTAGCACAATGATAATGACCAATGAAAATTGGGAAGCTAACCACCGCTCTATGAAGTGTTGATTGTAGGTCATGTAGCTCCACTAGTTGTTGGCATATCTTGGGAGTTTCAGTGGTTTTCCTGAGAAACCAAAACTCTGAGATAAGTGAAAGAAGAGAATTGAATGAAGATACACCCATATTAGAAAATTTTATCTGAGTCTACATTAGACACCCTTTTTAATCTTACTTCAATATTGAGCTTGCAAATAACTTCATAGAAGAAGAAATAATTCACCTTCTTGTACTTATAATAATAATATGATAATACCAACTTAGGGTAATACTCATAGAAAGGTTTACAAGCCAAAATTAATTTTCTATCTAACTTGGAGAAAGTGTCATTTACTACTGTAGTGTACACTAGATAAGAAGTGATCTTAAAATTGAAAGTTTGTCTAACTCCGTGCAATTGGTGATCATTACTATCATTTATGATTTCAGCTCAGTTGATCATTTCACTGACTTTGTTGACCTCAGTGGTTCTTATAAATAAGTAAATCAATATGGAGAATTATTTGGAATTCTTCTCACCATTAATTCTACATAATAACTAAGTCATCTCATTAGCTTCTTGGACAAAATATGAGCTAACAATGGTTTTAGGAAACCTGGAGTCTTTCTTGGGTCTCTTCAAATAGTTCAAATTTATGATTCTGATGGCATCACTTGTGTTAGTTACACAATGCTCATTTTATTTTTCAATATTCACATCAAGTGCCTTTGGATTTGTGTGGATCTTCAAACTATAGTTGAAAATTTGAGTATCAAGCCTCACTACCAAATTACCTAATGTATCCTTGAGTGATCTTGATAAGGGGTCATAATACATAGAAAATTCCATAACAAACATAGGTGACTAGACAATGCTAGGAAATGTAGCTTCCTGAATCAATCCAATGTCATTTAGGGATTTCAAAAAAGGTGTATTCCTTAAGGCCTTTGATCTCTTTATAAGCTCAAATGTGCACACATTCTCGATGATTGCGTCACTTATTTCAACAACTTTAAATGCCATAAAATACTCAATATGATAAACTTTATACTTATACTTCATCTTACCCCCTTGTGTCTCACTAATTGGCCTAGATCCAGACTTCCCCATCCCTTTCCTAGCCTTGGATGTTTCTTCAATGATAAGGTTGGGACCTTCTTGAATGAAAACAACTTCCTCTACTTCCAATGACTTCTCCTTTGTCTTAGTTGATCCTTCTGTTTGCCTCAAACATTTTATTACTTTTCCTTAAACAACTTCTGCAATGTTAACAACAATCCCTACTTAAAATGTAGAATCCAAGTTAAACTAAGAGACCTAAAATCCATGAGCATATCTAGATCTAGTCTAGTCATGAAAGTACATAAAAATCCTTCCATAAATGAATTTTAAGCTTATAGCAAGTGATCTAGTAAAACAACTTGTTTTATAATGTATTGTGGGTTTCATGGTGTTATTACTTAAGATTTGAAGTAAGCAAGTGATAATGGTTTGTTTTCACACAAAGAAAGCAAAAGTAGAAGCACTTTGAAACACCACAAAGCATTGTAAGTAATGGCCCTTCGAAAACCCACAAAGAAGAGGACTTAAGTAACACATGTTTGGTTTAGCGTAAAGCGTAGTTGAAGTAATGGGTACCAAAAGAACCCAAAACACACTAAGTAGTAATAACGGGTTGAAAACCCACAACTAACCAATCTTAATTTGAATAAATTAATAATCCCGCAATGAATGGGAAGTAATAGTTTCTTGAAAACCCATAAAATAAGAGGAAACAATGGTGATTTGTTTTAGGCAAAGAAATGAAGAAGTAAAATCAATGTAAAACATTGTAAGGAATTGCATAGGAGTAATGTAGGGTTGATTTACTATGATGAAGGAAGTTACATGTGCTTAGTTTCCTTACCACATTAGGGAAAAATCCAGGATTTCCAAAATGGTGAAATTTTGAGTATTTGACAAAAGATGATGATAAATTTCACCGAGTGAATAGAAAACCTAATTCCCCATTAATAGAACTAAACTAATTTTAGAAAATATCCCAAACCCATATAAAATAGACAATTGTAAACATTCATGTGGAAGAAAAGTAAAACCAAGTAAAATAAAAACAAAGAAGAAGGAAAAAAACCATAAAGAATGGATAAAAACAATAAACATACCTTTTCCGCAAATGGGTCAAGGTCGATTGCTAAAAACTTCTTCAATCGGCAAATCACGAGGTTCCTCGTGGTTCACAAGTCTAATTGCTTCTCTATGAGAGAATAGGATGTGTGAAAATGACAAGGAATAAATTAACATTTTAAATATTACACCTAATTAATAAGCTTGGTATAGATGCCACGTCATGAGGTAGTGATTTACGAGTTTTTACATTACTTTATTCAACTACTTTGTGTTCGTAGAAAGTAAATCAATTAGAGAATGTTGATGAGCTAGAGGCCTTAGTTATGTGCCATTTGGCATTCAAATTACTTTCTTAATTTTATAAGTAAGATGTCAATTTAGCGCAAAGATGGAAGCAATTTTGCATCGATTCTATGAAAAGAAAGAAGTAAAAATGGATTTTTTTGTGGTGATTATAAATGCCTTTACTTGGATGGTGATGAAGTAAGTAAAGTAGACCCAAAATCCCGATAAACTAAAGACCTTAGTTATGTGGGTTTTGAGCACTAATTTACTTGTTAAATTTTACAATTAGAGTGATATCTTTTAACATAAAGATTGATGTAAAGACACTTCGTTTTAACGTAAATAAGGAAGTAGGAATAACTAGCTTTACGTGGTTTAACCATTAATTTTCTTGTTAAATTTTGCAAGTAAAGTGACACCACACTCTTGGGTGAGTAGACTGGATCCTTATTCAATTTTGGAAATAAAGTGACAACATAACTATTATAAGTAAATAGCACACATGATGGAAATACCAAACGACACACAAATGGAAGGGAAACAAACACACAAACGGGAGGGAAATTCATTTAGGTGGGGAAAATGTACAAGCACCTGAAATGGGCTGAGAGAAGTACGTACTTCATGGAATAATGAGATGAATTCACACTTACAAAGTTTGAAGGTAAAAACCCGATCATGCCATACTCCCGTGATGGCCTTGCATGGTCTAATGATCAAAAAATTGACAGAAATTTTTACCTCAATCACAGATCCCTATAGGCTTTAAATTATTTTCTGAACATACCCCATTAAAATCAACTTAAAGCAATGCAATAATTAAAATACACTACACACAGGTTGATAACAGAGTTCGGTAGAATGCCTACGTCTCTAGGTTCATCAATAGAACCGATATATTATCTACTTCAATGATCAGTAACAAATAATACAATCTAAGCATGATAATACTGAATACAAAATGGAACATGAACCTAAACACCAAGTAGCTACCCCGACTTATAGAAGATTCAATCCAATATTCTCCTTCAGGCACAAATTCCTTTGGTATATTGATTGGTCTTCCGGATGGCACCCCATTTAATTCTCCAGGCTCTACATTCTGAAGTGTGGCTCAAATGTGTCCTATTGGGTAGTTTGAATAACTCCCAATAACAATGTTTCACCTATTAAAAAAATAGGTCTTATCTTCACTTTGTCGATAACAAATAATATCGGTCCTTAATGAAGACGATGCCTATATGATATAGGTCTTAGTATCTCTCCATAATGCCTATATTAAAATAGGTCTTCCATCTCCATAATGTCACCACGATCACCATCAAACTTCACCACCATCATTCTCGTCTCGGGTTCGATTATGTCTTCTCGGATGGAGAGAATTCAGAGCTTCATTATAATGCCTATATAAATAGGACTTACATATTTAAATACCTATATAAAATAGGCATTTTAATAATATGCTTTGATACATATATATATATATATATATATATATATATATATATATCCTTTGTAATTTTCTAAGGCCACATATAACACCACCATGATAATTGCCTATTAAAAATAATAATAGGAATTATAAAAAAATAGTGCCTCTATTAAAATTTAGGGCTTTTAAAACTCCTCCACAAAATAATGGCCATCATTATTTGCTAGGCCCCCACTATTTCTCCATCTCCTCGGCTTAGGCATGGGAGAGAGCTCAAAATGATATTTTATTTAAATGGAGAGGGGTCAGTCCCTTTTATAGTGGAGAAGGGCCCAAACATTTTTTTAACATCCCTATCATGCCAAATATTCCCCAACCAAATCACTTTGGCTGAGTTTGTTGGCACATCCAATTTGTAGGGGAGAGGTAAAGGGTTTAAATCCCGTCTCTCCACTTCTTCCTTGTTGGTTTTTACCAAACTCCACTACTTCTTCCATGTCCACAAGCTTGCATCCTAGTTTCCATCCATGTCGGTGTCACATCACCCTAAAACATGCTCTCAATCCTACATCCTCCATGTTGGCACCATGTGTCAATGCAACCCCGCGTCCATGTCCGGCTCGTCAAGCCCGAGTCTTTTGCTAGCGGTTTGGGGATAAAATTTTATCCCACAATGAGTGGGAAAAGGATGTAATAAGGCTTTAAATAGCCTTTTCCAACAATTTTAAACGTGTCTTCATGACACATCCTTATGATTTTTTCCGCATATAAACAGACAACTCGTCGAGTTTATAAGATAGCTCACTAATGTACAACTCACCCTTGTAATGCTTGAGCTTGCCAATGGAGTCAGTCATAGCTTGATGCATTTATATTTTTAAGATAATTATAACTCACCCCAATCGAACTCGATCTCGGTCCAATGTGAAAATGTAGACCAATGAAACTTAGTGGTGGTATGCCATGTGGTGGCCCGAGGACCCACAACGTGGAAAATCATTTTATCGATTTCGATGAAGATGACCAATATCGTAAGGCGTCAAAAATAGAGGTATAAACCTAAAAGCATCACCTTCACATGATCATATTTTCCATTTCTCCTTTTAAATTTCCTCCAGATCACACCTCCCAATAGGAATGGAGTTTTGTTACAAGAATCACATAAATCCAAAATCACATTCAATGAGAAGAGATCTACGCAATTTGCTTCCAACTCCACAATCAAATAACTGATGGCTCAATCTCTCGAGAATTGTGGAACTTGGGCTCACTACCTACTATTGCACCACTTTGAAAAATTGAAAAGACCTCCACTCCTTAATTGTACAGTGCTAATTCTCCTTCAACACATAAGGAATATACTTTGCTACATCTACCCTCCTGGGGTCTTACACTTCAATAATATATAGACATCAACACATCTACTCTTTAGGGGTCTTACAATTTGAAAGATGTCACATCCATGATGGCAAGATACCATTCATATTTACAAATTGTAATGCATTAACATCAAATGACGATCCGAGCTAATCTCTCGCGAGCTCCTCTTGTTGACAAAAAATATTAGGTACCATTCTCATTATATAGTCATGATGGAATCTTCACAAAATAAAGATACGACCTGATGTCGATGCTAACAATGATCAACTACCATCTTGTAGCATGGTCATAATGTCACTATACAAAATGAAGATCCAAACTGATACCTGCAAGCTCAATTATTTGCACTAATGGTGAGTATGGTAAACATGTCCCCCAACTATTCTCACTAAATCTGAACTCCAAAATCTGTTTGTCTCCTCCCTGCTAGACAAATAACTCAACAAGGACAAAATATACTACATCTCATGGTGTTAGAAAAATCACCAAAATAATTTCCCTCTAAGGGGTCTTACTAATGCAAGTATAAAAGAGTACAAACATTTCCCAAAATTGGGTCTTTAATAATGTGATACATGGACCTTTTGAATGATCTCTCATCTCGCACATGACATATAATGGAATAATCAAAATATTAATGGGAGAAAAATAATGAGGATGATAAACATGTCCCTCATCCTATACCACCAATCTAGACTCCATAAGTATAAGTTGATGCCATCACCATCAAATCAGCCTGCATAGATCAACCTTCTTGGAGAATAGTAAGTTTGCAAGTGAGATCATCTCGCTCTCGATACCAACTTGATCCGATAATTGACCAAAATTTTTATCTCTATCATGGACCCGTATAGGCTTTAAATTAATTTCTGAACATACCCCATTAAAATCAACTTAAAGCAATGCAAGAATTAAAATACACCGCAAAATAGTTTATAATGGAGTTTGGCAGAATGCCTACATCTCTGGGTTCATCAATAGAACTGATATATTATCTACTTAAATGAATGTAACAAATAATACAATCTAAGCATGATAATACTAAATAAAAAATGGAACATTTACCTGAATACCAAGTAGCTACCCCAACTTATAGAAGATTCGATACAATATTGTACTTCAGAAAAAGTCCTTTGGTATACCAATTGGTCTTCCAGATGGCACCCTAGTCGATTCTCCAGGCTCTGCATTCTGAAGTGTGGCTCAAATGTGGCCTATTGGGTAGTTTGAATAACTCCCAATAACAATGTTTCACCTATTAAAAATAGGAGGTCTTATTTTCACTTTGCCGATATAAAATAATATATGTGTTGAATGAATACAATTCCTATGTGATATAGGTCTTAGTATCTCTCCATAATGCCTATTTTAAAATAGGTCTTCTGTCTCCATAATTTCACCATGATCTTCATCGAACTTCACAAGTCATCCTTCTCAGATTTGGCTCAAAGTATGTCTTCTCGAGACAGAGAATTCATAGCTTAATTATAATTCCTATATAAATAGTAATTACATATTTAAATACCTATATAAAATAGGCCTTTTAATAATATGCTCTGAAATATATATAGCCTTTGTAATTTTCTAAGGCCACATATAACACCACCATGGTAATTTCCTATTAAAATAATAATAATAAAACTTATAAAAATAATTGTGCCTATATTAAAAAATAGGGCTTTTAAAACTCCTCAACAAAATAATTGCCATCACTATTTGCTAGGTGATGCAACCTAGAATTTACTGAATAACCCCTGCCCATTGGCACATCACTCAGCCGTGAGCTGAGATCTCACCTGAAGTGCGTAAAGGCACCAAGTCCCTCTTTAGAGTTTCTTATATAGAATTTTAGCATGATGGTGCATGTTGGACCCCTAAAATATTGGCTAAGTACAAAAAGGCACGTAGGCATGCAAGGCCTAGTTGAAGAAAGGCGCGCAAGGTTAAAGCACACAAGGGAGGGTTTAAGGAAACCCATGACATGCATGTGGATAGAACAAAGGGTTCAAGAATTAGCCATATTGGGAATTTTGGGCATGACAAGTGAAAAGCATGACCTCGAATGTACATGCATAGTGGATAAGGTGCTAGCCTAGTGACAAAGTTGGCCCGTGAAGGAGGATGCTGCAGTAGAAGCTTCTAGAAGCTCATCATCGTAAAAAGTGGAAATCTCGGGCCCGGAGGAGCATTGATTGCATGGAGGACAACATTCAGACACTTGGCATCGGATTTGAATCCATTGGATGATGAGTTGGCAGTTTAGAAAGGCTATATATACAAGCACCTGCAGAAGTAAAGACACAGAGAAATAGACAGAGGGCGGAGCTCTACATAAATACTATAAGAACTTTGTTAGTTGGGTAATTATGCTAGGAAAGGATGTATCAAGGGTATGGGGGTGGTATAAACTTTCTTTTGAGAGCCTAGCCACATAAGTCCAGTTATAATGCATGAATGTGGTCTGCTTATTCGTGACATTCTGTAATGGCTCCATGAATGTAATGAGGTTACCAACTTATATGAATATGAACATTGATGATTCTGATGCATACATCTTTCTCATAGTTATTTTTCATTTATGTTTATGACTAAGTATGGATGCTTGTAAAAAAACTTTCTATTTTAGTATAAGTTCTATAATTAGTTAAGAACTTTCTGTATGGAATGACTATAATGATCTAGAATCCATTTTGAGCTCTAGGGTGCTTGTATGTCTTACTTGCTTTTCAAATATCTCAAACATAGATCATAGATGATGTTTCCCACTAAACTCACATAAAAGAGAGACTCAAAGACCCATGCCTACCTCCTCCGGTGAGTGCCCAGCACCCGTTGGGTGATAGGCCGGTGCACATGGGATTTCTTTCCTTTGTGATGGGGGTAAAAATGACTACATCTTGGTTCCATTACTGGGACCTCTTTTCAAAGTCATAGTGGGAAAAGGCATACATCATGATCTGTGTAGTGAGTAATGACAGAGTGGTTAACTTTGGAAAGTGTTAAATCATGGTTCAAGAGCATGGAGGATGAATTTTCTCAAAGATTCAGCACTAGACCTGAGTTTGATGCACGTAGATGGGTAGAAGAGAACCTCTACCATGAATTATATGAAACTTTTTTCTGCTGCTTCCTAGTAGAACTATATGAGTGGCTCTCAGCCTATGTGTCTAGATCAATCTGGTATTATAGATTATGTGTGTGGACCCAAGAAGAATACTAGAGGCTGCAGGATGTAGATTTGATGTGGACTCATGCTATGGACCACCGGTGGAAAGGATTACTAGCTAGCTACACCGTGGAGTATGCCATTTCCACATATTCTTGTCTAGAAGTTGCTGAGTTTGAGTTTCTGTAGGAGCCCGCAGGATCATTTCGATGTGCTATCCCTTTGGAAATGAAGATATTGATGGTTACCATGAGTTTAGAGGTACTTCTAATGGCCACTAAAACCGTAGTAAGCGTTGGGCGAGGAAGCTAGGGTGGGGAAGATGACAAATGTTGTGATGGAGAAAGAAAGGGATGAGAGATGACTCAAGTATAGTGAAGCACGTGAAAGGGAGATTTCTAGACAACGCAAGGTTGTAAGTGTGATGGATATATGGTGGTAGAGGTTGTGGGAAGGATTTGAGGTTCATGCAGGGGATGGGGAAACTAAGTAGTCTATGCGACCCCATCTTGGTAAGCGCATAAGAGAAACCCATTCCACTTCTGATGAGAGTTCACTACATGGAGAGAGATGAGTCATTGGCGTGCATTTGAGACCACCTAGTGACCAAACCCTGGCACTTGGTTTCCCAGATCAAGGAGAGAATATTGTTAGTCCAGTTGGTATCTTTGGATGTGATCAATCTACACCCAGGAGATACAATTTCTCATTTGGGACTTCTATGGCTGCAAATACCATTCCAGTGTTAGGAGGAATTATCAGGTAAGGTATAGACACACAAGCTTTCAGTCTCGCATCTAGGAGTGGCGTGGGTTATACTATTGGTAGTGGGGAATTATCATAGACCATTGGCATGTAGTTTAGTGGAATTGTGGGGACCCTTAGCATGATCACTACAGGACCTGGTGGATAAGGTGGGTTAGGAGGCATAAGAATTAGTGGATCTAGTGGATCAGGTGGTGGAGGAAACACCGAGGAAACTAAGGCTCTAGCTCAGGAGGACACGGGCCCCAACCACCCCCTCAAGTCTTCTTTGAAATGTCTTTGCATTTTTCATATTATAGAGGAATTAAAGATGCTGTAGAACATGTTCACAAGTGTGAACTGCTATGGTGTGTAAAGGGTATCACAACCCTAGAGTGGAAGGCTATTAAATTTCCAATGACATTGCAAGGGCACGTGCATAGGTGGTATAGGAAATATGACCCTCATCAAATAATGGTGGATTATACTACTTTAAAGAACACCTTCCTTGTAGAATTCCACATCCCTGTGTTTGAACAGAAGAGCACTAGTGCCTGAAGGAGATTCAACAAGGAATGGCAGAGAGTGTGTGGGAGTATGATGCATGCTTTAAAACTCTCTTGTCTAAGTTATCATATGATATTCACCCTTCGTAGCATGCTTAGTGGTTTTTTGGAGGGTTGATCATGCCTTTTAGAAGGGCCTTATCTCATAAAAATTTCACAGACCCACATGAGGCGTTAGAAGCTGCTCTGCGCACCGAGGCAGTTAGAAGTGTTGATACTGGTGTTAGCCCATTCCTAGAGGCTCAAATTACTATTATGGCTAAGCAGTTGAAGAAGTTGTCTACAAACTCAGCCCATGAGACTCACAGTGGTTTATGGTGTACAGATTGTGAGGTGGAGGGGCATGCCAAGAATAGTTTCACCCAGAGGACGATAAGAGGCGCCATGATAGTAGACTATGAAATTTGTCATGGGGACCATGATGCAAGTAGATGCCCCTTGTTACAATGCGTGATTTAGAAGAATGTGTCTTGCTATTGTAATATATGCACCTCTACAACCCATGATACTAAGGATTATAGGCTTATTGACTAGATCCATGAGGCCATTAATCATGGGGTGCACTATATTAGCATTGCTAGTAGTTCTAATGGTGATGATCGTCATTATGAAGAGTGCACAAATGGAGGCATGTGCGAAGGGGATTTTACTTGAGGATTCCATGGTCATGGTAATCTGCGGAGGGGGAAGAAGTGAGTTCCCATATGGAACCTTTTTAAACAAAGAATTACAAATGAGACTGTCCATATCTATCATTGCAGGTGCTCATGGTGTAGAAAGAACCACAAGTATGAGGAGTGCCCATAATTGTTTGAGCACATGAATTAGCAAAGCACCGAAAGACAGGGGTGCTGCAGGTGGTTAGCATTAAGAAGGAAAATATGGAATGGATTCCATGGGTGACACATGATGTATGCTTGGAACTGTTTTGGTAACAACAAGAGAAGAAGCCATGCACGCAAAGGAAATACCTAGGTAGAGGAGCCTGGTTTTGAGGGAAGAAGTGATTCATGGGAAGTACCTAGACCCTGCGCATCAAAAGAAGGTATATCAAGATACCATGGATGTCATTTAGAGTTTACAAGGAGAAATTCAGTTTCTAAAGGAGCAGTCCAGGAGGAAGGAGGAAAGAAGGAAGGTCAAGGTGCAAAAGGATGACCTAGATGAGGTCAAGAAAGTATGTAAAATGCTAAGGCAAGAAAATATTATTCCCTAGCTAAGATCATGGTTGAGAGAGAAGATACCACGCACCAGAGGAGAGCATGAGAGGTAGGTCTTACATGTAAACCTTCCCCCTCACAACCTTGACTATGATAAGGAGATCACATTGGATACAATCATAGATGGATGGCTCCTTAGCAATATCCTCATTGACATAAGTACAAAGGTCAATGTTCTCACTTTGGATGCGTGGCATCAGATGGGGAGACCTTTGTTTTAGCCCTCTTCAAATGTAATCTATATGGAAAACAAGAAAAGAATTCCCATTAGTGTCTTAAAGGCAATTCCCATTAGTGTCTTGACACTCACCGAGGAAGACAATTTCCCAGCACTACTTGGGCACCCATGGTGTTACAAGAACAATGTGGACCTTTGGTTCAACAAGGGGTACATCATCTTTGAAAATAAGGAGGAACGGGTCATTATACCCCTAGATGATGGGAAGTCAACACCCTATACTGAACCTTTGGGGGAAGAGGTCCTGGATAGGATATATGTGTGCTCAATCAAGGATCCAAAGATAATCCATCCTACCGATGGAGTTATCTAATTTAAGGATGCTCAATCGGTAAGTGACACCACCAATCTAGCATGTGATAGTTGGGCACATGGATCTTATAAATTGATTGGATGAAAATTGAGAGGATCGGTGATAAAGGTAAAAGAGGCACATACAATCGACACCTAGGAGGAAAGGAGCTACCTAAGTATTTAGGGGATCCTTCCCTAAGATCCTTTTGCAGGAGATGGAATCTCAGTGGAAGGAGGAGAAGGAATGGAGAGGGATGCTAAGTTATGTTCTGCTCAGCACAATGGCACGGTGGTGGGATACACATCAAGGAGCCTTTTGGAATGGTACGAGGTGAGAATTTATCTCTCGGTCGGAGTTCTCTAGAAGCAACGTGCCCACCACCATCAAGGAATACCATGGGAAGGAGTCCACCTCTTTCCATATCTAGGATTGTGAGAAGATATAGAGAGAAGGTATAGAAGCTTTACCACCATCCCTCTGGGTACACAAGTTGTATTCTACATTGCAAGGTTGCGCGCACATATAGTACATACATTCGAGACACGCCGCTAAACAGGGAATTGGTAAGAGCTAGCAGCTGACCTCATTCAAATGTTTGAGTATCGAAGTACCAAGCCATCAGTTGATAAGTCATTACTAGTTGTCAAGCACCTTACCATGGGGGATATTGCCATGGAATAAGATAGGTCATTGGAGTTACTAGGTGGACCGGTTTTGAGGCACGCTTTGAAGAAGAGGAAGAGGAAGCGAAAGAGATACATCTTGAGCGTGCATGTTTGGAAAAGGAGAAAGAGAAGTTGTTATATGTTATTTATGGGGAAGAATTATAAAGCTTGTATGTTAACCATTCTCAGAGAGATGTATGAGGTAGCGGACAAAGGTGTTGATACTCGCGCACGTGCCTACCGTGAGCCCTTAAAGAAAAAAAAGGTTAACATTGGCTCAGGAGAAGAACCTAAGGAAGCCATCATTGGATATTACTGGTCGGAAAAGGAATTCTCTAAGATCATTGACCTTTTGTGTGAATTTGAGGATTTATTCCTGCGTGGGTACCATGAGCTCAAAGGAATCCACCATTCCTTAGGGGAGATGAGGATAAATCTGAAGCACGAGTGTACGCACGGTTAGGAAGAGACCCTACTGGATGGATCCCAATTTGTGCATGAAGGTAAAGGAAGAGATAGAAAAAATGATAGCATATGGGCTCATTGAAGCTATTGAAGAATCATAACGAATAAGTCCAATGGTAATCAAAGATCAAAAAGGATGGGAAGATTAGGATCTGCGTGGATTATAGGGAGCTAAATGCAGTTTGTGTCATCGATCCTTTTCCAACCCCCTTCACTAAATAAATCTTGGAGGGATTCGCTGGGCACGAAATCTATTCCTTTACGAGATGAATTTTTGGGGTACCACTAAGTCTGGATTACAAAGGAAGACCAGAAGAAGACAACTTTTACCACTGAGTGGGGAAGTTTTGCATACGTGGTCATGCCCTTTGGGTTAAAGAATGCTCCTGTTGTTTTCTCGCGCATAGTGGTGCAGGAATTCCAGGACTTCATCCATAAATTTCTTCATGTCTATTTGGATGATTAGACGGTGTATGGGCTAGTAAAATACCATTTTGATAATTTGAGGTTGATTTTTGAGAGGTGTCGGTAGTTGAGGATATCCCTCAACATTAAGAAATGTGTCTTTGCTACACCCTTTAGGATGTTATTGGGGCATATCATATGTAAGGAGGGCTTGCTAGTAGATCCTTCTAAGGTTGTAGTTATTGTGGTGTTGGGGTAGCCTACTAGCCAAAGCGCAGTGCACAAATTTATTGGGCATACGGGTTATTACAGGAAATTCATTAAGGGGTATGCCAAAATCACCGTGCCTTCGAAATAATTTCTCAAACATACAAGTACCTTCCACTAGGGAGAGGCGTAGCATAAGGCATTTGAAACATTGAAGGATAGGCTCATCACCATGCCTATATTACGTTTTCCCTCTTGGGACAAGCCCTTCCATGTTCGTGTAGATGCCTTAGGAACCGCCATTAGAGCAATGCTTGTACAACCGGATGAAGGGATTTGTGATCATCCTCTATGTTTTGCAAGTAGGAATTTGACACCAGTAGAGAATAATTACACTACGAGTGAGTGTGAAGCATTTTCAATGATCTACGCACTTTTCAATTTTAGATAGTATCTTCTAGAAATTCCTTTGTATTTTACATGCCACATGACGTTAAAGTACTTGGTAAACAAACCTATTCTACAAGGGTGCATATGTCGGTGGGTATTATTATTTCAATATTTTGAGTTCACAGTAGTTATGAAGCATGGAAAAAGTAATTGTGGGCTTGATCATCATGTCAAAAATTGATTCAGGGAGGATGCGTAGAGTATTGAAGAGACTATGCCAGACACACAACTGTTTAGGTTGTGGCATGCGCCCTCCAATTTGGAGGAGATTTTAGTATTTATAAAGGAAGGTGTGGCACCGGAAGGGATGAAGGCATTAGAAAACAACCAACTAGCAATACGTAGTGTGTCCTACATGTTGATCGGTGGGGAATTATATAAATTAGGGTGTGATGAAGTTTTACCCAAGTGTGTACCTCACCGTCATAAAGGAAGCACACGGAGCAAGTGCAAGTGGACATTATGCAGGTGATGCCATCGCACGTAAAATATTAATGGTAGGATTATGGTGGGAAAATATGTATAAGGATTGTAAGGACTATTATAAAGCGTGTGACCATTGTCAACACATTGGAAAACTAGGAAAGAGAGATGAAATGCCTTTGCACCCTATCCCTAGTGCTAAACCTTTTGAAAAATGGACAATAGACTTTGTAGGCCCTATTGCACCAGTAACATGTAGGACTGGATCACACTATGTAATCACTTACATGGACCATTTGATGAGGTAGGCAGAGGCAGCCCCAAATAAAGATTGAACAACAGCCACATCGGCAAGATTTTTGTGGGAGAACATTATCACGAGGTATGGATGTCCTTTAAGTTTAACTAGTGATAGGGGTACACATTTCTTGAATGAGATCATGAGGATCCTGTTAGCAGAGTTCATGGTGACTCATCACAAGACTACACCTTATCACCCACAAGCAAATGGAACCACCGAAGCATTTAAAAAAATACTGAGTCATACCTTGACAAAAATTTGTGATGTCGAAAGACAAGATTGGGATGACAAGGTATCAGCCGTACTATGGGATTACAAGATAACTTATAAAAGGCTGAACAAAGCAAAACTTTTTCAATTGGTGTTTGGTAGAGAAGCTATTCTACCAATAGAATTCATGTTACCTTCTCTGCGAATAGCGTGCGCAGGAGGGTCACAAGGATGAGGAAGCACCGGAAGAGAGAATTGATGAATTGATGAAGTTAGATGAAATATGATCACCCGATAGGTGGGGCCAAATGATAGAGAAAGAAAAGTAAAAATCATGGCATGATCGCCACATTAGGAACAAGAAGTTTGAGATTGGGAAGATGGTCTTACTGTATGATTCTAAGTTTCTACACCATCCTGGGAAATTGAAGATCCATTAGTTAGGTACATATAAAATCTCGTACATCCTTGATTCGGCCACGTGTCGATTCTGGCTGGATGGAAATAAATTTCTTGGACACTTCAATGGGAGTAGGCTAAAGTGCTATTATAAATAAGGCTTCTTGGTGTTTGTAAATAAGGTAGTTTTGTCAGTTAATTTAGAATTTTCCCTTATGCATTTTCCTCTCTTGTGTTTCCTTTTCACATTGTTTTGCACTTTGAGCACCGGTAACCTCGTTACTTTTTGAGGATTTTGAGTGTGCGAGGGAAGGTGCATCGTTTTAGTGTGGGGTGGAGTGATGTGAAGGAGAGTATGGGTAAAGTGTCAAGGAATTTTGTATTGAAAACCCTGGTCGAATGGCCCTATTAAAAGAGGTGCATGGAAAGAAAATATGGAAAAGGATGGTTGGTGTCAAGATAAGGCTACTTTTAGATCCCATATACAAAGGAGGAAAAATCACATAAGCAACACAAGGTAGGCAAGAGCAAAAATCAAGATAGAAGAAGTGCCTTCGATGCTGGTGATGTGTGTGCAAGAGTCTCTTGTCAAGATGGATTGGTTACATGCCAGAAGGTTGGAGGTTTTTCCACGCAGGTTTGGGCATGTGAGTTAAAGCGCTAAAATTAGAATTTTCTTGAAAAAGCTACATTAAACATGAAAAGTATGGTGGTAGGTGGAGTAGCATTTAATGCTTAAAAATGGAAAAAATATAAATAAAGGGTTGAGGCATTTCATTATTCACTTTGCGTATAAGGAGAAAGAAGCGCTTTTACATCTTGGCAAACTAGGGCTTCTAGACTGATCCGTGTGAAGAAAAATTTGAAGAGATTGAGCGTGAGTAACTAGTTTGGATTTGTAAACCAGAAGGAAGGGATTTCACGGGCATAAGAGAAGTTGTGAGAAGGCACCATCTTGTGAAGGAATTATCCCAGCTAGGGTTTGAAGAACTAGGGCATAGGTTTAAGGAGTTTTCTTCACAAATTTGAGATCTAAGGTTGGAGAGAGCAGAAGAATAGAGTAACAAGAAGTGATTGAAGTGATAAGAGGACCTAGACAATGGCACCCAAGAAACTAGCTAGCACACCTAAGAAGGGAAAGGGAAAAGGAAAGGGCAAGCAACAAGAAACTGACGCACATACAAACAAAGAGTGGTATGTAGAAATGCAGTACCTAGATGGAGTGTTGCTAGGGAAGGAATGGGAGTCCCATCTAAGAAACATGTCTGTAAATGACTACAATCACCGTACGAGAAAAATTGAGAAGGAGATGGCGCTAGAGTTAGTGTGCCCAACAAATAAAAGGACACTAGAGGGTTTTCCCATCTATAATGATGATGTGAAGGTCAAGTTGGAGAAGTCAAGGTTATTGCAACTCTTTGAGTTTCCCTACTTCGGAAGCCTGAGTGCCTATATCAATGGTTGATGTTGTGTGTGCATGAAGACTACTTCCACTTCATAGGGTGCAAGATGCGCATTACCCCTCAACTCATTTCACATTTCACAGGCCTCATCTGTGAAGGAGATAGTTTGGAGGATGACCTAAGCAACAAAGAGGCAATTAAGGAGATTGTCACCGCCTATGCATACAAAAAGGGGTCAAGGTACTATGATATCACAGACATCGAGGACCTGGTGATGAAGATGGCCATACACCTGATGAAAAAGTTAAATGGCCAGGAGAGATGGACCCAGGTCAATAAGCCATGGTTGCATGTTTGCAGGAAAATTTCAAAGGGCACCATCTACAACTTGTCTACATTCATCGTGGATGAGATTATCAGTTGTGTGAAGGAAGGTGATAGAATCCTTTTCAGTAATATCCTACTAACCATTGTATTTTCAGAGATTGGGGTACTTGATGCATCAGAAAAATTTGTATGGGAGTACCTGTTGAGGACCCTTCACCCGCAAAGAGATTTGAAAAATATGCCTGTGACACTATGCGACCATGTAAAAGGTGTTCCCGGAGATATTGTATACACACACGAGGAATGCATTCAGGGAAAAATGGAGGATCCTGAACAACTTATAGTGGCCACTAAGGGAGAAGTTGAGTTTTCCATGTACTAGAATTACCACATGGGCAGATTCAAACTAATAAATGAGACATGGAGCCCATGGTGCAAGCTCCCTTTTTCCCTCACATCTCAACACATCCAAGCGGGAGTGAATAGGTTCAAAGAATCCAAAAATTTTAGGTTGGGCCTTGGTAATATGGATGGGACCAAAACGAATTGTCTGAAAGGGTTGGTGTACCCTAGAAAACACACATACATGGAGAGGTACATGTCGCATGAAGTTCAAATGATGAGGCCCATGAATTTTCCCATCATAGGAGGATTCATAATGCATGTATACATCCGCATAAGACCCAAATCTGATAAGGGAGCATATCTAGAGAACAAGGTGTATATACCTAAGGACCCAACTGGTAGGAAGAGACCCACACCCAAATGGGAGGAAAAAGAGCTAGAGAAGAAAATACCAAGTGTGGTGGATACATAGGTAATAGGTTCCCTGGGACAAGCGCTAGAACAAGTATGTACTCATGTAAGAAGAGGCCCATAGTCAAAGAGAAGACTCTAGAGCTAGAAAAGCCATCAGACAAGGAGTCATTGGGAGAAGAAGAGACAAAGTCACCTACACCAGAATCCTCGGTTAGGAAGAAGTAGAGGATAGAAGAGGAGACCGCCTCGGAAGAGACTAGGAGTTTGGAGAGATACATAGGTGAAAAGGATGATGACAATGAAGAAGATGGTAGTGGAGAAGATGTTAGTGAAGAAGAAGATCCCGAAAAAGATCAAGAGCCACCTATCTTCAACATGCATGATTAAGAAGAAGAAGGCAGAGAAGAGGAACAAGGGTTCCTTTTCATGCAACACAAGGATATCCTAGAGGGGGAAGGTGCCCAGGACATGGGAAGAAGTGAGGAGGATGGCACATAGAAGTAGAAGGCTCCAAACCCTATGCAGGGATAGATGAACAAGGTGGTAGAAAGAGAAGAAACTAAGAACATTGAGACCTTGGTGGAGGAGAAGTTGGAACGTAATGTTGAGCTAGTGTTGAACAAGGATAAGGAGGAAAGCGCAAAAAGAACCGTGGAGGAACTAGAGGTCTCGGTGTAACTGTAAGTATTCCTAAGGGCATGCGCATGGGAGGAAGGAGTACAAAGGGGAGAGGCCAAAGATGGGTTATATTGATGACCCCAACAAAGTGTTTCACATGTGGTTTCAAAGAATGATTCTAGTAGAGGATCTCATGGCAATGTCAACTTTTGATAAGGATTTTGTATAGTATGGACAAGTAAGATGCTCTCATGGGCAATTGAGTCCCATCTTGATGAGCCAGAATTTGAAGTAAGCCACGAGGAAATAATAACATTGCCAGGACTAAGAGAATAAAACCTGGTGATCAATGCTCAGCAGATCTCGGATGAACAACTATGCAACGTGCTCAACAAGGTCTCCATTGAGATCAAAGCTATAGTCTTTGGGCGGAATGATAGAATCAAATATCTAGAGGATGAATTGAAGAATAAAGAAGAAGAGCTAGCTGTAAGAACAAAGGAGATAATTCAAGGTAAACTAATTAATGCCCAGTTGTAGCGTGAATTAAAAGACAAGAAGGCTAAAGTATGTGTAGTATACTAAAAGGTGGAGTCCATTAATGATGTGATAGTGTTCAAGCATCCGGACCCAACATCTCCCGCACAAAAGTATGGATCTGCCCTAGGATGGCTGGAGGAATTAACAAGAATCCTCACCATGGAGAGGAAATCGCTAGCCTTGGAGTGTGCAGAAGAAGTGGCCACACACCTAGAAAAAGAGGATAAATTAAAGTTCATGGTGATCGTAGCTGAGTACGGCAAGATTCTTGCTGATGTAAAGGTTGTTTCCCAAATTGCTAAGGCCACGTACAACAATTGTGTGGACAGAGACAAAGTGGTAGGCACCTTGGTCACCACTCATGAAGTAGAACTCAAGGAGTTTCAAGAGAAGAATAAGGGAAATAGGGTGAAAAGGGACAATCCTTTCCGAGGTCAAAAATAAATCTGAATCCATTGAAACCTTAAGGGGTTCAATCAAAAACTGTTGAAGGAACTGTACCGCAGATCACATGAAGAATGGATGCACTGGATGATGTAGGCAAGGAGTTAGAGAAAATTTATAACACCATGAGTGCACAAGGAGATGGACTAAGTTTTGGGGAAGTGAGATCCCCGGTCGGAGACCCCCACATTAGAGCGCAAAATGAAGTTGATGCCTAGAACAAGTTGGAGGCCAACTTGCAAAAATATTTTCCTAGCTTATTGTAGTGATACCATCACTTCCCATTCTTTCTTCTTTCCATATTTCTTCATTCCCTTATTCTTGTTCCAAGGTGTAAGCCTACTATGTTCTTTCTTTTCACTGGAGAAGTGTTCTGCGGATGGATAACATGCATAGTGTGGGGTGATGTTGGGCCCCTAAAATATTGGCTAAGTAAAAGGCGAATAGGCACGCAAGGCCTAGTTGAAGGAAGGTATGCAAGGTTAAAGTGCACAGGGTAGGGTTTAAGGAAGGATTTAAGGAAACCCATGGTGTACACATGGAAAGAACCAAGGGTTCGGGACTTAGCCATATTATAAATTTTGGGTAGGATGCATGAAAAACATAACCCGAATGCGCATGCAGAGTGGATAAGGTGCCAGCCTGGTGACAGGTTGGCCCAGGAAGGAGCATGCTTGTGGTAGAAGCTTCTAGAATCTCATCATGGTAAAAGTGGAAAGCTCATTCCTGGAGGAGCATGCTCGCATGGAGGACCACATTTAGACACTTGGCATTAGATCTGAGGCCATTGGAGGATGAGTTGGTAGTTTAGAAAGGCTATATATACAAGTGCCTATAGAAGTAAAGACAGAGAAATAGAGAGAGGGTGGAGCTCTGCAGAAATATTGCAAGAACTTTGTTAGTTGGGTAATTATGCTAGGAAAGGATGTATCAAGGGTATGGGGGTGGTATAAAATTTCTTTTGAGAGCCTAGCCACATAAGTCTAGTTATAATGCATGATCATGAGGTCTCGCTTATCTCGTGATATTCGTAATGGCTCCATGAATGTAATGAGGTTACCAACTTATATGAATATGAACATTGATGATTCTGATGCATACATCTTTCTCGTAGTTATTTTTCATTTATGTTTATGACTAAGTATGAATTCTTGTACAACCTCATTTTGTTTTAGTATAAGTTCTATAATCGGTTAAGCACTTTCTATTTGGAATGAATGCAAGGATCTAGAAGCCATTCTGAGCTCTAGGGTGCTTGTATGTCTTACTTCCTTTCAAATCTCTCAAACACGGATCATAGATGATGCTTCCCAATAAACTCACATAAAAGAGAGACTCGACACCTGCATGTGCCTCAGGTGAGCACCCAGCACCCACTGGGTGATAGGCAAGTGCGTATGGGATTTATTTTCTTTATGATGGGGTAAAAATGACTACAACGCATATGTATTTTAAGATTCATTACCAATAGTAAACAACACACACAGGTGCATAAACCAGATCTAGTTCTTAGAATATATATATATATATATATATATATATATATATAATATATAACATGAACTAAAAATGATTATAACAAGATTTACCATACAAGAACTAGATTCAGTCATGTTCAACACCATTATCCAACCAATATGGACCATTGTATTAAATAATCTAAAACACAGAACCCTCTTACATTACATAAGTATCTTTGTAGACACTTTGAAATCATGTCGTAATCACCTTGGTCCCCTACCACAGCCCTATAATCACTTCCTCATTCTTAACACCTTATCACCTACCTCCTACACCCCACACATGTTAGTTTAATAACTTTAATTAAATTAATGTCATTTACCTCCATACACATTAATTTAATTATTTTAATTAAGTTAATATCCTTTTACCCACACACATTGATTTAATTATTCAAATTAAATTAATTCACTACCCTCACACATCTATTTAATATAATTGCCCTTATTAAATACACCTCACCTAACCACCCCCATCATTTGACCCATTAACCTAAACCCTAAACCAATGTCCTAAATAAAACCTAACATTACACCCATCCCCTCACCTCACATTTAAAAGCCTCCTAAGGTTTTTTTCACCCCGAGACAAAGTAGAGACCCTTACCAAATGGTGGAACAACTTCCCAAGCAACTTTTGAACAACCCGAGATATCTCACCTAAACTGATGTCGGTTAGCCCTAAACCGATGCCGCTCATCCTAAACGATAATGGTTATTCGGAATGGACAAAACTACCTATATAGACCCATCTAAACCTTTGTAATCGGGGTTGAACCTTTGGCATTGGATTTATTTATTACTGAATTCGATCTTTTTAGATGTAACAACAAAGCAAGGATTAATCTGTGATCAGCCAAGATAACCAGGTTCACTGGGATAACAGTGAAGCCTCTTCTCAACACCTTCCAACATAGCCACTCTTCCACTGGGCTTCAGATAAATAGCTCACCCAAAAAAAAGTAAGTGTTTCCCTCTCATTTATTTCAATTTTTTATTAACATCGGTATTACTCCTGACAAAGGATCTTATCCCTTTTACCATTTCTTCATTCCTCCTATCCAGTTTCAGCCACCCTCCTTACCCAACCATTGTAATACCTTGCCCAACCACCCACTTGACTTCTTCACCAACCCCAGACCTTCGCAACATACCTATACCTCCTCTGTGATCACCCAACACCTTCTACTAACCCCATTCTTACCTAAAGACCTTTAAAACCCAGACTGTGTAAATTTACCAGTCTCTGACCTAACCGCACCGGTTCTCTATAATCATCACTAGTTACTTAAAACTCGTGGCCTGTGTCCTATGTTTTCCTAATCTCTACCAAAATAGCAACCTGTTTGTGACTCACATTCAACCTGACCTCATTGTTCCTAGCCTATACCTACCTGAACACCTATTTGACCTTCAGATCTATATCTAACCTAGCCTGTTAGCTCAAATTCACCTATAACCAACCTACTTGACCTCTGGATCTCCTTCTAGCCTAGCCTGTTAGATTAGATCTAGCCTATTGTGTTTGTATGAGATGCCTAAATCATATTAACTATAGTAGGAAAATATTTACTTTATTTTCAGCATTGAATTGTTTTAAACAGTGGACTGATGTACCATCTAGAAAGTATCACTCTTCTAGGATCTAGCACATGTTAGGAAGTCCACTGCATATATTGTTTAAATATCTTTGGTGGTCTTGCTTTGATTATTATACAGGTAGTTCCTCCTAGCCAAAAGGAAGGTCTCACAATCACTTCGATCTAGGATTCGATACATGCGCATATAACCTTCAACCATCCCAAAAATAGGTATTCCTCTTACCACCTTTACCTTACCTATTTCGTTAAGTACTTCTCGTAAAACTAAGAAATCGGGTGAAACATTTTGGCACGCACGGTGGGACGTATTCGGGGTTCCTTGCATATTTCTTTATTCCTAGGTGAAAAATTGTGTGTGTTTGTTTCCCTCTAAGTAGCATTCACATTAAGACTTTCTCCTTGGTAACATTCTCTTCTTTCTACTTGCTCAGAAAGACACATTTCTTTTGGTGTATTTAAAAGAACCTTCTTACTCTTGTTTTCTACATTTTAGTGAAAGATCATCCCTCTTCATGTTCATTTATTATTGTCATCGAATATCATAATTTTGACTTGTGTTTAAAACAAGTGCATTGCATTCTGATTTAGCTCATTAGATCACATTAATTGAGGGAAACCTATATCTTTGGAAGTCATGACCAGGCTGATGGTTAACAAATGAATCATAGAAAATCACTTCTATCCTTCTATCTTTCTTTGAGTCTTACCAAACCACACAAAAATTCAAAATACACACATTCTTAAACAACATCCTACTCCGAAGAAGAAGCCGTAGGTGATCATACGATCACGATACGGTGGGCACCCAACTTCTTTACTCTGCCGAGGCATACTTCGAGTGAAGCCCGCCCCCACCATAACATTCATGAAACCTTACCCTTTAGAATTATTTCTTTGTAGGAAGCCTTCCTCACCAAGAAATTCTATTATTCTATTCATAACAATCGAGTCCATACAAATAACATAAGTTGAACAAACATAATATAATAGGCACTCTAGGAACATTCTTTCTTAGTGTTCTGCTTGATTTGCATTTTGAGGTGAGATATTTCGATCATTCTTTTTGTCTTTCCTTGCACACTCCCAATCATAGCCAAGTGTATTCGACTTTTCGAGTATGCCCGGACCACATCTACATCATCCTCAGTGCAGGAAGATTCAACACCAGAATTTTAAATTACAACCACTTTTCTTATTCTCTATTTCAATTTCACAGTAACCGGCTACGGTTATCTTTAACCGGCATCGGTTTAACCCAACCAACGTCGGTCTGAAGTCTTCTTGGATACCTATCCAAAAGACACCTATTTCACTTTCTGAGTTGTAAAAGGATCCTATCACCTTTCATATTGTCATTACTTCAATCACAGTCACCTTACGTCTCATCCTATGTGAAAATTATCACTCTGGGACTATCATTTAATAGACTGTTGGTTTTTCACAGTAACCGACACCGGTTAAGCCTAACCGGCATTGGTTTACCCGAACCAACGTTAGTCACCTTGTGTTGTTTTATAGCTCACTAGCCAACCTAATTCACTCACTATTGATTGTTTTCCTAGTTCTATTGTGTTCTGTGCCATTCGTTTTAATACGGTCTCACCAAATTAGTTCCTATCCACGTGGTACTAACCCGTAGTCGAGGCCGTGCCCTCGTATTCCACACTAGTTGACCACCACTCCCACCTAGCCCTTCATCACCTAGTCCTTCACCACCTTCCATCTCATCATCCAAGGATCCTAATCAAACCATCACCATTCCTACAAGCGACACGAGTTTACACGACTCCTGGATCAAAATCCCTCTGCTTTGAGCCACTACCTCACCCATGCCTCCACTTGAGATGCCTCAGGCCAATTGATCTATGGCATGCCCATATCCTTATCTCCATCCCTAATGATCGTTTTCGCCTTCAGGCTCCACCTCCTACCATGGTGACCTCACCCATTTTATCCATAGTTGTGTCACATCTAGGTCCCACACTAGCTTTGACCACTGCATCTGCCACCTCTATTGCCCCCACAGTCTCCACCATACCTTCATCCACCACATAAAAAATAGCATCATCCGCACCTGTTGTCTCATATATACCAGTCGCAACACTACCACCTTTTGTGTCATAACCTCTACCCCATTTCAAAATGTTGTCCTTTTTATTCCCCAATATTTACCTCCCATCTCTACTAGGGGTCACTACGAGTGTACCACCCTCACATACCTACTACCAGTCCTACCTATTTCATCGGTCATTCATCAGGATATATACCCTCTATGTCTATCTCTCAATTCCCACCTCCTTATTCAACACCACCATACTATGGAATGTCATATTATACATATGTCCCAAAACAAACTCCTTTCGCTCCCGGGTACCCAATTTTCATAACCTAACAATGAATTTATCAAGTTAATGATGGATAAGATGTAGAAATTAGAAGCATCTGTTTCGGCTCCCACAATTCTCTCACCTATGACAAGATTTGTAATGAGCCTATTCACCCATCCATTCCCATTCACCCATATCTCGTATACATCGGGAGATGCCTAAGTTTAACTGCTTTAATTGTAAAGAAGACCCGCAACAACATTTGTGATATTTCAAACATGGGTGTTACTTTATTTCCCATGACGATGCTCTACTTTTGCGAACCTTTCCCATGTCCCTAATTGGTCCAACATTAGACTGGTATAGTGGATTTCTAGACATTCCATCTTCTCATTTAACCAAATAGCCTAAGCCTTCTTGGATCATTTTTCGATTAACATCATCAAGAAGGTTACCATGACTGATCTTTATTCCACGTGTCAATATGACAATGAATCTATCACAAAAATTTCGCTCGTTGGTGTAGCCTAATCAACCAACTCACTTTCCAATTACCACAAAATGAACTCATAGAGCTCTTCACACGATCTGCTAGACATATCTCACCTACCTTATAGGTGCAAACATTTTAAACATTCAATGAGGATTTCACCATGGCACATAAGCTTGAAATTCATTCCATCAAAGAGAAGAAGATACAATTATGAAACAAGAACTCCTCATTTAAATCACATGATACTTCCTCTTCCTCAAAACCTCAGACAAGTTATTCCAAAGCCGGGGAATTTCCGACGTAGTGGTACTTAAGGCTGGCCCTACCCATCCATCCAATCATGCTAAACCTTCATCCAATCTGTCACCATTCTAAGCCTTCCAATTCAAATGAGAAAAAAGAAATACACCTCAATTGGGGAACCATATTCATCTGTTTTAGAAAATCTTATTAACGTTAATGTCATCACCATTCCTCCTATCAAACCACATCTTGGTTTTGACCCCTCTTGCCCCATACCGAGGTTGGTATAAGGAAAATGACTATGGTAACTATCACCACATAAATGGCCACACCGATAGCAATTGTATCACCTTTAAAACATTGTTCGGGAATGCTCAAGAGTGGCGAGTTAGTCTGGATAACCCCAATGCACCTGCCAATCAAGACCTTCATATTTTTAAGAAACCATTCCCTAACCATTCCCCATCTAATGATAAACTGGAAATTCCTCTCACAATGAAGGTAATACACGTGAGGTACATGTTATCTTTATCGACTTACCACATGTTTCCTAAATATCTCCTATCCCCTTTATTGAGGAAATCCTAGCCCGAAATCCTCTACTTGCACAGAACCTACTTTATCTGTTCCTCTACCCATAGAGGAAAGCCCTTCACCTCCTCGTACACATGCGGATGAATATCTCATTAGCACCGATATAATTTCCCCTTCAGCTTCCCTACCTAGTGAGTCACTACCAATTGTACCTCCTCCACCCACAAAGGAGTACCCATCATCTTCTCCACCTATTCAGGACCCAATAGATTTGTTGTTACCACTTGGTGACCATTCTCCAACAGCTACCCAAGATCATACGGACCTACTTTCGGCTCTCTTACCTATAGAGGCTGAAGCTAGTGAATTCCTTGTTTCTCAGACACATTTTATGGGAATACCCACTCGCTCCACATCTACCTCATCTACCACAGTGTCGTTCTCACGTTTGGCTGACCGCCTGGATTATGTTGATAGGTCTTTACTTTGGGGGCGTCTCTTACTCCCGGTCTCAACCCAAATGCAATCATCTTCCACTGACACTTCTACCATTTATCCAAGATGTTTCAACAACCCAAACTGCACATGAACATAAATCTCGATACATCTTCTCTTTGCATCATCCTCATCTATACCCGCCCCTCTACTTGCTAGCCAATGTGTTCTAAAATCATCTCTTGTACCTAAACCCACTAGTGTTCTAGGGGCCACACCCACATTAAACCTTGCACATCCTCGTGTCAAGATACACTTGACCACATCTTCCATATACCCATTGAATCAATCCCTCAACCTAAACGGAAAAACCAACCTTCTAATCCACACACACCAACCTCACCAACTACACCTTTATCACCTTCACCCCTACCATCCATCTTGGAACCTCACCCCTCTACATTAACAAAATATTCTCTCTCTAGGGGTAAACCTAAAATTCCCTTGACCCCTTCACCACACTGTAGCTCTACCTAGGTGAACCTTACGTCCTTCATCACCATCTATAACTTCTTTTCATCCTATACCAACATTACCTTATATACCTCCTTCACTACCTATGAAATTTTCTTCCACCTCACCTACCTCTCTCTCAACTTCGACCAACACCTACCGCTACACCTCAATTGTCCCCCCGGGGTCACTTGTCCTCTCACACCCATCTACCTTTCCATCTACATCACGTGTTTCCCCTACACTCTACCTAAGAAAAAGCACCAAAACTGAAAAAAACATTAATTTCCAAAGAGGTGGTTAAACCTACCCCTATTTACATTTTGCTACACCTACACTAAAGAAAGTACAACCCAAATCCAAGACGCATCACCACAACTACCACCACAACTACCCAATCTTCCAACCAAACCTACTTTCACTTCGCATTGTGATCCATTGGTGGGATCATATGCCACCATCTTGGCTAACCTCCTGGAAAGCTCTACTATCACCCTCCCTCCTCTTAGACCTTACGACCCTCTTAAACCTAAACCGGAAGGGTTTGATGATACTAAAATTTGTGCTTACCATCGTGTGCCAGGACATGATGTTGAGAATTTCAAGGGTCTAAAGGCTGCCCTCATTCAATTATGTCCTTCTGACCCCAATTTTGATGACGACGACCTCCTAAATGATGAACCTATTTTACCCTCACCACCTTCTTCACATCTTCCTCCTACACCTATACCACAACCTCCACCCTCACAGCTCATAGAGCCACCCCAAAATTTGAGATTAACATGGTTCACATCGAGAACTTTCCACACCTCCGCCTAAATGTCGTTGCACCCAAGTAACCTCACAAGGATTTTCTCCTCAAATATATTTTTTCCCTTCATATCGTTATACCACATACCCTACATATTCTCCATTTGATAACTTCTCTCAAATCAACATGGTACATGTCACTACACGTGTGTAAAAGGACAAAGAAAAAGCAACTAACCCACCAACCAATCCTATACCCAACATACCATCTGCACCCCTACCTAAAATAAATATCCACGGCCCCATGTACCCCATTTCTAATGGCATCACACATTACACCATGCTCAAATAACTACACCAATATCCCCTCAAAATGTCATTATACGACCTCATCCAAACCTCAGAGTCACATAGTCAAGCCCTCATGGAGGTCCTTTAATCTATTGAGGTTTTACCCAATGACCCCACACCTGTAGCATCTATTATCACACCTCATCATGTAGCCTCACTCACAAAATTTCCATCTACCTCATCACCTTCACTTGTTCACCAAGTTTATATCCTTAGTTTCTCGGAGGAAGAAATTGTCCCCACCAAACTAATGACCCAGATCCTGCACTTTTCATCTCCATCCATATCGATAATATACACGTTTGACATGTTATGATCAATGGGGGCACTAGCATTAACATCATCTCCTCTCACACATTTGAACAAATGCACATACCCAACAACTGCATGCATAAACATCCAAATATGTTGCATTCATTCAATGATGCTATCACTTCTACACTCGGCACTATCATCCTTGACATTCATGTGGGTCCCCGATCGGGGATAATTTCTTAAAGTTCCCTAAACATCTCTAAATGGTATCAGTGTAGAAGATCATCTCGAGATATTTCCAATGACTGTGAGAACGCGACAAACGGACATCGGGAGCTCTAGATATGTTCGGTCAAACTTCATCCAACGGGAAAGTCAACTTTGGTCAATCGGTCAATATTTGGACTAATCGCACTATGACACGTGGCTTGCCAACACTCGTCGAATTCACTCGATTTATCTATCGGGAGACGACAAAATGGACTACGGATTATTTCTATTCCACATTGTAGGGGTCGAAATAATATTATTTTGGTAAGGCCATTTTCCAAATGCCACATATATATATATATGTGTATACATTAATATTAAAATGCTACATAGCCGCCAAATGCATATGACTTGACCACGTTGCAAGGTGGTGAAGCGGTTGTTAGGGGCTAGACCCATGCGTGGACATCCACGTGGCGAACAAGGTGGTAGGGGGCGGTTATGCTCCAAACTTCATGCGTGGGAAGGCTTTAAAGCCTAAACTATTATCAGCCGCTCCTTATGGGATTTGTATCCCTTAACAAATGCGCCCTTTTTGGGATGTTTAACCCATTTAAAAATTCAGCCGCTCAATGGGGATTCTTAACCAAATGCTAGGCGCTCCACATGGGATATTTATCCTATTATTTTAAAATACATCCGCTCCACTTGGGATTTAATCCCATTAAAATATTCAATTGGATAAAATGGGAATATTTAATCCCATTAAAAATGGGTAATCCGCCCACATATGGATTTAATCCCATTTTATATGTATGGGTGAGGCTAATATTAGCCTAAGGATTATATGGAGTGCATTATTTTTGGGCCCTAATTTTGTATAAATAGGGAACCCATTCTATTGTAAAGACACACAACATGAGCTTATTATTTGTTAATCTTGTTGTGGACATCACACCAAGTACTTGCAAATCCTGGATTGTCGACCGGAGTGCTAGCTTCGCATTGTTTGCGTCGGGAAGGCCGATCACAGCCGAAGGAGATTGTGCATCAAGAAGGTGGAAGTTGGGTGCTATTTCTCAACCTTGTCATCCCAAGGTTTGGTGTCGATAGGCAAGTAACATTCCATTAGGTTTTCTTGTGAAAGTACTATTGTAACTTACAAGTTTTGACTAGTGGAATGGTTCAATCACAAACCCGAGACGTGTGCATTGCCAAACTCGTAATCAACTGTGTGCAATTTTTGTTATTGTCTTGCATAATTTTTAAATTGATTACTTAAAAGGAGTAAATTATCGGCAAATAATTAAAGCCTATAAGGGTCCGAGATCAGGTCATAATAATCTGATTATTTTCGGATCAAGTTTGGTATCAGAGCTGGTAATCGACACCTGCAAAATTATTAATCTTCGAAGCAAGTTGGTATGGAGCAGGTTAATCAATATAGTTTGCTTTGATAGGGATGGCATTGGCTTGTACTTCTGGATTTCTAGATTGGTGGGATAGACTGAGAGACAGGTTTAACATACTCAGTAATTTTCTCATTTCTATTTGGATGAATCCATTATATCTCATATGCAGATAAAACCTAAAAACTATTGTGTAGGGTAGAATGTATTGGTAAGACCCCTTTGAGGGAAACGTTTGTATACATCTAACCATACAAGACACATTAGTTAAAGACCCAATTTTGGGCAATGTTTGTACTCTGTTATACTTGCATTAGTAAGACCCCTGAGGGCAATTATTTTGGTGATTTTTCTAACACCATAAAATGCAGTATATTTTCCTTGTTTAGTCATTGTTCTGGTAGGGAGGAGACAAATGAAGTCAATCCACATTGCAATGCAGTGGAGAAAGACCAATCTCATCATGCAGAGTCGAGAAATGGTAGAAAGAGTTCCTCATCCCAGAAGAAGGAGATTAAAAGGAATTTTTGTGCTCATTCCCAAAGGAATGGGCATCGGGTGGAAAATTGCTGAAATCGCATCCATCTTGCCATCGAGTAATGGCAAGCCAAAGATGGAATGGAGGCCTATTGCAGAAGCGAGATAAGTTTCTACTCCACCACTAGTTGACAATTCAACCCAGGACCAGGTAATACCTGAAAGTGAAAGTCCTTTAAAATGGGTAAGTCAACAATTTTTCAATTATATATTGCATAATTTAGATTGATGGATCGTATGCAGTATTAAGTTTGGAGATTAGATTTTGTGAGAAAATGCTGAGAGAAAGGTTTACAATACTCAGTGGATTTTCTTACTTAGAAAATTTGATTAATGCTCCAAATATATCTCCTAATCAGCATGTGAGTACCTGTTATAGCTTGGATACAGGATTTGACTCATATAAAGCTTGGAGATTGATCTACCATTTGTGTAGACATTAGAGTTCACAGAGATCAGCTCGGAACTTCATTCTGTGTAGAGGCATTGTGACCGTGCAGCAGAATGGTAGTTGAATCACCATTGGCATTGACGTCGGGTTGGAACTTCATTCTGTGTAGAGGCATTGCGACCGTGCAGCAGAATGGTACCTGATATTGTGTGTCAACAAGAAGAGCTCTCAAAGGATCAGCTTGGAACGTCATTTGGTGTCAAGGCATTGCGACCACACATACGAATGGTAGTTGATCAACAGACTTAGCATCATGCATTAGAGGCTTGAAGTCTTGAAAAAGGCTTAGCATCATGCATCAGAGGAGTTGAGGTCTACACGGACTTAGCATCATACATCGGAGGCTCGAGGTCTTGAAAAAGGCTTAACATCATGTATCGGAGGCGTTGAGGTCTACAGAGACTTAGCATCATGCATTGGAGGCTTGAGGTCTTGAAAAGGCTTAGCATCATGTATCAAAGGTGTTGAGGTCTACACAGAGACTTAGCATCGTACATTGGAGGCTCAAGGTCTTAAAAAGGCTTAGCATCATGTATCGGAGGCGTTGAGGTCTACACAGACTTAGCATCATGCATTGGAGGCTTGAGGTCTTGAAAAGGCTTAGCATCATGCATCAGAGGTGTTGAGGTCTACAGAGACTTAGCATCATGCATTGGAGACTTGAGGTCTTGAAAAATGCTTAGCATCATGTATCGGAGGCATTGAGGTCTACACAGAGTTAGCATCATGCATTGGAGGCTCGAAGTCTTGAAAGAGGCTTAGCATCATGCATCGGAGGCGTTGAGGTCTGTAAAGGGACAAGGCATTGTCCATCATTGACATCGGATCAATCAAAGCTCTACGTAACATGGAGTTCCTTCAAACTAGTTCGGATTCTGTGGAATCAACTCGGAGCTAGGAGCTATGTTATAGAGTCGAAGAAGATCCTTGTTGTCAGATATCAAGAAGCTTAGCACTGCATAGAAGGAGCATTGAGGTTTCATTCAAAAACTTAGCACCATAAGGCGGAGGCATGGAGGTCTTCTTCGGATATCAGAGTGGCATAGTAGAAGCATTATGGACCCATAACCCACAAGTCCCAGGATCGGAGCAGAGTTGTCAAAGTGAGAAGGTTGGAGGAGAAGACCCAAGGGTCTACTACAGCAGCACTTCCGAGGAGGCAACAGATTTTTCCAGATTCAGGACAGTATGGAAGCTTTTTGGGACAAAAAGCGTTTCTCAGTGGGGAGGTGTGATTAGGGGATCATTTCTAAAAGTTCCCTAAACATCTCTAAATGGTGTCAGTGTAGAAGATCATCTCGAGAGATTTCCAACGACTGTGAGAACATGACAAACAGACATCGGGAGCTCTAGATATGTTCGGTCAAAGTTTGGTCAACAAGAAAAGTCAACTATGGTCAATCGGTCAATATTTGGACCAATCGCCTTTGTGACACGTGGCTTTCCAACACTTGTCGAATTCGCTCGATTTGTCTATCGGAGACGACAAGTGGACTACGGGATTATTTCTATTCCACATTGTAGGGGTCGAAATAATATTATTTTGGTAAGCCAATTTCCAAATGCCATGCCACATATATATATATATATATATATATATATATATATATATATATATATATATATATATATTAATTTGTATACATTAATATTAAAATGCTACATAGCCGCCAAATGCATATGAATTGACCACGTTGCGAAGGTGGTGAAGTGGTTGTTAGGGGCTAGACCCATGCGTGGACATCCACGTGGTGAACAAGGTGGTAGGGGCGGTTATGCTCCAAACTTCATGCGTGGAAAGGCTTTAAAGCCTAAACTATTATCAGCCGCTCCTTATGGGATTTGTATCCCTTAACAAATGTGCCCTTTTTGGGATGTTTAACCCATTTAAAAATGCAGCCGCTCAATGGGGATTCTTAACCAAATGCTAGGCGCTTTACATGGGATATTTATCCTATTATTTTAAAATACATCCGCTCCACTTGGGATTTAATCCCATTAAAATATTCAATCGGCTAAAATGGGAATATTTAATCCCATTAAAACGGGTAATTTTCCCACATAGGGATTTAATCCCATTTTATATGTACGGGTGAGGCTAATATTAGCCTAAGGATTATATGGAGTGCATTATTTTTGGCCCTAATTTTGTATAAATAGGGAACCCTTTCTATTGTAAAGACACACAACACGAGCTTATTATTTGTTAAGCTTGTTGTGGACATCACACCAAGTACTTACAAATCCTAGATTGTCGACCGGAGTGCTAGCTTCGCATTGTTTGCGTCGGGAAGGCCGATCATAGCCGAAGGAGATTGTGCATCAAGAAGGTGGAAGTTGGGTGCTATTTTTCACCCTTGTCGTCCGAAGGTTTGGTGTACTGGATAGGCAAGTAACATTCCATTAGGTTTTCTTGTGAAAGTACTATTGTAACTTACAAGTTTTGACTAGTGGAACGGTTTGATCACAAACCCGGAGACATAGGCAATTGCCAAACTCCGTAATCAATCTGTGTGTAATTGTCGTTATTGTCTTGCATAATTTTTAAATTGATTACTTAAAAGGAGTAAATTATCGGCAAATAATTAAAGCCTATAAGGGTCCGAGATCAGGTCGTAATAATCTGATTATTTTCGATCAGTCCTCGTACTATTCTGAGCCGTCTATGTGTTGGAGGGGAGTTTCAATACAATTTGTTGCTTGGAAGACCACTGGATTCATGCCATGGGTTGTGTTTCTTCTACTTTTCAATGACGTGTAAAGTTTGAACATGAAGGACATTCCTATAACATTCTAGCTAACCCATCACCTTTTAAAACTTGTAACATGCTTTATTGGCCTAATGATGTTGTTGTGCTGTTAAGGCATCTACCTCCCTACCTACATCTTCTTCACACATGAACCCATCCACTAGCGTCATTCCCACCTCACCTTCACCCAAATATTCTATTCCCACAGCCATCTTGCCGCTTCCACCGAGTCACACCTCGGCTTCCCAACTAACCGACACCTCCACCGATCTAACTTCTAATGCTTCCTCCATTTCAGATTCCAATATATCAACCACTGATCCCTTGGAACGTGTTTTTCAATGCCTATGTATGGAGGAGTATCTCATGTACAATGTCAATACATTCCTTACCCCACAAGAGTATGGAAACCTTCACCAACATCCTCACTATGATCACCACATAGGAGAGCATCTCCTTTATGGTTCTTCCCACCTCTATACCCATCTTACCTATGGGGGACTTGATATTTCCACTTATACACCTGAACCACCATCACAAACCCAACCTTTTTTGGCTGACCTTCAGTCACTTACCAACCACCGATTCACTCACACTTTCCTACACCACTTTGTGCCTGGAAGGGTTTTGGCTTTGGCCTTTATGAACAAGGTCATCACACTATTATTTCATGTACCACGCGTAAACACAATGATCGTAGTGGAATCGATTTTCTTGAACCACCTACCAAAATCCCCATATTGAACTTATTGAAAACATTGACCCCTCTCCACCTTCTTCACCTACCCTACCTTCACCACCTTCACCAACGAGTCGATGGATCCTAAATCTATCCCTCCTACATTTTTTTCCATAAATACCATTTCCTTCGACCTCGACCTATCACCGTGATGACAAGGCTCCTTCCTCTCTTCCTTTCTTATATCCCGACATGATAGGGGATGATACTCCTATTAATGTCCTTTAATGTCGGGATGATGAATCCATACTCACTTACCTTGGTGCTGAAGATTCTTACATTCACCGATCATTATCTTCTAAGACACAAACAATGTTGAATGAATCGAATATCAAGTCAACATCCACACTCGGACGACCCTCACATTCTCAAGATTGGCCAATCTCTGGATGTCTGCTTGAACATGAAGCCCTAACTTATTTTCTTAAAAATCATAGCCATGATTTCACTTAGTCTTATGCTTTGACATGCACGGCATTGACCCCACTATCATGGTCCACAATATTGTAACCATTCCCGATGCTAAACCCATAAAACAAAAATTGAGGAAAATGCACCCTCACATTGCTCTTCTGGTCAAAGAAGAATTTCAACGCCTTCTCTCAATTTCCTTCATCTTACCCATTGATTACCCCAAATGGATTTCTAACATCGTCCTTATCACTAAGGTGATAGGGGGACTTTGCATTTACACCGATTTCCATGATCTCAACCTTTCCTACCCTAAAGATGATTTTCCTCTACCTGGTATTGACCAGTTGGTTGACCTTATCACTAGCCATGAGATGCTATCACTTATGGATGGTTTCTCGGGTTATAACCAAATCTTGCTCACCCTAGAGGATCAACACAAAACGCATTCATTAGCCCTTGGGGGACCTTCTACTATCGAGTCATGCCTTTTGGCCTTAAAAATGTTAGTGCTACATATCAGCATGCTATGACCTACATCTTCCATGATATCATGCATCACATATTAGAAGATTACGTGGATGATCTCTTGGATAAATCTAAACGTCATGCTAGGCATCTCACTGTCCTCGAAACCATCTTTGACTGCCTCCTTAAGTATTGCATCTGCCTTCAACCTAAAAAGTGCATCTTTGTGGTTCTCTCAAGAAAGCTCCTAGGATTTATCATTTCCTTATGTGGTATAGAAGTTGACCCTGCTAAAGTCAAGGCCATTCTAGAAATGCCTCCACCCACTAACCTTAAATAGCTTCGTAGCCTACAAGGTAAATTGCAATCTATTCATCAATTTATTTACCAACTCTCTGACCATTGTCAACCATTTCATCACCTTCTCAAAAAGGATGTCTCTTTCAAATGGGATGACCACTGCCACAATGCTTTTTAGGCCCTAAAACAATACCTTCTCCAACCACCCATGATCATACCACTTAAATACAACCAACCCTTCTACCTATACATCTCTACTATCATCACTCTTTAGGGGCTATGCTTGCTCATTGTGATGAACAACATCAGAAGTAGACAGGTTTATTATATAAGTCATACCCTTCTGGACTACAAAACCTGATATACTCACCCTAAAAAACTTTTCTTAGCCTTAGTTTTTGTTTCCACCAAACTTCGCCATTACCTACTCAACCACAAAACCTATGTTGTGACCAACACTGACCCCTTACACTTCATGTATGCTAAACCTTACCAAAATCAACGTGCCGCACATTGGCTCATGCTCCTTACTGACCTAGACCTAGAATTCATCCACCAAAAATCTATCAAGGGCCGGACCATTACTTGATCAGCTCACCGATGCGCCACTTTCTAGGAATCAATCTTCAACTTTGAGTTCCCTAACGAATCCATTGCTAATATCTCTTTGGATGATGACCCTTACATAATGAACTTATTCTTCGACGCATTCAAATGTCAATTTGGGGGTTGTGTAGGCATTATCCTCATTCCTCTTGATGGTGAACCCATGCCCTTATCATTCAAACTTGAATTTGAGTGCACCAACAATATCACTGAATACGAAGCACTTGTATTGGGTCTCATGACTACATATGCCTTAGAGGTTAAGTCCATTAATATCTTTGGTGATTCTTAACTGGTAGTAAACCAAGTCAATGGTGTTTATCAGTGTCATAATGAAATACTTTAGGAATACAAATGTTATGTCAACATCATGTTGACTACCTTTGACCGCTATAAAATTCAAACCGTTCCGTGATCCACTAATAAATTCATGGATACCATGGCCTACCTTGCTTCCCAAATACCCGCTTTACCTACCGATTCGGACATCTTTGTTATTGTAAAACGCATACGAGACCTTCTTATAAATCTTGTTTTGTTAACCTCATCCAAACTACCCCACTAAATACACAAGACCTTTGGTATAAGTAGCTTGCGGACTACCTTTCCCTTTCTATATTACCTCTTGATCTCACACGTAATGGACAACATGCCTTTCTCAAAAAGGCCTCTCGTTATGTCATCATGGGTGGAATTCTCTATAAATGAGTCTTTGATAGTATTCTCTTACGATGCCTCACCAGATTTGAAATCCCCTATACCATTAAAGAAGTTCACAATGGCATATGTGGAGATCACTTCAGTGGCCTTGTTGTTGCTAAGCACATTCTTTTCCTAGGCTATTGTTTGCCAACCCTTAATAATGATTGTTGTGATTATGTTAAGCTTTGTGTAAAATTCCAACAACATGCCAATCTTCATCATACACCTATTCATGCCTTATAGGTCACTCATGAACTTTGGCCCTTCTCTCAATGGGGTTTGGATCTTGTCGGAGAGATCAATCCCCACTCTTCCCTAAGACATCAATGGATCATCACCGCTACTAAATATTACACCAAATAGGTTGAAGCCATACCCCTCATCTCCACTAAAGCTAAGAAAATATGTGAGTTCATCAATCATCACATTATTTGTCACTTCAGTGTTCCGCATCGTCTTATCACCGATAATGGAAAACAATTAAAAAACAAAACTCTACAAAAACTTTGTGATGCCTTCGATATCTAGCTTAGCTTCTCCTCACCATATTACCCACAAACCAATGGCCAAGCTGAATCCACCAACAAAACCCTAAACAAAATTCTCATGAAATTGGTTAACGATACTGGGAAGGATTGGCATACACACATTCCTTTCGCTCTTTGGGCATACCGTACTAGTATTCGCACCTCCACCGCTGCCACTCCCTTTTCTCTGGTCTATAGTACCAAGGTTATTTTTCCTCTCGAAGTTTAGATCCCATCTCTCCATATCTCTCTTCAAGATATGCTCACTGATGATGACTTTTTCTAAGACCGTTTAGCACAACTTGAGTTATTAGATGAATGTCGTCTTCATGCTCTTGACCATCTCCAAGTCTACCAAAAATGCATCAAGCATGCCTATGAAAAATGTGTCCATGAACACACCTTCAAGGTTGGTGATCTCATCCTCAAGGAAAATCAACACGTAACCAAAGCATAAAAAAGCAAACGGGGCAAATTTGCTCCTAATTGGCTTGGACCATACATCGTGACCCATGACTATGGATCAGGTGCTTATCACTTGTCTTCAATTGATGGTAAGCCCGAACTTGACCCCCTTAATGCCTTGCATCTTTGACCGTTCTATTGTTGAATTCTAGTCCTACATCACTATTTATTTATTTCATGCTTGTCCCTTGAGTGCCATTTACCTTTATTTTTTTGCCCTCATCTTCAACAACTACACAAGAATCATGTGATTACCCGTCACCCTTTTTCCTTATCTTAAGTATGTGCACCATGGCTCTGCACATAGCATGATTCTCATGGATACTTTTTGTCTTCTTTTAGATGAGATCCCATGGTCGTTCACCCTTGCCTTCTCAACAAGAACCAAATTATTTGTTATAGTCTCATCTATGACTTAAAAGCCAAAAAAAGATGAATCCCTCGAAGGACATCTTCCAAAATAAGGGATTAACTCCTTGATTCAAACTTCTAACATAAAAGATGAATCCCTCAAAAGGACATCTTCCACTTTCCATTGTCACTATAAGTAGAATGCTCCCTTGAAGGACAGCTATAAAAGCTCACAACTCAATACATAGTCTTTCCAAAAAGAGGACTATTTGTCTCAAAAATAAAAATGCGTAAGATTCCCACATCGATCAACTTCATGAAGACCTCAAGGAGACATATATTCATTCCATATAGACTTCTCGCATCGATCAATCTATCTAAAAAGTCAAAAAGAACAGAAAAGAAAAGTAACCTTTTTTTGTCATGGACTTGCCTATTGTGATCTTGGCTCTGTTGCCCAAGGCATTTTACCTCCCATTTTATGACCCACTTACCTTCACCTCCTTACCCATTGTCTTTTCACCTCATACTACCTCAAGGGACCTGTTGAACCTATGACATTTGGTGATTCTATGACTATTCTTCACCTTTAGAGTAATCAATCATGTAATGTCTTTAGGGTCTTACATTCACTAGCCTATCTGTAGATGTGTTTCATACATTTTGATCCTTGCCAATCGGGTGGCTTTCTTACCCCCTCTTATCTTTTCTCTTCTTCATTACCTTTTGATCTTCCTATATAGGACTAGACCCTCGACACCTGTCTTTTGGGATTTTCTTCTCACACCTCAATCGACCTAAAATCACCCATACCTATCTACCTATATTCCACCTAACCTAATCGACCTTGACCTAATCATACCCATGGCCTAGAATCAACACTACCTATCGACCTAAAATCACCCATACCTATTTACCTATATTCCACCTAACCTAATCGACCTTGACCTAATCATACCTATGACCTCAAATCCAACCTAACTATCAACCTCACTACCTATTCTTCTATCTTCTCATATTCTTCCCTAGCTTATGGGAGAACTACATCGGTTGAGGTCCCTTTTCACCGGGACTATGTAGGCAGCACTTCTAGGGCATGGGGCCCTGGAGGGTTAGCTCGACCACTCTTTACCCTAACCATTTGCCCCACCTATACCTAATTTCATGTTAATAAAAAAAATCAACATCTAAACCATATACCACAACTTTTACCACTTATATTATTTGACATTTTCATACATAACTAGCATTTTCCACATTTTACACCATCTCATGTATTTACATTGCCATATGTTATCAAAATACAAAAATGAACATCCAGGCCTAAACCAACCTAAATCCACCATGCCTAAACCAACTCGACTCAATCCATGCTTATCACTTGACTCGATCCATGCCTAAACCAACCCGACTCGATCCATGCCTAAACCAACCTAACTCCACCATGCCTAAACCAACTTGAATCAATCCATGCCTATCACTTGACTTGATCCATGCCTAAACCAAGTTGACTCCACCATGCCTAAACCAACCTCACTCAATCCATGCCTATCACTTGACTCGATCCATGCCTAAACCGACCTAACTCCATCATGCCTAACTCACCTGATTTCCACCCATCTCAAACCAATAAACCCATATCTCATCTAATACAAAGTAACAAATCCATATCTCATCTAACATAAGTCATAAACCAATATATCATAAACACATCAACACATCAAAAATACCATGTATCTCATCATATAAATCAATAATTGTGTATCTCAAAATACATTCCCATCTCATCATGGCCATCATCTCACAAAATGTTGTCACGCAAGCCAATATACAATAAAAATGTCATTAGCACGTAGGCAAGTCTCATATATACAAAAGAATGAATGAATCAATACAACATCTTCGACACACAGACGGTATCATGTACAACACAAAAATCAATACAAAATCTCTTCAACACACAGGCTGGTCTCATATATAATACATACAAAAATGACTCGGCATGCGGTGTCGTTCTATAACAGTCACCGTGTCTCTCCCGACCCCTCTCTGCTACACCTATCTGGGCCCGGCACCTGCCTCACCTCCTATTGATGGCCCCTCACCTAGGGCTGGCCTCTGCACACTAATGACCTCACCACGACCCTATCCCCGGGCTCACGGCCAATTGTACTCTCCACACAAAGTGAGTGTGGTATCTAGTCCTCTCACCGAAGGCCTATTGTGCTCGTACTCGGCATAGGAGGGCACATCTAGCCAGGCAGCTAGAAATGATCCTGTAGTATCTGCGCCTCCCTAGGGCATCTCTGAACCTAGCCATGGGCACTATGTATGGAGGTGCCATGAGTCCCACTACCTACATGGATACCTATATAATGGGACCTTTTCCCTAAACCTACACCGAGCCTTGTGGCTTTGTACTGAGCCTACATCATCCCCTGGAGTCTATGTATGTCACTATATCTGGGCCTACATGGTAGTAATATGTGCCTATGCTACTTTGTCAAGCTAGCCACAGTAAACCTATAACTTGCCCCTACGCTGTGGCCAAATGGCCCAGTAAATCCTACACATATTCTGTAGAGTGGCCATCTCCTCTCCATCTCCACCTTCCTCTCCATCTCCATCTTCCCTACCTCCACCTACACAAGTACCTATCCTTGCCCTCGCCTAATCCACGTAACCTAACTATCTAGTCCTAGAAGATGGTAACTTGTGCCTCTGAACCTATAAGCTACCCCTGCATGATCCCAAGCTATGTCACCAAAGTAGCCACCTACCCCTGTAGGGTGTCTCTCTAAATTGTGATGGTGGCTAATTCTCGCTGCCCTGGCCTCGGTGGTATGGTTCTCAACTGTGCCGCTCACCACTACCTATACCCATCTGCAACCCCAACATCATCAATCTGTACATCTACTGGCTACTCCTCCTCCCCAATCGGCACTATGGGTCATGGTGGAGACATGGGTCTCTTCACATAATCTCTCTGGTACTGAGGGAACTGAGGCGGTACACCCTAGACCAATCCAAATTGGTGTCTAACCCACTCTTCAGGTATCTACTCATGCTCTCCCACTCTCCTCCCTATATCCACAGTATTTGTAGCCACTAGCTCTGTGGCCATCTGTCTGTATGAGGGGAAGCCCACATATGGCCTCCAAATGATTTCCACCTCAGATAGCCCCTCCAGCAACCTCCTATAATAAGCTACATCATGAGTAGCTCTGGCACCTCGGGCCTCTCCCATGGCCGGTACCCACCATCTATACCCCACTCTCAAAACTCTCCATGGGAATGCATCTACTCGGGGCATCCCCACTAGTCGAACATAAAGAATGTGCTTGTATGCTCATGTGCAAGAATATAATGCGTGAGATGCTTTGAACCTCCACAATCACCCGTAGGCCCATAGCTCTCTATACACCTGCATCAACAATGCAAGTGCCCATGCGAACCGTGTCTGATGTATCATCATATCATGGAGGACTCCCATTAGTGACATTGGGCATCTCCCCCTCTCGCATCTAGTAGTGTGAATCAAAACACTACCTCCATCATGAGTACCACTAACCTCATCTCCTTTGGATGAGCTCTATACATCGCTCCATAGCTCAGGCTAGCACTATGGAACGTCAGATCTGCCACACCTCACCAAAAATGGGTGCTAGTAGCTCCTTAGATGCATTTGAAGAGATAGAATAAACCTAGGCCCCCAATATGGGCAACCACAAGATCTTGTAGATGTCCTCTAGGGTGATCATCATCTCACCCGTCGGCAAATGGAAGGTGTTGGTCGCCAAGTCCCATCTATTGATGAGGGCAACCATAAGACTTGCCTCTAGAGTACATGCCGTGCGCTTCATGCTTATCAATCGAACCTTTACCACATGCTTCCACTTCACTGCATCGTGATCACTTGTACTCTCAATAATAAGGGTGGCACCCGGGCCCTCATCTAAATTTCATCTCGGCCTCGCATCCCACAAAAGCAATGTATTAGTACACCTTCCCATTTTACCTTATTTTTACCCCACATTCGACCTAATCTCTTTCCCCACCCCCATCCCGTTGGCCTTGTTGCTCAACCAAACCTACCCAAACCCATCCACCCAAACCTATCTACCTAAACCCATCTACCCGAACCTATCTACCCAAAACATCTACCCGAACCTATCTACCCAAAATTATCTACCCTACATATCTACCCAAACCCATCCACTCAAACCTATCTACCCAAAGCTATCTACCCGAACCTATCTACCCTACCTATCTACCCTAATCCTCACCCACACCTACCCTACCTATCTACCCTAACCCTCACCGACACCTACCCAAACACATCCACCCAAAACTATCTATTACCCAAAATGTGCCCCTGCTCATTTTGTGACTAACCCTCTCATTATTCCTTCTCTTGTGCCATAGACATAATATTTTGCTTTTTAGGCACTCAAAACCTTTTGGAAATTATACCATTAGATAGAGATCTTTCTCATCTTTCCGAAAAGGTAATTTTTTCTCCTAACTCTATGTATTTTTGAAGTTATGGCTTGCGAGTTTTGGTGGGAAATTTTCCACTTCAAGGCCCGCAACCAATGAGAAGTTGCCACGTGTCCGAGAAGTGGAAGAGTCGGGGGAAGACTTGGAATTTTCACCAAGTGTTTGGTGAAATTTCAAATGGAATATATTTTCCCACTGCGCCCGCCAACGAATCAATTCGAGCCACATGTCACTGAGAGCCTGCACACTGCGGGGCGCGGGAGGAATTTGGGAATTTTTCCCATGTATTGGCGTAGAGGTAAAATGCTTGCAGAGGGCCCGCGGCCAGTTATATGTCACCACGTGTCCTAGAGTGGCAGAGCAAGGGGAGAGTTTGGGAAATTTTCCCAAGGAAAAAATAAAGGAAAATTTTGAGAGGAAAGCTCGCCCCCTCTATTGCGAGCCAATAGAATCTCGCCACGTGTCCAGATGGCACCGAAATCAAGGAAATGCCCATAAAGAAAATTAGAAGAGGTAAACCCGCATCCAATAGGGTTTTGACATGTGTCTAAGCCAAAAATATCAAAGCAGCCCATGAAAAAATCTGGAAAGACAGGCCCACGTGCAATCGGCGCTTGCCACATGTCCCAAGCTCATCGGCCTCGTGGGAAATTTTTGGAAAATTTTCCAAAGGAAAAATGAAGGAAAATAGAGCAAGATGGGCCCAAACCCAATAAGGACGTGCCACGTGGCACCTAGAAAGGTGAAGCGTGGAGAAATTTTGAAAAAAATTCCAAAATGACCAAAAAGGAGAAACATTCAAATTTTTTGCTCGCCACCCGATTTGGCCCTGTTTTGCCCTAAAATTTCAAATCCCCATATCTTTCGATCTAGAGCTCAGTTTTTCATATTCTTTATATAAATGGAAAGATGGTGAAATTATCTACAAGATTCTATGGTCATTTTTGCATTTTGATGGAGTTCGAGAGAGAAAATCAAAAAACATCTCTCGACACGTGGTGATGAGCGAAATGACGTTTCAACCACCGCTTTTTAATGAAGAATGGCTCACATTCTCTCCCAACATGGTTAAAAATGTTAGGGAATGGGTCTATAAGGATTCCCATGCTATTTTGAATGCATTTTGGTCAATGATTTAACCTCTCCCACATTTTCCCACATTTCTCTCTCTCGGGCTCGTCCCTTTTGCACTGTAAAAGCCAATTTGGCTCATTTTCAAAGGGTTGAACATTTTTGTGTATTATAGGTCCCCTTTCTCACCTTGGAAGTGATTTTGGTGGAATATTAGACCTTTTCTAATAACTCAACCCATTTTTTCCTCTCGGGTGTTGTAATGTAAGTGATTTTGATGTTAAATTAACAATACAGCCCAGATTAATTTTCCATCCTCTCTTGGTGTTGTTTGACTAATTTATGATTCTGCATTACATTTATTAGTTTGTGCATGTTCTTTTGTTGCATTTTATGAATTGTGTCAATCTGCAGAAGTGAAAAATGCTCACCACTCCTTCGGTGTATCACCTATTATCATTAGTTTTAGTTTAGCTGCATTCTCTATCTCTGTCTCCTTTGGAATTTAGGGTAGGATTAGGAATATATACCTCTACAACTTGTAAGTGATAAATTTGACCAGAGGATTTGAGGAACCAACCTCTAAACTAGAGATTCCTTTCTCATTTAGCAAGTCCCACACTTGGGGAAAGGATTCAATGTTGTGCAATCACACTGGATGCTAGTATGATCAAACTAGAAACCCGATCAACATCTAGGGGTGCTTCTTGATTTGCAACAATAGTTTTGGCACACCCTTGGGACCTAGAAGTCTTCATCTTCATTGCAAAAAATTGATGTGCATTTTTTACAATTTTCTTGCTTTAAAAGAGCTATAAATTGCACATCCGCGACTCCAAGGAAGAAGAATCAACTAGTTTTAGCAAAGTAAACTGAAAAATCATGAGAAGAATCACTACAAGGTCAAGAGATGGAGAAGAAGAGGTGTTGTTTGAATATCTACAATTATCTCTAAGAATAAGGAAAAGTGGGAGGATAATCCAAAGGTCTCCATCTCCACCAAAGAACTCTCTCAACTCCTCTACACCCGGTAGGCCTTTCATTCAATCAACAAGGCTTCTAAGGCCAATCGAATGGCACAAAAAACCCCTATGTCAATTTCACTGGCAAAGCACCCACTTTCTCTCAATGCAAAAAATCCAATCCCGGTTGCGGCATTGAAGAACATTCCATACTTCACTGGAGAAAATCAGACCACTCCTGGTGATCATGTCAAGGATATTGCTAACATTTGTGTAATCCATGAGATCAATGAAATGTAAGTTGCTGTCAAATTACTGGCATCTTCATTCAAAGGGAAAGCCTTACAATGGTTCAAGAGCCTTGCCTCAGGTTCTATTCAAAATTGGAATCAGCTATGTATAGCCCTCCATGAGCAGTTTGGGGAAAAGGGAGACAACTTGTCCCTTTTGGAGCAGCTGACATCTATCAAAAGAGCTCCCAATGAGCAACTGACTGATTTTAATTTCAGATTTCAAAGGACTTGAGAGAGAATTCCAGTGGTAGTCAGGCCAATAGTAGAAGGTTCTTTTCTTTATTACCTTAAAGCTTTAAATTCTAATATTTCTATGTTAATTCAGTCCATGGGAGGCATAACTATCCCCATTACTTACAAAGATTGCCATTAGAGCTGAAAATTGTTTGATTCAAGTTGGAAAGCTGGCTCCTAGACCTCTAATGCCATTGTTTCCAAGTTTAGAGAGCCAAAGTACTAGCCAAGTGCCTAATTTAGCTTCTATTCCCACTCCTAGAAATCATAATTCAAGTGAAGCTTTCACTTCATCTTCTAGTGCCTCAAATGAACTTCAAGAAGTCATGAAGTAATTACAAAATCTAGGTAATGAGCTGGTTACACTCAAAAGGTAGCAAGCTCAAGGTTTTAGACCTTCTTTCCAGCCCCAAGATCAGCCTAACAGTAGCCATATCAACCCCAAAGACCACCCAATCCAGCTACAAATCTAAATCAAGAAAGGCCTCCTGCCAACAGACCATTTCAGCCCTATAATCCCAATGCTACATCTGCATCTAAAGCATTAGTGCAAGTACAAAACAATATGGCTTAAGAATATGATTTGTGTTTCCCATGCAATGAACCTCATAACCAGTCCATGTGCTTCAACAGTGCCTTGAATCAAGCATTAATGGTGACAACAACTAGTGCGGAGGGTGAAGGTAGTCAAAGAAATGATCAGCAACAAGAAACATTCCAATAGCAATCAACTCCAAATGACACCACACTTGTAAACTAACAAGCAGAAGATTTTTGTGGCATGAATCAAATGGTTTCCCAAAGTGTTGCAGCCAACACAAGGTCAAAGAGGAGAAATTTGGGTGAAGAACAACCATTAGCTCCAGGAAATCCACAACCTTCTATCACTCCACAAAATATTGGCAAACAAAATCTAGCTCCAAGCACGCAAGGACTGCCTAAAATAGTTCCTAGGCCAATTCAAATGCCAGTTACTACTGCCCATGTGCAAGGAGTTAATGTGCAGGCCAAGGGATAAAGAAAGGGATGCTTCATCTCCATTCAATATCATTGATCAGATGAAGAAGACAAATGTAAACATATCAATGTGGGAATCACTCTCTATCCCAGGACAAAGAGATTTGCTACAAGCTGCCATGAAGGACTGGTCAACTTCAAATCAACAAGTCCAAATGCAAGAGAAAGTGCTCACAAATGCTACCCAGCCTAAGGGGAATCATGGAGGACAACAAGGTAAAATGTTGAAACCCCCTCCATTCTATGTTTCATTGATCATTAGAAATCAATTAGTACATAATTGCATGATTGATTCTAGAGCAAGTAGTTCAGTAATGCCCAAGCAAATAGCTGATCAGTTGGGAATTCAATATGAAACCATATCCAAAGGGGTAGTGCAATTGGATGGAACAGTAGTAACAATAGTTGGAGTGATTAAAAACTTGAGTCTTACTTTGCATGCCTGTCCCAACATGGTTTTTTTGCAAGATGTCTCAGTAATAGACCTTCCACCACTCTTTGCCCTATGTTTGTCAAGGGATTTCACAACCAAGATTGGAGGTTACTTATCTACTGATTGGTCACACATGTTGTTCAGAACAAGATATGGAACCAAAGCCACAATCAGGTCTGAACCTATTACAAACTTTCACATTGAGCCTTACACCCCAAGTCAGATCAATGCCAATTGTTCAACGTTTGATCAAGAAGATCACCCAAGCACTGATGAAGCTGACACCAAGGTAGGAAGTATCCCAGATCTAACTCTTGATGAATGGGAAAACAAGGTGCATGCTTTTGATCCTTATCAAGAAATAGAAGAATCTGAGTTAGGAGTCTATTACATGAAGAAGATCAGCCTATCCCTAGCATCACCTATCCGGACCACAAGGATTATAATGAGGTATGGAAGTTGTTTTTGATGGATTAAGGAGTAGACAAGGGGCAGAGGGGGAGCCATGCTGGTTTCACCTCAAGGGGTTAAGTATTATTTAGCTTTTAGATTTCAGTTTGCATGCTCTAATAACACTTTGCCGAATATGAAGCTTTGGTGCAAGGAATGCATTGGGCAATCAAGAGAGGAATAAAGAACTTGCAAGTCTTTGGTGACAAAGTGAGTTGATTGTCAACCAAGTCGGGGGCAACATGCTGTCAAGAATGATTTACTCAAGTGCTACAAGAATAGGGTGGGACCTCATTGAATATTTTGAGGGCTTTAGCATAAAATCCATTCCTAGAAAAGAGAACCAAGCTGCAACAAGCTTGTAGCGATTGTTAGCAGCCTTTGACGTTATGGAGAGCATTCAAAAGGAAAAGGTACAACCAAACATCCATGTGATTGTAAGGCCTTCAAAGGACAACAATGTAAGTTGGTAAGTGTTTGAAAATGATTAGCAAATCATCCATTTTTTACAAGAAGAGGCTGAGTTCTCAGCTAAAAATTAGGAAAAGTTGGAGCAACACTATGGTGACCAAGTGGTGCAGCTAAGAACCAACAAACTACCAAAGGGGCTCATTACTTTGGAGTCCATTTTCAATCCTAATGATCAGTTTAGGAAAGAGAAAGCAAACATCCAAGTCAAGGGAGAAGATTCAGTGTCCATCTCGGTGGAAGAAGGCAAATCATTCCAAGTTAGCAAGATGACAACTGAGCAAGAAAGGTATGAGTTTATACAACTTTGTCAAGAATTCCTTGATGTGTTTGCTTGGAGCTATGAAGATCTGAAAGGTTTCAATCCTGAGTTAGCTCAACACACCATTGAATTGGATCCAAATACTAAGCCCATCAGGTAAAAACAAAGACCAGTCAATCCACACATGGAGCCCCTCATGAGAAAAGAATTGAATAAGTTGATAGAATCAAGGATCATATTCCCTATCAAGCATTCTAGTTGGGTTGCCAACTTGGTTCTAGTCAGAAAGAAGAGTGGGGAAATCAGATTGTGTGTTGACTTCAGAGATTTGAATAGAGCATCTCTCAAGGATCATTACCCACTACCTTCCATGGAGCAGATTTTGCAAGTTGTTGCTGGCTCCGAAAGGTTTTCACTACTTGATGGCTATTCAGGGTACAATCAGATTATGGTGAAGGAAGAGGATCAGTTCAAGACAACCTTTACAACCAAATGGGGAACTTATGCATATAGGAAAATGCCATTTGGGCTGTCCAACGCTGAGCTACCTTCCAAAGAGCAATGGACATGGCATTCAAAGGTTTGATTAACAACATAGTGCTGATATATCTTGACGATATCATCTTTTTTTCAAAACATACAGCAGACCACCTCTCTCATTTGAGACAAGTGTTCCAAAGGTGCAGAAGATTTGGAGTCTCCTTGAATCCTAAAAAATGTATTTTCTTAGCTCATGAAAGAAAGCTCCTTGGTCACATTGTCTCCAAAGAGGGATTAGCAATTGATCCAGAAAGAGTCGAAGCCATAAGAGCACTACCATTACCAAGCCAAAAGAAGGCCCTTCAAAGTTTCTTGGGAGAATAAATTTTTCCGGAGGTTTGTCCCAAATTTTGTAGCCCTAGTCAAACCTATCACCAAGATGTTAAAGAAAAGCATGGCTTTCAAATGGATAGCAGAAGGAAAAGAAAGTTTTGAAGAAATCAAAGAAGCCATCTCTCAAGCACCAACTCTCATCAATCCGGATTTCACCCTCTATGCGTTTGGGGGTGATGACACTATTTCTGCAATTTTTGTACAGCAGAACAAGGACAATGATGAGAAACCAATTGCTTTCTTCAGCCAAAGCCTGGAGGATTATGAGGTGAGATATTCTTTCATTGAGAAGCATGTTCTTGCAGAATCGGGAGCTTGAAGAAATTCAAGCATCTAGTTTCAAACAATAAGGTTCAATTGTTGGTTTCTCATGCGGGAGTTAAATACTTACTCCTCAACAAAGACTTGAATGAAAAGATAGTAGGTTGGATTACTCGTGTCATGGAGTATGGCATAGAGATCAAGGTCACCAAGTTAGTCGGAGGAAAAGGATTGTGTGAGCAGTTGATTTTGAGCAAGCAAAAGGAAGCATGCAATGAGAAGGAAGTTGTTTTGGCATTGCAAGATCCATGAGCAAGGAAGCACTCAAGAAGAAAATAATGGTGTCTCCACTCCTTACTGGACCTAATACATAATGCACTTCCTAAGCACAGGCCTATGCCCTCCAGAGATGAACAAGACCCAAAGAAGGAATTTCAGATTACAGGCTGTCCCATATGCCCTCATTGATGGTGTTCTATTCAAAAGAGATGTGAATGGAGTACTGCTGAGATGCATTTTCACGAGATCAGATTCATATGGTGTTGGAAGAGTTCCATGGTGGACCAGCTGGTGGTCATTTTGCACCAAGAGTGACAGCCCTAAAGATCATGAGGGCTGGTTATTATTGGCCAAAGATTTTTAGTGATTGTTATGCATGGATCAAGAGGTGCAAGAATTGTGCATTCTTCACAGGTAAAGAGAGGCTAGCTGCCCTTCCATTGCATCCAATTTCAGCTGACCAGCCATTCATGCAATGGGGTCTAGACTTCATTGGAGTCATTAATCCCAATTCAAGCCAAGGGCACAAGTGGATTTTAACAGCCACAGATTACTTCACTAAGTGGACTGAGGCAGTAGCACTCAAGGAAGCAAATGAAGCTAGTATCCTAGACTTCTATGAGGGAATAGTAACTAGATTTGGCATACCAGCTACAATAATATCAGATAATGCATTAGCATTCATTGGGTCTAAGGTGACTGAATGGGCTGTCAAGAATGGGATCTACCTAAGTACTTCATCAAACTATTACCCTTAGGGTAATGGCCAGGCTGAGTCTACAAACAAGAACTTGTTGAGAATCATTAGAAGGACTCTTGATGAAAATCAGAGGTCTTGGCATACTAAATTGAAATCAGCCTTATGGGCTGATAGGATAACTCCCAAGAGATCTACAGGTAATTCTCCATTCAAGCTTGTTTATGGAAGAGAGGTAATTTTGCCCATGTCTCTTGAGTTGCCAACATTGGAACTCATGAAATAGTTTGAGTTGTTGGAGTTTGAGCCCATGGAGGTTAGATAGATATGCATAATTGATGGAGCTCCAAGAAATCAGAAGTCAAGCATCCCAAGCAATGGAGAAGGATCAATTTTTGATGAAGAAGACCAAGGATAGATCTTTCCAAGTTGGAGATCTAGTGTTAAAATGGGATGCAGATAGAGCAAAACCGGGAAAGCATTCAAAATTTGATGCCATTTGGAGTGGCCCATACATGGTCACAAAGTGTAAGGACAACAATGCCTTCCAATTGTCTTCATTGGATGGCGAAGAACTACAGATTCCAGTCAACGGAATCCATCTAAAGCATTGCTACTAAAGGGAAATTCTCCACCTTGTAAATATTACCTTAGGTTTTCATTCCTTCAAGTGCTTGTGCACATTTTTCTACTGTAGGTTAGTTTTTCTTTCCCTAAGTGCTTTAGCATAGGCTTGCTGTTCCTGGGAATGTGTTTACAGGCCTTACTCGATCTGGTGATATTCCATCTTCCTCCTTACAACGTTCTAGTTAGTTAGGGTATCAAATAGAGAGGGAATGATGACTCCATGCCTAGTAGATTGCTTCAGTAACGGTAACTTCATCTAGCAGGCGAGATGACCCTCTAAGTCGCCAAAATTGTTACCCAAAATGTGCCCCTGCTCATTTTGTGGTTAACCCCTCTCATTCTTCCTTCTCTTGTGCCTCAGACATAATATTTTGCTTTTTGGGCACTCAAAACCTTCTAGAAATGATACCATTAGATAGAGATCTTTCTCATTTCCTAGAAAGGTAAATTTTTCTCCTAACTCCATGTATTTTTGAAGTTATGGCTCGGCGGAGTTTTGGTGGGAAATTTTCCACTTCAAGGTCCGCAGCCAATGAGAAGCTGCCACGTGTCCAGAAAGTGGCAAGGTCGGGGAAAGACTTGGAATTTTCACCAAGTGTTTGGTGAAATTTCAAATGGAAGATATTTTCCCGTTGCGCCCGCCAACGAATCAAGTCGAGCCACGTGTCACCGGAGCCCGCACCGGCGGGCGCGGGAGGAATTTGGGAATTTTTCCCATGTATTGCGCAAAGAGTAAAATGCTTGCGGAGGGCCCATGGCCAGTTATATGTCGCCATGTGTCCTAGAGTGGTGGAGCAAGGGGAGAGTTTGGGAAATTTTCCCAAGGAAAAATAAAGGAAAATTTTGAGAGGAAAGCTTGCCCCCTCTATTGCGAGCCAATAGAATCTCGCCATGTGTCCAGATGGCGCCAAAATCAAGGAAATTCCCATAAAGAAAATTAGAAGAGGAAAATCCACATCCAATAGGGTTTTGACATGTGTCTAGGTCAAAAATATCAAAGCAACCCGTGAAAAAATCTGGAAAGACAAGCCCACATGCAATCGGCGCTTGCCATGCGTCCCCAAAACTCATTGGCCCCGCGGAATTTTTGGAAAATTTTCCAAAGGAAAAATGAAGGAAAATAGAGAAAGATGGGCCCATGCCCAATAAGGATGTGCCATGTGGCACCTGGAAAGGTGAAGCATGGAAAAATTTTGAAAAAATTTCCAAAATGACCAAAAAGGTGAAAAATTCAAATTTTTTGCCCGCCGCCCGATTTGGCCCTGTTTTGCCCTAAAATTTCAAATCACCATATCTTTCGATCCAGAGCTCGGTTTTTCACGTCATTTATATCAATGGAAATCTAGTGAAATTATCTACAAGATTATAGGGTCATTTTTACATTTTGATGGATTTCGGAGAGAGAAAAATTGAAAAACATCTACGCACGTGGTGATGAGTAGAAATGACGTTTCAACCACCGTTTTTAATGAAGAATGGCTCGCATTCTCTCCCAACGCATGGTTAAAAATGTTAGGGAATGGGTCTATAAGGATGCCCATGCTATTTTGAATGCATTTTGGTCAACAATTGAACCTCTCCCACGTTTTCCCACGTTTCTCTCTCCTGGCTCGTCCTTGCCTTTGTAAAAGCTAGATTTGGCTCATTTTCAAAGGGTTGAACATTTTTTGTGTATTGCAGGTCCCCTTTCTCACCTTGGAAGTGATTTTGGTGGAATATCAGACCTTTTCTAAGAATTGCAACCCATTTTTTCCTCTCAGGTGTTGTAATGCAAGTGATTTTGATGTTAAAATAACAATACAGGCCCTGTGATTAATTTTCCATCCTCTGCTTTGGTGTTGTTTGACTGATTTCGATTCTGCATTACAATTATCAATTTGTGCATGTTATTTTGTTGCATTTTATGAATTGTGTCAACTGTAGCGTAGTGAAAAATGCTCACCACTCCTTCGGTGTATCACCTATTAGCATTAGTTTTAGTTTAGTTACATTCTCTATCTCTGTCTCCTTTGGAATTTAGGGTAGGATTAGGAATATAGACCTCTGCAAACTTGTAAGTGATAAATTTGACCAGGAGGATTTGAGGAACCAGCCTCTAAACTAGAGATTCCTTTCTCATTTAGCAAGTCCCAAACTTGGGGAAAGGATTCAATGTTTTGCAATCACACTAGATGCTAGTATGATCAAACTAAAAACCTGATCAACATCCAGGGGGTGCTTCGATTTTCAAGAACACTATCTACCCTACCCTCACCCAAAACCACCCTCAACCCTTACCCACCTACCCTACTTTCTCACCCTAAACCCTTCCCCTCTCACCTAACTTCTTTCCCACCCTACCCTTACTCTCTTCCCTTTTTTATCCCCATTTACACTTAGGATTAACCGACCGGTTATCCTCGGCCGACCATGGTCTCCCTTTAAGCGACATCGGTCATTGTTCTTGAGACCAGATGCGGTCCACTACCCACCGACATCGGCCACTAGTCGATGACGTTGGTCACTATTGTGCCACCTACCCCAACTTTCCAACCGTACTTTTTCTCCCCTAATCATTCTACCCACCCAAATCACTCCTTACACCCCTCAATATCCCTCTATTACCCTCTTGCTCTAACCCCTACCCTTCCCCATTCCCTTTTCCCTCTCTTTTTCCCATTTTGAAATTCTTTCCCCCCAAACCCCCCATTTTTAATATTTTCTATATTTTACATCAAATTAACTCAAAAAAAAAAAAGGTTCATATCCTACCCGATCGCGCTGCCACCATCATGGTGGAACCTCCGGCCTCTGCACTACTCCTCTCGAGCCCTCTCCATCCTCCACCATCCTCAACTAACCTCCAACTCTCTCCACTAATCATCTCGCTCAATACAATCTTGTGACCCCACCTATCACTCAATCAATCTCACCTCTGTGGCTCGCCAACCAATCTCTCTACTATACTCTTTTGACTGATTTATCTTTCCTCTCTTTTTCCTTTTCTTCTCCTTAACAATGTACAAATGAATTTTAAAATGTGGGTTTTTCAATTTTTATACCCTACTCGACTCAACTGATGTCGGTTAACCCTTGATGATGTCGATCGATGCCCTAGACAACCACCATTGGTGCCTCTCCACCATCATCGGTTCATACCGACCACCCTTTGTTGTTACTCTGCCTACTCATTTCCCTCACATTGACCTTATTTTCCTTACCTCATTTTTCTTTTGCCTCCCCTACACCTACCTGGACCACTTTACCTTCTTCTCTAGCTCTCCACCTTCTTTAATCTCACCTTGTTAGCTAATTGACATCTCCTTAATTTACCCCTACCTCAGCCTTACCCATGCTGTGACCTATCTACTTAGACCCGGGAACCTGTTGGTGACCTGTGACATCATGTACTTGCTATAACTTGTGACACTATTACCTATGTTGTTTGACCTAATGACCTTACCTTGCCTATTGCCATGACCTGTTTATCCCGACCCTACCTTTGGTGTCTGGAGCATACCTAAACATTCCTACACCTCACCTACATTGTGTTTCATGACCTTATCCTATACCTTGGATACTGGAATCACTTCATCCTTGTTTGGATAAACCTATCGACCTTAGATGATGTAGAGTTTGCAAGCTCTTCAACCTAGTACCGTGCCATAGTTTATACATGTGTGTGTGTTCCACTGCCACTACCTTTGACCTTGGCACATTTACCCATTTACCTCTATGCTTGATTTTCCCTTTACTCCTTTCCCCATCTTTCACTATTCTTCCTCACATCCAATTTTATCAAACCACTCGCTGATGTGCTCTGCCACCTCATCGGTTTACGGTTTGAGGGGATCACCCTCATTCCCACTTGGGGCAACCACACTCTATTCTTCTTCATGTTGCTTACCAAAACAAGCTATGCAACAAGAAGGGGCAAAATTTAGACACCGAAATCATGTCGTAATCACCTTGGTCGCCTACCACAACCCTATAATCACTTCCTCATCCTTAACACCTTATCACCTACCTCCTGCACTTCCACACATGTTAATTTAATTACTTTAATCAAAATAATGCCATTTACCTCCATACACATTAATTTAATTATTTTAATTAAGTTAATATCCTTTTACCCACACACACATTGATTTAATTATTCACATTAAATTAATTCACTACCCTCACACATCTATTTAATATAACTACCCTTATTAAATACACCTCACCTAACCACCCCCATCATTTGACCCATTAAACTAAACCCTAAACCAATGTCCTAAATAAAACCTAACATTACACCCATCCCCTTACCTCACATTTAAAAGCCTCCTAAGGTCGGTTTTCACCCCGAGACAAAGAAGAGACCCTTATCAAATGGTGGAACAACTTTCTAGGAAACTTTTGAACAATCGAAGATATCTCACCTAAACCAATGTCGGTTAGCCCTAAAATGATGCCGGTTATGCGAGAATGGACCTAAAATCCTATATAGACCCATCTAAACATTTCTAATCGGGTTGAACCTTCAACATTAGATTTCCTTATCACGAATTTGATCTTTTCAGATGCAACAACAAAGCAAGGATTAATCTGTGATCAACTAAGATAACTAGGTTCACTGGGACAACAGTGAAGCCTCTTCCCAACACCTTCCAACATAGCCACTCTTCCACTGGGCTTCAGATCAGTAGCTCACCAAAAAAATTAAGTGTTTCCCTCTCATCTATTTCATTTTTTTATTAACATCGGTATTACTCCTAACAAGGAGTTTATCCCTTTACCATTTCTTCATTCCTCCTATCCAGTTTCAGCCACCCTCCTTACCCAACCATTGTAATACCTTTCCCAACCACCCACTTGACTTCCTCACCAACCCCAGACCTTCGCAACATACCTATACCTCCTCTGTGATCACCCAACACCTTCTACTAACCCCATTCTTTCCTAAAGACCTTTAAAGCCTAGAATGTGTAACTTTACCAGTCTTTGACTTAACCACCACCGGTTCTCTATAACCATCGCCGGTTACTTAAAACCGTGGCTGGTCTATGTTTTCCCCGATCTCTACCAAAATAGCAACTTTGTTTGTGACTCACATTCAACTCCGGCATCATTTTTCCCACCTATACCTACCGAACACCTATTTGACCTTCGATTTGTATCTCACCTAGCCTATTATCTCATATTCACCTATAACCAGCCTACTTGACCTCTAGATCTCCTTCTAGCCTAGCCTATTAGATTAGATTAGATTAGATTAGATTAGATTAGATCTAGCCTAGATGCCTAAATCATATTAACTACAGAGGACAATATTTACTTTATTTTCAGCATTGAATTGTCTTAAATAGTGGATTGATAGCCATCTAGGAAGTATCACACTTCTAGGATCTAGCACATGCTAGGAAGTCCACTTTGCACATATTGTTTAACTCTCTCTAGTTGTCTTTCTTTGATTCTTATACGGGTAGTTCCTCCTAGCCAAAAGGAAGGTCTCATAATCAATTCGATCCAGATTCGATATGCGTGCATATAACCTTCAACCATCCCAAAAATAGGTATTCCTCTTACCACCTTTACCTTATCTGCTTTAAGTAAAGTACTTCTTAGAAAATTAAGAAATCAGGTGAAACAATCTCCATGAGTTATGTTCATGATCAAACCACTAACATAACTCTACAATTTGACACTCACACAGACACACACACGTATAAAAATCATGCAAACCAATACATAGATATAGGGGTGGGAATTTCCCTTCACCACCCATGCACTTCTCAAAATAGGTCACATGCTAATAATATTCATGTGCCTTTACAATAGGATGCACAACATACAAGTGCTCTAACAATAGACTTCATATAGTTAACTCTGAGTAAAAATCCTATTATTAGCCTAAACTATGCATAGTGCTGATTTTTACTTGTTCCAAAATACCATTACATGGACTACAAGTCTTCATGTCTTTATGTGCTCAACACACTAACTCTAAAAATAGCCTTTAAAATAGAAATGAATAATTCTGATCCCAGGAACTTCAGATATATTGTAGTGCCACACACTCTTCCAGCTCCCTACATTCCCATGCCCAACACTTAGGCCATTTTTTTCATCCAAAATTACCCCACACTAAAATGGATTGTCACCCTGACAATGGGTAATCACCTATCACTCTAAAGAATATAGGATAAATGAATGAAAAAACAAAGAATAAGGAATATGGTGAGTCATCTTATTGTGTACTGTTTCTTCTTTTGGAAAGATGAATTACGGATATTCACTTTGAATTTATTCCTTAGATTTGTGCCGGTCCTTAAGCGTTGCATTTACCTTCTCGGGGATGTCCAAAACAATGCCATCTAACTCATCCAGAGTCATGTTTCCACCCTCACTATTCAAAATTCTAAGGATGTTGGCCATACCTAAGACCATCCCTTCCATAACATCTACCTTCATGGAAATGAGCTTCCCAATGCCCTTGATCCAATCCATATGTTGTTTCTTTTCATCATCCAATGTGTCAAATTTCTTCTCTATCAAGGTAAATCATTCCATGCACCCGAGTGTTTCATATTTTGATGCCTATAGAACCTCATTCTCCTCTACCTTTTTCCTTTCCTGTATTAAGTTATCAGGTGCTATACACATGGCCAATATTGTATCTGCCTTCCTCATTTCATATTTTAAGGCTTGCAAAACAACCTCATAGCTAGATATCTTCCTTGAAATTGAAGCCTTGGCCCTTGATGATTCTTCTACAACATCTTTTGGTTTAGGGAGTTGTACTAGTTTGTCCTCTAAAAGGAAATGAAATTTTGTATGAAGGTAATGTAGTTCTAACATGAACTACTTTGATACCTTCTTCTCGAAAAATCAGTCCTTTTCTATAAGATTTCATCGAAACCTGCTCGACCATATTTTTGACATTCTATGCCTCGACCATTATATTATCCCTCTCTAGGTGATTCATTTGAGTTCTAGTCCTTATCTTTCTTATCTTCCAAGAGTACCTATACTATTTCCACCTTATCAATATTTTGGTGCGCTACTTCAGTGGACACTTTGACCAATGTGTTACTCACCTGTTCATTAAAAATTGGGTGGGTTTGATGGTCATATGACACATATGTGGTGCCTTCCTCATCTTATTCAAACTACAAGTCTCCTCACAAACATTAAAGTTAGACTCATCCATGTGATTTTGCATGCTCCATGATAACTACTTGTGAGTGAGTTTTTTTTCCATCTCTGGGTCCATCCGATCCCAGCCATATAATCATATATTAGGTAGAGTGCTCTAGAAGTGGGCACAAATGATTTTTTATTGATCATACAAGTATCTCAAATTTTGAGTTCCCACTACCTCTTCATCATTATGCCCACCAGTATGTTCACCAACGTCCATATGAATAGACATGCCCTCTTCTTAATGTACCACCATACTGTATCCTAATGCACAAGTGCCTCCAACATTCTAGTTTACTTCTCCCTCTTTCTCTTCTCCTTTAGGCATGGGGCATTCTATAAATTTTGTATCCCCACCGACGTGCTTTCCCTTTCACTTGATTTCTTCTCATGGGTACTCATACTCTCTTTAATGGTTTCATATACGAGTGAGTCCCCAATATATTCATCCTCCTACATCTTAATGCTAGGAGTGTCCTCCTTCTGTGTGCTCTCTTGAGTGGAATATTCCTCCTCACTATCCTTTACAGGAATATATTTTTGGTGATTTCTCCTTTCTTCTTCCTCATTCTTCACATGATTTATGCATGGTGATATCCTTACCAGCTACGAAGTCCCTTTTCTCGTGTCTTTAGAGGTGTGTTTTTTCCATAGAACTCTTACGTAAGAAAAAGTACAACATTGTCCTCTAGTTTCTCCTTCTCTAGGATATTCTCTAATTTTGTAGCCACTAGATCTTCCTAAGCTATGGGTGCAGAGGCATCTTGCCTTGATGTTCCCATGGTATGCCCATTCTTTTGAGGTCCTAAGAGTGTCATATTTTTTCCCTTCACCACCTTTTCATCCTTGAGCCTTGACCTCAAATAAATGTACACGGGTGCAGGTTCAATTTTTCCTATGGCCAAACTCTCTGGTATGATGTCCACGTTTCCTAATTCCATGGTTTTCACATAGGCCTCTTTCCCTGGCCATACATAAATCTTATGAAGAATGTGGATATCTACATCTACTTTGTCCATGTCAAATTGAAGCTTACGTGTTTCGTGGATCCTATTCACTACCTCCTTAAAATATCTGCCAGTAAAAGCAAAAGGAAACTTACACCATGGGCTCTTACCACCTAACTGCACATGGAAGCACCCCAAGTTGAAGTGTTGGTAGAATTCAAACTCATCTTCTCCATTAGATACTTTGGGAAGCCTACATGGAATACTCCATTCTCCTTCAAATGCCATGTGCAGTCTCCTAGAACACCTTCCCAGTGCTGCTCTTACATGCGTTATAAATAGTTTTGTATAGAATTTATTTGGAAAATTTATTTGTGAGGATTTATTATCCAACGAAAACTCCCAGATGTTCTCCCTAGGTCTGTCGGGTACTCTAATTTCATTAAATACAAACAATAATAGGATTATACCCCAAGTAATCTTCTCACCTTTATCTTCTTTGACACATGACATGAGCCACTGATATAACTACCCAAGATTCCCAAAATATGGAAAATGTATAATTTACATGACCGTAATGCTTTCAAGTATTTTCTTCACAGAGGCTTCCAAAACTCTATTATCATCTGCCAATTTCTGATTTGTCTTCCCAAACTTCTATTGTGACATCCTTCAGGAATTTCTTAGTGTGGTGGTTGATTTCTAAAACCCTACATTGTGTAATTTTTATTTTCCATGGCAACCCCTCAAAAATCCTGAATATAACATCTCAACCAACTACTCCTCTGTTGGTTCGTCAACATCCTTGTCCACAACTAGAAACCTCTATGGTGCCATTGTTCCTATTGATCCTGTGAGTGCGAATGAAAACCCTAGGTTTCATGCAAATGAAACCTAACTCACCCTCCCGTCATGCACATGCACTACCACCTGAATCCTTATTCCATTCCTTGATTCTTAACAACATGTTATAAAACATGACAGTTTACTCACTCAGAGAGTTCTCACTTTCTCTAGCTCTTCTTTACACTTCTTGATTTTCTTTGAACTCACAAGGTAAAAAATGTCATTGAAAACACAAAATTTAATCCAAGTTTCAAAAATAACCCTTCATTAATTTCTCCACCTACCACCATACATAGTATTAATTCCCTTTGGGCACGTTTTTCACCTCTTTTTCCCATGCCCCAATCTCTCACACCTCAAACTTTGGCACCTCAGTCATAACTTTCTGGCACACCACTACTTATTTTTCATAGATCTCCTCTACCCGCGCTCCCTTACGCTGAAGTATTTATCGAATGTGACCCAAACATACATAGTCTCAAATGATGCAACCCCCTTGAGTTATATTAAACCCTCACCACCTTACATGTGGTCTTTAACTTTGAGATATCCTCTTAAAGTTTTCATCAATTTTCAAAAAAATTCCCTTTATGGACACCCGTGAATTTATTTCTTTTCTATAACATACTAACCTTCTTTATCCACCCCACACTAAGGGTATGCACAGTCCTCTATGCAGAAAAATACTTGAGATTATAATCATATTCTAGCACGTAAGCACGCTTATTACACATAAAACTAAACTAAATTGACAAATCATAACAATGAGGAAGGAAATAAATCTAAAGGAAATACAATAAGGGAAATCTAATCTAAATGGAAATATTTCCTTATGACAAAAACCAAGAATACTTATTTATAATAGGGCTTTAACCTACTCCCATTGAAGTAACCGGGAAACCATGTTCCATCAATAACCTCTAGATGGAAAGTTCTGAGTCAAGTATATGAGTGATAATATATGGTCCCAACCAATGCACCTTAAGCTTTCCTGGGTGGTGCAAAAACTTTGAATCATAAAGAAGTACCATCTACCCAACCTCAAGCTTCTTGTCCCTGATGTTCCTATCATGTCATGCCTTTTCCTATATTTTTCTTGCTTCTAACTCCATTGTGTTATGACACGCCTCTCATCTAGTTGTATCAACTTGTCAATTCTCTCTTCCAATGCTTTCTCATCATCTATACCTCCTGTGTGTGCAATATGCAAAGAAGTTATCATGAATTCCATGGGAAGAATCGCTTATATGCCAAACACCAACTGAAAGGGTGTTTCTTTATTTGATCATTTGTAGGTTGTTCTATATGCCTAAAGTACAACAAAGAAACTTTATCATCATAGTCTTTCCTTCCAACATCACAAATATTTTTCAAATTTTGGCTCAATATCTTGTTGAAATCCTTAGCAGTCCCATTTTCCTTAAGGGTGAGAAGGTTTTTATTATGGTGTGCAACCATAAATTCATCCAATAATATCCTGATGGTATCATTAAGGAAATGAGTTCCCCTATCACTTGTCAAACTTAAAGGACATCCATACCTGGTAAGAATATTTTCCCACAAGAACCTTGTTGTTTTTACTATTGTATAATCCTTGGTAGGTGCTTCTTCCACCCACCTTGTAAGATAATTTGTACAAGTGATGATGTAGCACAATCTAGTTCTATGTGTGACTAGGGAAAGAGGACCCAAAATGTCAATTTCCCATTTCTCAAAATATTCTACACTAGTAATAGGTGTTAAAGGAATTTCATATCTCTACTTAGGTTTTCTAAGGTGATGATAGTGAGCACACACTTTACAATACTCCTTACAATCCTTATACAAGGTCTCTAACCATAAACTAGCTAATAGAATCTTACGCGTTGTAGAGTCACCTACATAGTCTCCACCTAAAATACCACCATGAGCCTCCTCCATGATTTCCATGCACTCATGCTCCAATACACACCGATGCAATACTTCATCTCATCCTAGTTTGTATAAGTCACCACTAATCAACATGAAAGGTGCGACATGAATTGTAAGTTGTTTCTTTTCCAAGGCCTTCATTCCTTTAGGTGCCATACCTATGTGTAAAAAGATAACAATATCCTATAACTCGATGGTACATGGTTCAACTTGTATAATCTGTGCATCCAACATTGTATCTTCAATACTCTATATGTCCTCTCCTAATTGAATCCTTGATAAGTGGTTTGGGCCAGAATTACTTTTACCTAGCTTTACCACAACTATAAAGTCAAACTCTTGGAATAATAGAACCCATCGACATATGTGCCCCTATAAAATGGGCTTATTTACCAAGTATTTCAATGCCATGTGATCTGTATAGAATAAAAAAGGTGTTACTAGCAAGTACTGTCTAAACTTATGCAACATGTAGATCATTGACAAAGCCTCACACTCCGTAGTTATATAATTATGTTCTACAAGAGTCAAATTTCTACTCAAAAATTAGATAGGATGATCTACAATACCTTCTCCAGATGAGCTAGAATTGTGCCAATGGCCATGCCAGAGGTGTCCACATGTACATGAAAGGGTATATTCCATGAAGGAAAACATAAAATAGGCGTTGTAGTAAGCCTTTCCTTCAACACTTTGAATGCACGTTGTTGTGGTTCTCCCCAATAAAACTTCCCTTTACCTTTTAATAACTCCTCTAAGGGCATGACAATTTTAGCATATCATTTGATAAATTTTATGTAATACCCTATGTGGCCCAAGAGTACACGTACCTCACTTTGACCGTGTGGGTTCTTTCAAGCCTAGAATGACTACAATCTTAGCAAGATCTACCAAAGCAAACCCTCCTTGAAGATTATATGCCCTAGTATATTTCCAAAAGGTGTAGCAAATACACACTTCTTGATATTTAAAGAGATGATTAACTATCTACACATCTCAAACATTAACCTCAAATTGTCACAATGATGCTTGATGAGCCCATATATGGTCCAATCATCCAAGTAAACCTACAAGAATTTGTGAATAAAATTATGGAATGCTTGAACCACAATGCATGAAAATACTATAGGTGTGTTCTTAAATCCAAAGGGCATCACTGTGTATGCAAAAATTTCCCATTTAGTGGTGAAATTTGTCTTCTCTTGATCCTCCTTAGATATATAAATAGATGATTAATTGTCTACACCTCTCAAACATTAATCTCAAATTGTCAAAATGATCCTTGATGAGCCCATACATGGTCCAATAATCTAAGTAAACCTATAATAATTTGTGAATAAAAATATGGAATGCTTGAACCAAAATGCATGAAAATACTATAGGCACATTCTTCAATCCAAAGGGCATCACTGTGTATGTAAAACTTCCCCATTCAGTGGTGAAAGTTTTCTTAGCACTTTGTCCACTTCTGAAAGCACTAAGACCTTAAATTCCCAGTGAACTTGACCCCTAAATAGTAATGGATGCATCCTTCAATACTTCAATTTGCATGGTCTTAGTCCAATTTTCCATATACAACACATTGGAATATGGATACAATGGAGGTCTACCCATCTCGAACCCATGCATCAAAAGTAATAACATTCACTTTTACACCTATGTCAATCAAAATACATCCATCCATAATAGAATTTAGAGTGATCTCCTTGTCATAATCCAAGCTATGGGAAGGGAGATTAGCATGCAAAATATACCAACCATTCTCAATACCAGCACGTGGAGTGTTTCATTTAAACCAACTCCCTAGTAAAGGAATAATGTTCTCCTGACACAACATCTTACATACTTCCTTCAAATCATCAACATCGGAGTGGAAAGTCTTAGCTACCATCTTTTGTTCCAACTTCCACAATCACTTCAAACATTGTATTTCACCATGCAGATTTCCGAGCACCTCCATGATTTCCTGATAAACATCATTTTGATGTGTAGGGTCTAAATATTTTGCATGTAAAACCTCCTCCTTAGTGATGGTAGGCTTTTATTGCAATGTTTTTTTGGTGCGCGTAGCCTCTGCACTTGTAGTAATCTTCATAGGTACTACCTTAGGATCTAGTGCTAACTTTAGCATCCATAGGTTTTCCACAACGTGTTGTATTCTAACCATCCCCATGCCCTTTTTATCTTGTTTGTGCTTCTTTCTCATATTTTCATATAAGTTTAGGCACTCTTCATAGTTATGATTCTTTCTATAAATAGAAAAAGTAATGTTCTAAGGACATTCACACCTTTAATGGTTAGGGGATTTTCCCACATAACATGTTCCATGAGGGAACTCACTTCCTCCACCGTCATGTCCTTGGCCTCTAAATCCACCATGGTATCCTCAACCTCTACCATGGCCTCCCTCAAAGTGCCCTTCATTTTGATAATAGCACCCTTGAGTGTGATCACGATCATGTTGGTCACTTGTATCCTTAGATTTATTTGAAACTCTAGTCCGGTATACACCAATATAAATGGTATCATGGATCTGATTAGTCAATATACAATCTTTAGTATTGTGAGTTGTGGACCAGAAAATCTTACAGTAGCAAGACAGGTTCTTCCTTATCGTGTGTTGCAACAATGGACAATGACTTGCATCATGGTCTAAATGACATATCTCACACTCCAATAGCAAATAGCGCAATCTTGATCTGATAGGAAAACTATTCTTAGTATTCCCCTCTACTTCACAATATATGCACCAAATTCCGGTCGTGTCCTATGTGCTATATTGGTTGATAGTTTCTCTAACTTATTTTTATTACCGTAATCCCGAGCTACTTAGAATGGGCTCACTCTAGTGTCTATGCTCCCGACTCCTCGGTCGCGAGTTGCTTCAAGTGCCTCACGTGGTTCTATATAAGTCTTATGTGAGAATTCCATCTTAAAAGGCATAATCAAGCCTCGAAAAACCACTATACATGCTTGACTTGCATGGATATCATATGATAGTTTAGACAAGAGTGTTTTGAAACAAACATCATATTCTCGAACACTCTCAGTAGTGCCCTACTTGATATCCTTGAGCACACTTATAATTTTTGCTCAAACTCAGGGATATTAAATTCTTTAATGAAAGCATCTCATAACACCATATAATCCACACAAGTCTGATCAGGGTCAAACTTCCTATACCAACTATGCGTGCATCCCTGCAATGTAGTTACAAACTAACTGGCCTTGTGCTCTAAATTTTTAATTCCTTTCATGTGCCACAATATCTCACACATATGGACATGCTCAACAACATCTTCTATTCCCCTATACTCTAGGAGATGAAGTGACATCTCCATGTAAATATTCTGGGGATGGTGAGAACCATGCCCACCGAGATCCAAAGTTACCTTTCCTTCTTGATCCTTCACCTATATAAGGAATTGAACTAGAGGATGCATTTCCCTGTGTCCCAACAATGGTGCTAAATTAACTCCTACAATCTACAAATTTGTGTTATTCTAAGATGTGATTCCAAAAATTTTCACACATGTGTTCTACACTGATGACGTGCTTGAAAAGGTTCCTCCAACCGGTCCTCCAAATAACAGGTAAGACATTTTCTTGGCCATAAATTTACTTATTATTTGATTCACTCCTACATTTGTTGATAATTTAACCCTACCTCTTGCTACTCTATTGCCCAAACTAGTTTACTAATCTGCTGGTTGTACTAAAAGCTGGAAAACCAAGTGCAAGGGATAGGTTTCCATGTAGATTTAGATGTGCACTTGTGATCCAAGTTATATCATTGTTGGCGTCATAAGAGGTCAATGAGGGTTCTTTGTCAAGCTTTCCCAAATGGGGGAGTTCTAGATGCTCTGGCTCCACATCCTCTGTGTGAGCTCTAAATCCTTTGTGAGCCATCTCTCTCCTCATTTCCATCTATTCTGCAATCTTGCGCTTCATCTCGTAAATCCCTCTTGTGCTCCTCCTTGAACTTAAGTGACATTTTTTCTCTTTTCCTCTCTACTGCTAGGTCCACCATCCTTCACCACACCTACTCCTATCCCCACGCACGGTGGGGTTTAGCTAGTCATCAACTTCTCTTCAAAATTCAAGGTTACCATCAAGATCTTGATTTCCAATAGAACTCCGTGTAGATATGCTCCCCTAGGATAACGTAAAAATTGAAACTCAGATACCTCAAGACAAGATTAAGTGGAAATTGATTACTCCAATATATAGCTATTCAGAACACCATGAAACCAAGTGTCCACAATGCACGTCCAAATTAGATCAACATCATAGAGGGCCTAAAATTCTTCTTGTGTCTAGACAAGTGTGAAAAACATCCAATTCCTTTTAGATGTGTAAGCAACTAGCCACTCATATAGCTCTATTGGAAAGATAACAAAGAAGATCTCATATAAGAAGCCATACAGATTCTACTTCACCAAAGCATGTGCATCAAACTTTGATCTAGTGTTGAATCTCTTGGCATACTCCTCTTCCATATCTACTATCCACTCCTCAAAACTTTCTCGTTCAACTGGTATGTCTTCATCATGCAACATCCTAAAAATAGCTGAAAAAGAGGTACTGACATCATAACCAATGATGTAACCTAGAATTTATTGTGAATAACCTAGGCACGATGGCACATCACTCAGCCTAAGTTGAGCACTCACCCAAAGTGTGCAAAGGCACCAGGTCCCTCTTTAGATTTTCTTATAAAAAAATTTAGCATGATGGTGCACATGTATTTTCATATTCATTACTAATAGTAAACAACACATGATACATAAACTAGATCTAGTTCTTAGAATACATATAAGATGAACTAAAAAATGACTATAACAAGGTTTACCATGCAAGAACTAGATACAATCATGTTCAACACCATTATCCAACCAATATGAACCATTGTATTAAGTACTCTAAAACACATAAGCTTCTGACATTACATAAGTATCTCCATGAGTCATGCGCGCGATAAAACCAATAACAAAACTCTAAAAATTGACACACACACACACCAAAACCATGCAAATTAATACATATATATAGGGGTGGGGACTTTCTGTTCACCACCCATGCACTTCTCAAAATAGGTCACATGCTAGTAATAGTCATGCACCTTTACAATATGATTCACAACATACAAGTGCTCTAACAATAGACTTCTTATAGTTAACTCTGAGTAGAAATCCTATTATTAGCCTAAACTATGCATGGCGCTCAGTCATTGCTTGTTCCAAAAATACCATTACGTGGAATTTGCAAGTCTTCATGTCTTTGTGTCTTTGAACACGCTAACTCTAAAAATAGCCTTTAAAATAAAAATGACTAAGTATTGATCCTAGGCACTTCAGATATATTGTAGTGCCACACACTCTTCCAATGCCCTACATTCGCACACATAAAACTTAAGCCATTTTTCCATCCAACACTTTGGGATCCCACTATTTCTCTATCTCCTTAGCTTAGGCATAGGAGAGAGCTCAAAATGATTTTTTTTTCAATGGAGAGGGGTCGAGTCCTTTGATCCATAAACTTCTACTTTGGAACTATACAAATCACACAATTATGTTTTTCTACTTTCAACTTTGGAAAATGAAAAATTTGCTTGAAATTTACAGCTTATGACTGATTATCTAGTGTTATAGAAAGGAAATTACACAGAGAGGAAATAATTCAAACTTCAACACCAACAATTTTATTCGGAAACCTCCAAGGAGGAAAACTAGTTGGGAAGGAAAACTACTCTTTCTTCCCACTTTTATTAGTCTAACATAAACAATTAAAAATTACAATAGGTATGAAAAGAAGCACAGTGTAAACCTTATCTCCAATTACTTTCTTTCTTTGTTTCTACACCTTTCTCCTACAGGTTCCTTTCCAAAGATTGAAGATCTTGCTCACTGCTCTCATTAACTCTTCTTCTCGATCTCTATCGATCTTTGAATGTTTGATTCACCTTTGAATGTCTATTCTCTTGCTCCTTCCATGTATTTATAGGCCTTCCCATGTCCTCCCATGCACTAGAGGATGTGAAAGGGCATGGAAGGGAAGAGACATGGCTGGGTGCTTCAAGAACGCATCCACTCGCATTTCATTCTTCTTTTTTATCCAAAAGTTTTAGGACCGTCACCTGCGCAAACTAGTGGTATCAAGACTACCACCCTAGCTAGGTAATGGTTTCGGGACCTCCATACCTGTAGGGTGGTGGTTCTAAAATCTCCGCTCTGCATAGAGTGGTGGTTCTAAAACTGCCACTCTACACAGAGTGGTGGTTTTGTCCGAACCTCCATTTACCTCATTTCTTTCACTTTTCTTGTTTCTCCTTCTTGGTGTTGATGGAACTGATGAAGTGGTGTGGTTCTTTGGATCCCTATGGATCATACCTCCCCTAATTAGGAGACTTTTTGTCCCACAAAATCTTAGTGGTGGATTGGTAGAGGAATCAACTTCCTCTCGTGCTCATTCGAGTACCATTGGGTCTACCTTGGTGTCTTCTCTCATCCAACCTGTCAAGACTCCTATGGATCTCTAGTTTTTGCTCCAGTGCTACATCCTCCTCTAAGATTCCTCGAGTACAATCCTCTTTAGAAGGTAACTACGTATCTTTCCTTCTTTTTCATGCATAGATGGCGTTAGTGGATGCAAGCTCTTGCAACTTACTATCACATGCATCTACATGAAGTATGGCCTGAAGGTTTCTTCTCCAACCTTCTCAAGTATGGCGAAGGTCCCATACTATAGTGGTTTAGTCCTTTCTTGTCTTTATCTCTTGAGATGGATTGGCTGAATCCTCTCTAAGTACGTTGTTGCTATAGTCACCACCATTCCTTGTATCTCCTCTTCTTCTTGCTGCCCCATGGTCAGGTCTAGTGAATCCGTAGGTAGATACGGTGACTGCATAGTAGAATTTTGTTTTTCTCCTTGAATGAGTAGTTCCTGTGGTGGCTTCTTCTACAAAAACTGACAAGTACTATCCAAATTATCCATCCTTTGGTCAGAAATATATGTGCTCTCATGTACAATTTTCTTTTCTTCCAATGAAAGAAAACAAAACTGATGATTTTCCTAAAAAGTCTTGGTGATTGGTTGGCACTTACCATAGCCTTCTTTGATTTGCTCTGGTGTGCCTGGATGTTAAAACTAACTCCATCCTTGACCCATCTGAACCGGTTCTCCCTCCTTGTGAACACAACATCCCTAATATACAAGTAAGGACTTCCAAAGACAATGTCAAATGCATCAAGTGGAATAATATCAACCTCTAATACATCTATGTATTAGGTATTTATCCCAAAATAAAACTTACTCTTCATTGTAACTTGTATTTCTACACCCTTCTTCTCCCATCCCAGTGGGTATGGATGTGGATGCGTATAATTCTCTAGACTACGTTGTTTTACAACCGTATTAGAAATCAAATTTGATTGAGAACCAAAATCTACTAAAGCGTTTACCTTAGTCTTCTTGATTTGGATTCTGATTTGAAATAGATTACTCATCTCTTCTTCTGCTGCCCCATACATGTTAGTGGTCATGCATCCTAGCCTCTCATCTACATCTGAATCATCCTTAATCTCCACCTCTCTTTCTGTCTTCACAGTGGCCATAGATTTCTTGGAATCCTTGGTTTAGTGCTTTAGGTGCAATTCCAGATGTAACTTCCAACATGTGGTGTCAGTATGTCCATTTACATCACAATTCTTATAGAAATTCTTAGGATATTTACAATTATGTAAAGTAGTAGCGACATGTTTACCTTTCCATTTACCTCTACTACTTGTCTTCCCTTGTTCTTTGTCTTGTTGTTCTATTGACTGGTCTCCCTTTGGCTCTATTTCTCCTTACTTCTTCTCATCATCAATGTAGTATGATTGTACACAAGCTTCATTGATATCCTTGGGATTCATGGAGATTACCTTCCTCTAAAGGTGAGTGTGAAGTCCTCCCAAATACTTGGTCAGAATTTTCTCATCCTCCAAGTCCATATTAAGCAACATGGCTTGTCTCGAAATTCCATAGTGTAGTCTTGCATGCTTTGACTGCTGCCCTATCTAAAGTACTACCACTTAATCATCATGTCAGTATTATGGCCAATAAGATAGAAGTTAGCTCTAATCAATTCTTTAAAACCTTTCCAAGTATTGACAATAGGACGCTTCTTCTTCTCACAAGTGGCTAGATGGGCTTCCCACCAAACCGAGCATGAACTTCCATTTTGAGATGTGCAAAGGTGACCCTTTGTGCCTCAGTGACATTATGTACACTAAAGTAGACTTCCAACTATTTTAGCCATTTATCCAGTAATTTTGCATCTACTTGTCCTTCAAAATTCTTTATTTCCAATTTTGTTTCAACTTTAAAAGGTGTATGTTCAGATTTTACCTTCTTTCTTACAATTGGTGTCTCTTCATGCTCTTCACATCCTTCCTCTTTGTGGATCTTTCCGATACCAAATTTTTTGGCTAGTTCTCAAACCATTGAGTCCATGGAATCTTTCTTAACTGAAGCCATATTTTGCAGATCTGAAAGCTCTTCTTGTTTTCTATGTAATCTATCCATCATGGTCTCTAGCATCTCAACTCTACTGGACCAAGTTCTCTTCCTCCATTTGAGCTCAATTCTCTATTTCCACTTCTTTGTAGAAATATCTGGCTCACAAGGTAAAAATTCTTCACCTTTGGACCTTGTCATTGTCATACAAAATCACAAGAAAGATTTGAATGCCACAGTCCTAGATATATAATCAGCTCTGATACCAAAATGATCTGTAAACTTCTACTTTGGAATTCTACGAATCACAAAATTATGTTGTTCTACTTTTAACTTCAAGAAATGATATATTTACTTTAAATTTAGAGCTTCGTGATTGATTATCTAGTGCTATAGAAAGGAAATTGTAGAGAAGGAAATAATTCAAACTTCAACACCAAAAATTTTATCCTAGAAACCTCCAAGGAGGAAAACTAGTCAGGAAGGACAACTACTCTTTCTTCCCACTTTTATTGGTCTAACATAGACAATTACAGATTACAATAAGTATGAAAATAAGCAACAGTGTAAACCTTCTCTCCAATTACTTGCTTGCTCTGTTTCTACACCTTGCTCCTACAATTCCTTTCCAACACTGAAGATCTTGCTCACTGCTCTCATTAAACTCTACTTCTTGATCTCTCTGGATCTTTGAATTTCTATTCTCTTTCTCCTTCCATGTATTTATAGGCCTTCCCATGTCCTCCCATGCATTGGAGGATGTGAAAGGGCATGGAAGGGAAGAGACATGGTTGGGTGCTTCAAGAACGCATCCACTCACATTCCATTCTTATTTTCTATTCGAAAGTTTTAGGACTGCCACCCTAGCCACCTAGGTGAGCAGCGGTTCTAAAACCGTCACTCAGACAGAGTGGTGGTTCTGTATAGAACCTCTGTTTACCTCATTTATTTCACTTTTCTTGTTTCTCCTTCTTGGTGCTAATGGAACTGATGAAGTGTTGTGTTTTTATGGATCCCTATGGATCACCCTTTTATAGTGGAGAATGGCCTGATTTTTTTAACATCCCTATCATGCCAACTAATCCCCAACCAGCTCACTAGCTAAGTTGGTTGGTGCATATGATTTGTAGGGGAGAGGTAACGAGTTCAAATCCCATCTACGTCACTTTTTCCTTGTCGGTTTTTACCAAATACCACTACCTCTACCACCTCCACGAGCCTACAACTTGTTCAAAATCCACATGGGTGTCATGTCACCCTAAGACTCATTCTCAAGGCCAAGTCTTCCATACTTGATGCCATGCGTCCACACCCCCACATTCATGCTTGGCTCATCGAGCCTAAATATTTTTTTCAATGGTTTGGGGATAAAAATTTATCCCAAAATGAGTGGGTGAAGGATGTAATAAGGATTTAAATAGAATTTTCCAACCATTTTAAATGTGTCTTTGTGTCACATCCTCATGATTTTTCTTCCACATATAAATAGACATCTCACCGAGTTTATAAGATAGCTCAGCGATGCACAACTCTCCCTTATAATGCTTGAGCTCATCAATGGATTCAGTCATAGATCAATGCATTTAGGTCACTCAAATGAATTATAACTTGCCTCAATGTAACTCGATCTTTGTTCAATGTGGAAATTTAGACCAATGAGACTTAGTATTGGTAGGCCACATGGTGGCCTATGGACCCGCCATGTGGAAAATAATTTTATTGATTCTTGTGAAGGTAATCGATATCATGCATCGAAGACCAAAGGTACAAACCTTAAAGCATTACCTTCACATGATCATATTTGTCACCACTCCTTTGAAATGTCCTCTGGATCATCTAATAAGAATGAGAAAGACCAATATTCCATATTCATATTTATATTACACGGAGAACATTCTTGCATCCAATGACCATATCATAACTTTATTGAAAGTTCTAATTTTTTTAACCTTCACTTGATGCTTTATGGTTGTGAGAAACCATTCTTCCATGCTCTCAAAATTGAAATCAACATTTTTATCATGGAAGCATTCATCATCACTAGGAGAAGGTTGTAGCATGATTCTTTTTCAAAATCATCGGGAGTTTAGTAATGGTGTGAGAAATTTTATCCTTTTCCCATTCACAAGCTTTTCTAAGATTCTCGCTTCATTGTTTGGAATAGTTTTTTTATATTAAAACCATCCCAAAATTATCCTTTATATCATTTTACATGGTGGAGGTTTTATCTTCATGATTGAAAATATCCATAAGAGATTCTATACTTTCCTTCCTCTTTTGGTTATCATAGATGCATTCTTCTTCATAAAACAAGAAATGTGAAATGTTACCTTCACATTTATACTCATATGAAGAGGCCTTGAGAAGGAAATTAAGCTCATCCATTTGATCCATCTCATTATTGATCATTTGTGCATCAAAAGGAGAATCAAATCTGAATTCACACTTATCTTGCAAATTCATGACATATGTCAAGATCTCAAGACCAAGTTGAGGGTCTTCAATTTATTTCGAAATCCTCAAGATGTATTGCGGTAATTACTCTTTAAAATATTCCATATATTTATTTTCATCATCATTTGAAAAATGTTCACATTTGGCCTCAAATAGGTGATTTGAAATCTGATCTTCATATGGCCGGGACTTTCTTAGAAATATTTTCTCTCCATGATCCATACTTCTTTCCATCCAGGGGCTTCCTTCTTGCAAGTTTGAGCACATTAAAATTTCATCACTATAAAATAAATAGAAGAGATCCATGCTACATGGAAGGGTATACCTTTCATCTCAAGGTCCATTATATCATCCTCGTGATAGGAAGGAGAATACAATGTTGTAGTAGCAAGATGAGGATAATATTCTTCACCACCTTAAACATATCCTATAGAGTATTCTTCTTTACAAAGTAACAAGAGAATTCCATAATTTACATGATGATAAAAATTATGCTCATTTGGGGGAGATGGTGAGATCGGTGTTAAGAAATCTACTAGTGTTATCCTTTGTTACCATAATAATTAGTAATTAGTTATTATCTGTGGTAAGTTAATAATTTGTTATAAGTTGTTATATTAAAAAAACTATGAAAAATATATCGTTGTGTGAGTTTAACCACTCATGTATTTGGGAGAGATTCATGGAGGTATAGTTATACCTACATCCTAAATTATAGGGATACTATTTCTATATAATTGTATGGTTTATATTATGAAAATTATGGAGAATATTGAATATTATTCTTGGTTATTTGTTTAACATATCTCTCTGATCTCACCAGTAAATTATTGTGTGTTATTTTAATTTATCATCGAGAGCGATGGAAGTATAATGGTTTGTGAAGGGGAATTTCTATTGCTATTTTCCACCTATGAATGGTGCTTTTTTATTGTTGACATTTTGATACTGTAATAAGGATAATTTAGTACTAGAGATTCTTCCTTTGCATGTTCTTCTATTTTGAGATCACTATGGAGCATTGAGATTTAAAGGGAACCTAAATTTTTTGGCTTCACTAGTAATGAAGAAACATTCCACGCACTAGTGATAAGAAACCTATAAATCCTCTTGCGCATTCACGTCTATCAAGAAAGGATTGTAATAATATATCTTGAAGGAATCCAAATCAGATCATTACTATTTTTTGGCATGTGAATCCAACACTCCCCATGAGTTTCATTACATGGACTAACTACCTCTTATGGATCCTAACTCGCAATTTTAGCGAGATTAACACTGTAAGTTTTGGTCTAACGACAATCGTGGTCCAAGAAATGGTATCGAGTGGGAGGTCTTGAGTTCAAAACTCAACCAAGTAACACTAGGGGATTTTTGGAATGCGCATATAACACTCTGCATGAGTTTTGTGACATGGAATAGCCACCTCTCATGGATCCTAACTATGGTGATTGTGGTGGAGATTAACACTTGCAGGTTTTGGTCTAACAATAATTATGGTCCAACATTGTTATCTATAAAATTTTTGGGCTATCTATTTGAGTATTTGTGCTTAAGATTTGTAAACTGTAGTGATAAACACAATATTTTCTTATTACGGATCCATTGTAATCCCAAGCTTGAGTACTTTTTTATACGTCCAAATTACATTATCTGCATCATGTGTGGAAATATCCATTCAAAATTTTGTTATCTCAAATCACCTGAGCATATTTATGATGCATCTCCATTAAATTTATGTGCCAAAAGGAACTCTTTTTACATGCGGTTTGTTCTCTGTTTAACCTGCATCTTTAGATTTTATTTCATAGTCTTTTTACTTGCTATTAAAAAAATTATAATCCCTATGTACATGCATTTTCCTTAAAGGTGTGATAATTGAAACAAAAATATCCTCTGAATCCTCCATGGAATGACCAGATATAATGGAAAGAATATAAGTATAATGTGTCATAAAATCTTGGAATGGCTATTACCATTCTAGCTATCTACATCTCTGTCCAGCTGGTACGTGAGTAGCTATTGACAAAACATTAGATAACTATTTTTTTGTAAGATATAGTTTCATGTATATTTTATGAATGTAGTATATTTTATAGTTGGAGGCTTTTATTAATGTCTATATGTTGCGTTGGATTTACTCTCATTGAATTCATATCTTATGTGAAGTTTTATAGAGTCATTAATTATCATCAATTTGGGTATCAATTATAGGTTGTCAAAATTTTCAAAAGTGTGAATAGTCTAATTTGTTACAGTCTTTATTCTTCATATGTTTAGCTATTCATATGTGGGTATTAATTTGTTTCATGAGCCAGATGTGTCACTAGAATTATCACATTTATATTATTTAAATGTTATGTATTTCTATTCTTTCCAAAGTCATTGTTAAAAGAGTTAAGTGTGTATTTTCATTGAGATTCGAAGTCAAAAATTTGTAAAATAAAAAATAAAAATTTCCTCATGAACACATTTTAGCTTGTACATGACATCTATCTTGTGAGGATGAATTGTTCAAAAATATTCAAAGTCAAATCAAGTTGAGTTAATAGTGTCAACTGGAGGATGGAGGAAAATGAAGGTTGGAGGTCAATCAACGACCTCTTGTTAATCACTAACGATGGGGCCGCATATTAGCATTTGTGGTCACATTTTTATGGTGTGATTATTTTCTTTCACTTTTTTGCGGTATGCTTTTAACTATGTTTTTCAAAGGTCTAGTTTCAGGTTTGTAGTTTTCCTATCTGAATAAGTGGAAATTTTACATTGAGGGGGGAACATGATCCAATGTTTGATTTCTAGTTTTCAGTTTGTGTGTATAAGTAGTAGAATTCAATATATTTTCCTATGTTATTCCATGCGGTGATTTAGTGATGAGAGATGATAATACTACTATAACATCATATATTATGGTTGTTGGTTATACATTTTTAAAACCATCCCAAAGGTTTTTTTATACTAAAAAAAAAAAAAAAATCTTTTTGGTTATTAATCCACTTTGGAAAAAATATCCGGAGGTTATTGGTATTGTCCTAAAAACCATCTGTTGTGTGATTTTTGGTTAACCACTTTGAAAACCATCTATAGGTTATTGGTATTGTTCTAGAAACCATATAGATCATGAGGAAGTTTTAAATCCCATTGCAATATAAGGAATATTTTCCCGTGTTTTCACTAAGGGGGAATACTAGGCAATCTACTAGTGCTCTCCTTTGTCATCGTAGTAATTATTAATTAGTTATTATATATGGTAAGTTAGTAATTTTTATAAGTTTTTATATTAAAACAACTATAACAAATATATGGTTGTGTGAGTTTAACCACTCATGTATTTGGGAGAGATTCGTGGAGGTGTAGTTATACCTACATCCTAAATTATAGGAATTTTATTCCTATATAATTGTATGGGTTGTATTATGAGAATTATGGAGAATATTGAATATCACTCTTGGTTATTTGTTTAACATCTCTCTCTAATATCGCTGCAATTTTTGGTGTGTTATTCTCAATCATCTCCTTAGAGAGGTTATGTTCAATTTGATCATTCTCCTTTGATTTGAGAAGAAAATTGGACTCTTCCATTTGTTCATCCATAATTTTTTAAGAAGTAACTTGGACTCTTCAACTTTCTCTGTTTCATCATTCAACATTTTTGCATTTATTGAAGAACCAGAATGAGAGAGGAAGTCATAAATGATTACCTAAAATTAATCCTCTGAATAATATGATTTTGGGGTGGAGGAATGATTTATTGAACATCCTCATGGTTGACGGAATGTTTGGAAAGTAATGGATAATATGTCATGGAAAAATAATCTTCAACTCTCGCATCCATCGCTCCTCTGAAGGGTTGTGCCTTAAGAAAAAATGAGTTTATGAATGGAGGTTTAAATATTTTCTTTCCTCATCATCCTCCATGGTTTTGATTTGAATTTCATTAGAAGGTTCAACGATAGAGCATTCATGAGAAGTGCACAAGAGAATATAAGGAAAAAACACCTAATAATACGGAAATCATCGAGTTATGCTTCCAACAGATGAACCTCTTATTTCTCAACCCTATAAAGTTCTTCAAGATTCTCATACCTTCTTTGCATACCCAACACATAATTCAGAATCTCTAAATTTGTTTGGGGATCATAATTTTCTTCCTCCACACTCAAAATCGTTTGTTGCACAAACTCTCTTTTCAAGGTTGTAAGTTCTTCATCTCCATACGTTAGAAAATCATCCAAAGGAAGAGAGAGAAAATATAGGTATTTAAGTTTCTCATTTAGATACGTGAAGTTGAAAATATTACCTTCAGTGGATTCTTCACCATCATGCCCTTCATACAACATTTCATATCTCTTTTGAATCTTCCTCATAAATTTTTAGGATTCTTGATCATCGATAGGAGAAAGTACCATTTTCCTCCCTCTAGCAGTGATCCTCTTAAATTGAAGCCACTAGGATTTGATGATAGGATCTTCACAAGCAATAATTTTATCCATTCTAGACATTCTTTTCATGGATTTTGTAGAAAAGGTATCAACCTTCTTTCCCTTAACTAGTTGTTGATTTTTATTTGTAACAAGAGACCTTCTCATTATAGAAAAATCTTTTCTTTTGCAAAAACTAGTCCGAATGATGGTTGATAAAAAATTAGATCTGGGTGGTCATCTTATTCTTCATGGTTATTTTCACTCATTGGTGTTGAACACCAATCTCGAAACTTCATCATTATGATGTAGGAAATGAATGTGACATGGATTCATTACTTAATAGAGTCACTTTCAGATATGATTTTATTGGAAAATTTTCTTTGTATTTCTAGAGAAATTTACGGTTACATGAGGGTGAATATTTCCCCAGGTGGAGTTTCCAAAAACTATTGGAAAAATAATTTTTCATGTGGTAAATTATTGGATTTTCACTAATAGTGTGGGGCTAAGCTCCTCGTTATTGTGTATGGGTAGGGTCCCATTATTGAATGTAAAATATCCTAATTCTATGGGGTGGCCAAATAGGTTGGGGATCACAATAGGAACACTTCACTAAACCCATGGAAAAGTGATTATATGGGATAAAAGGGATTAATTTGTAGTGATGATGGATAAAGGAGATAAATTAGGAAAGAGAGGGTTTATACTATGAGTAGTATTCACACACATCAACTAGAGTAATTCCACATCCAATTTGAAGAACAAAATAATGAAAGACATGATAAGACATAACAGATCATAGACACAAACCTTCATGATTTCATTCATCAAATGTGTAGACACCTTTATTGGTTTTACAAGATTATCATATATGCAAAGTTGGAAAAGAGAGAATAAAGGAACATTAACATAGAAATAAAAGAATTACAACTTTTGTTTCTTGATGTAGAAGTGGAAATATCAACAACATACATTCAAAAAAAAAATTCTAACCCTTTGGAGTGGAGAATCCATTCCAATTTATAGTATTACAATCTTTCTTGTCATCTACCTCTATATGACTCTTCACCTATCCACATCACTTTGTGACCATTCATATTCATAGGAAGTGAGTCTTTCCTATTATTAGAAAATAGACTCTTACTGATGCTTAACTAATGGTCAATTAACTGAATAGAATGAAATAGAAAAAAATCAATTCTTAATTGAAAATTAGAATATGGAGAGGGAGAAAAGAGAGAATGGGAAGGGCTTGACTAATTTATTATAGGTGAAGAATTTTTTGATCGAGGCATGATGATCACAATCTCCTCCTTCTATAAGATGTATAGACACCTCGGAATGCCAAATGAGTTTTTAGAAACACTGTTGTGAGACCTTCTAATGTGATCATGATACAAACATGGGCATCACTCATGATGACTCCTCCTTGATTTCATAGTGAGAGTGAGTATCACTTTCTTACTGCTTAGACTTTCACAATTGTCCCTTGTGATCAAAAGTCAAATTTATGATGCTCAAGTTTCTTGATGTTTCTCTATTCACTTATTGAAATTTTTTTCCATCATACAGGTGAAGGGGATGGACCTTGAATGAATTGCTTGAGAAGTGGTCACCGATTGGAATGATCTCAATTTTCATGTGTCTCCCTATGGAAAAGGATGAGATCTTACCTAACTTACTTGACTTGGCTAGATCAATCAACTCAACTAGCTCAATCAGCCGACCCAACACAACCTACTCACCTAGCTCAATTAACTCACACAACTCAACTTAACCAGCTCACGGGAGAGATGATGGTGGATCAATACCTTATGATTCTTTTATTTGGGTCTCAATGGAGACCATAGATATTTTTTAACTCTTTGTCAACTGAGAAATGCCTCTAAAATTCACTTTTTATGTCTTGATAAACACTTCCTTTTACCTTGACACAATTATGATCAGAATGATACTTTAGGATCCCTAAATGGAAAATGAGCTCCATTTCTTGTTATGCACCACTGCATTTCAACAATACCAACTCTTGCCTCTACCAAATTTCAAGATGTGAGCTCCTTAATTGTTTATAAACACTGCTTGAGATAAGAATTTCTTGAGGTGGCCCCCATATTCACTCATAGTGAGCTTCTCACAAAAATTTCATGATGATCGTCCACTTGGAGACTTGGACTTGAATGAAGCTCTCAATGTCTTGGACCACATGATGCTCCTTCATAGATGAATTTGATCAAATTTCCTTATTTATTATTCAGATCATGATAAAACTTCCCAAACTTACAATGACATAGAAAAGTAACAATATAAGAAAAATTAGAGTCCTCACAATTTTCTGGACTAAAATTGGAAACTTTCTATTTTTAGCATTTCTAGCTAGGACTACTATTTTTGGTAATTTTTCCCTATCTTCAATCCCTGATACTTCTTGATTTTATGGAGTAACATGGATTTTGATAAATCAAATTATTTTAATAGTTAATATTTTTATTCATGCTCCTCTATGGGCACATTCTATTTTTAGTAAGTACACTATGGGTATCGGATTACAACGAAAGCGGTCTTGAAATTCTAGGTTTTATTCCAAGATTCCCGCTCTAAATTTTGGATGATTCCTTCATCTGAACAAGATATAAAATTAATTTTTCATTAGAGGGGAAAGATAATGAGAAAAAATCAGTCCTCTATATCTCAAAATATCAATAACTTCATTGTGTGAAAAGTGGTTGAAATAAAACTAATTTTTTCAAATATCCTTCACTCTAATTTTCAAATGATTTCACCTGAAAAATATTTTGGGAATTGAAAAATTATTTAATTATGGAATAATTATGATGAAAAATATAGTCCTTAATATCCCTAAAAAATAGGGACTTTATGACACGAAAACTAGCTCACGTGAAACTAGATTTTTAGGGATCGTTTTCTCCAATTTTCAAGTGATTCCAACCATCAGATCCCTAGGAGGTGAAGAAGGGCCTCATTTTCATTTCAAAAATATTTCATGGTAGATAGTAATGGAGGCTTGAAGCTTTTCCAATTTTTTTATCCAACTAGCTCAACTATTGTTCCACTTCACACAAGGATCTTGTACTTCAATTTCCGGATGGAGAACTATGTGCAACACTCAGTATTCATGGACGTGGATGTTCTAGATCATGTTGGGAATCATGTATGGTGTTTTTTTCATGAATTTTTAGGTTTCACAGCTTCAATAATGGCATATGGGTCAAACCAAGTGAGGAAATAATATTGGTAGTTAGTTATTTTGTGTTTTCAAGTCACCCAACAATCAATTTTGTTCACGACACTAGAAGCAAATACTTAGGGAAAAATTAGGGTTTGAAGGCTTGATGTGGGGAATTTTTTTCCCTCTTTCCAAAAAAAAAAGAGTAAAAGAGGAAAAATAGGGACAAAAAAGTCTGCCATGGAGCCAAACCAAAAATTGACTGAGTATGAGAACTTGAAAATGCAATTCTCGGAGCTCCAGATGGTCTTTTCTTGTAGATTTTTATATTATTTTGAATTCCAATAAAATTTATAGACTAATGGGATAGTATTAAGAATGTTATTAATCCTCCATATCTTAAAAGTGGCCATTTTTCATTCGCGACAACATGGTGTGTCTATGAAAATAAAGATGCCTTGAGAAGTCATTAGGTCTTGTGAAAATGTGATGACTCCACCATGTGTATAATTCCTCTAGATTTAAAATTCCTACTTTATTTCCTCTTAACTCCTTATGAAGCTCCTGGAACTATCTCATTGAAGATAAGGTTCCAAATTTATCTCTGCACTCCTTACATTTGAAAAACCCAATGTTGCACAAACTACTCCAAAACCTCAAAATCTTCCCTAAAACTTCCTAAATAGTTTACAAAACCGTCATAACTCTCCAATACCACCTCTTATTTATTTTGATCTCTTAAAAATATCCCGAAGGATGCATACCTACTATGAAGTGACTAAAATTAGCCTTTTGAGGCCTACTAAGAAACTAGCCTCTGAAAGCACTTTATTGAATGAGATGAATGACCATGATACCTTACTTAAAGCACCTACACAAAATTATTCACCATGATTGGAGAAATTTATATGGTATTATGTTCAGGATACAGAAGGATGACTGGCCATAAAGGGGATTTGGGAAGACTTGGGAGAAAATTTTGTACTATGGGTTTAGTTTTCATGCTTGAAATTTTGAATTTTTAGTCTAGAAAGAATGCATGAAAAAATGGCAGATGTCATAATCTAGGAGATCTTGATTATGCCCAAGATTTATCCACATTTCTATCCCTCTTTAAACTCTGGGCTTCCTAGATTACACCATATGATACCATCTAAAAAATTCTAGCCTTTTTTCACTCAACCTACTTCCCTACATCTACCAAGATTCAAATGATGCAAGTTCATATGATTATAACATATGGTACAATCTCGAATCTTCAATAACAAAGTTCCTTTACCTTACTATTATTCATTATTCCTTTGTAGGGTCCCATACACACTATATCATAACATTCTTTATAATATAATAATTTGGAGTCCTTTGGCTTATCCTAAACCTTTTGTAGCTTTTTCTTTTCCCTTAGAATATGAGGATATTAGATTATTCCATGTAGCACAATCTAGTAGTGTCAAGACTTATTCAATTTTTAGAGGAATCCTTAAAATATTCAACATTCATGAGATAACTATATCTTGCTACTTGGAAGGATCTAACAACCCCTTCAAATTATTCCCAATGCCTTAGAAACTTTTCCACTTTTATATTCCTCTTCTTAATACTTAATCACCTTACTTTAAAAGAGAGATTAAGTCTTGTATATATTTCACTTTATCCAATTTAATATAGAATACCCTCCATATAAAAACCTTATGCAAGTAATATTTTTCATAGATGTGGGATAATGTTTAGATAAAAAACACAATTGTTCACATGGTTTTAACCTAGCTTGTCTCATGAAAAACCACTTTAAGATATGAAGGAATACATTCTTGTCACATTGTATAATATCTTAATTTCATTGTCCACACACAATTAGAATTTTTGTCTATTCTTCATGATAATTAGTAAGGAACAACACATAATGACATATATATAAGGGCTATATTGTTCTCTTTAATCTATGATACACTACTTTAGGATACAAGAACATTGTTCACAACCATGAAACACATTTATCACTAAATAGGATTGGTAAAATATTTATCCATGACTCTAAAAATATGGAAGGGAAGAAGGGCACTACCTCAACTTCAAACAAAATTAAAGGTATATCCATGCCCCAAACTATACATATCCAACTATAAAATCATCCAAGTGCTCCAAATTTAGTCTCTAAGGCCTTAAAATGTAGCGAAAAATTTTCGGTGCTGAACACCTCAGTTCTCCTTCATGTTACATTTTTCATCATTTATTTTTGTATCTTTAATATTGGATATTTGGGGGTCAACACCCACTTTGGGACTAAATTGGTTGTCTATCCTTAGACAAATGGATTTATTTATTAAAAATTCAGGACCTTGGTGATATATTTATGCTTCAAAAGTTTCCCGGTTAGTTATAATAGCATTTATTTTCTCATGTAGACACTCAAATTTGGTAATTTATCCTTTAACAATGATAATTTTGACTTTGTTCCTATTCCAGAAAAATTCTAAGATTCTAAGTCCAATTAATATATATTTCTCTGTCTCTCCTAACTTTCTTAACTTTTTACACTTGTCTATAACTCATCTAGACAATATTAATTAAATAAAAGATTAATTCAACCCTATAAATCATTCATAAACTTCATATTTTGTATCATTATATTTCTAGGAAAATTTATAAAACTTAGGACCATAATGGAGTGTTGTAAAAAAATCCCCTAAGTCTATTTTGACAACTTGAAAATTTAATTTTATACTTAGGAAAATTTCATTAAGAAAGACCGTGAAACACTACATCCTAGTGTACTATGGAATGAGGGATTTAATGTTTCATGGGTTCCCCAAACCTATAGGAAAAAGAAATGAAGTCAGTCTTCCTTGGACTCTACAAGTCCACGGAAAAAAAAATATCAACATGAAATACTTAGGTAGATTTAGGATTTGTTAAATCCATGGAACACTACATCTTAGTGCTATGTTGAACTAGGGAGCTCAATATTCCATGGAATATCAAATTCTATAAAACAAAGGGGAAGCATAATAGTTTTCCACAGAATCTCCATATCCACATAATAGAGGAAATTGAGCTTTAGGAGTTAGTTGGATTTCAAGGTGGAGAGTAGCCAAAAATTATGGGGAGGAATTTATAGTGTTTCATGGACTCTCTAAGTCCATAGAATGAAGGAAAAACATTCTAATGTGATTAGGGGTGGAAAGTGAAAAGTAGTGTTCCACGGACTCTCCAAATCCATGAAAAAAGAAACTTGTTCGAATATATGAAAAAGCTTCATAATAAATAAATAGACTTACATAGTATGTGGGAAAGGTATAAGGTTGTGGAAGTCTTGGAAATTTTTATCATAAGATAGACTCCCACAAAAATTCAAATCAAATTCAAAACTATGGAACAAGCGAATCATCATGGAATCTGTAAAACAAAGGATTTTTTCGTGAAAGGTCGAGATTGGTTTTTTGATGATATATTTCATTTTGGAGCTCCATATCACCTCATATTTGATCCATTAGTAATTCCTTGGAGAGGCCTTTCAAACAAAGGAAATTTTGAAAAGAATGATCAAATATTTTGGGAAATCAAAGTTGTGGATTTTGGGAATGTTTTACATTACTTTCGAAGGTTGGATGATGACATTTTCAGTAATAAGATGCTTGTTTGATACTCATTCACCTTGGGACCATTCAGATGCTTCCAAAAGATTATATTCATCAAATCCTAACCACCATGATGAGGATAGTGATCTGTGTAACAAATTTAAACATTTGGTAATGTATCCTTTCATTCATGTTCTAAATTTTTGGGGCATCCATTGATTTACAGGTTGATTCTCGTCCACATAAAATATATGGAGTTTTATTACATGGAAAAGAAAATCTAAAAGTATGAGTCATCCTAAGGTATGAAGGTTACATGCTATAAGTATATATAATATTTAATGTAAGGTTACACAGGTCAAGAATATCTACCAAAATCTTTTGATCATGTCTCCTCTCCTCCTTTCTATAAAATGTAGCATGTTTCTTCATTGAATGTATCCTCTCTTTCTTGTTAATGTTATTATGCCAAAATTTTGATAGAACTAAGGAGTTGTAGACCCATGGCATGTGTTTTGTGATGCATCTTACCCTTTGAATGGTTGTAAAAATCTATGCATACTTATATAAATAATATAATGTCAAATGTGGCTTGAATCCACCCCTTACTTTGCATTATTATCTACCAGCCTTCTGTTATTTCATTTTTGATTATGTATCCATTATGTTTTACAAAATTTCATGTCATTTGTGTCAATTTAAATAAGGTCTTGATATGATTTAGTTGTATATTTATAAATTCAAAAGCATTTGCCCCTCTAACTTTGCATTGGATCTTCTTTCTTCTATAGGACTTCAAGAGAGAGTGATGAACCATTTTCTAGGTGATATCACTGAAAGGAATGAAAAGAATATTTCTCCAAGACAAAAATATATATTAGATGATAATAGCACATCACATTTAACAAGTTGAAAGGAATTCATCAAATTACCTTACAAAAAGGATTTATAAATAAAGAGATAAATAATCATATATGGAAATCCATCATAATTCCATTGATGTCATAAATTAGATCAATAACTAGGATGTGCATATAGGCGAAGGAAGTGTAGCTATTACCTAGATTAGTGGTGAAGAATTACCACTAATTGATACTAGTATCTAAGATAACTTCATATAACTAGCAAGATAACTCCACACAATTAGTACACCTAACCAAGCTAAATAAAAAAGTGTGGAGATAACCTAAGTGCAAGAATTATCCTAATAAAAAATAAAATGATAAATAATGACCTACACTAACACCTCCTTATAAGCATATCTTAGGTGGGTAGAAAAGAAGGTGGGTCCCATAAATAAATCCTTATGAGGTAGCCACATACAATAATTAGGAAAATGGAACACTACAAGGTACCCAAAACTAGTAATAATAATGTAAAGAGAGAAAAAAACCCGCTGTAAGGAATCCCAAGAATATCGGATAAAGAAAAACATACAATGTTGAAGAAGTTTGGTGTGCATTGTGGTCTAAATTCATAGATCGACTCAAATCTCAAATAGAACTCGACATTGGTATTCACTAGAATAGCTCCATAAAAGGACACTATTAATGGAGTGATTTTGAAAGTGTAAAAAAATATAATTCGAGAAACTAGTACAAATAGGCGTGTCATGAAAAAATAAAAAATAAGGAAATAAGGCAAGGAAAAAGGTCCAAAGTAATAGGAGTGCCACGATCCAAGAATAACCAATGCAATAAATCAAGGACTCAAGACCTGAAGAAGTAGGATCAATACCACACCATCCCATACTACTGAATGGGTGGAGTGACACTACAAAATCTATATGAGTTGTAAAAAAACTACTTGAACACTAAAAACTAACACCGAGATTCACCAAAATCATTCCCCTACAAGAGAAACTTTCAACATGCCAAAATGTTGAAATTACAAATACAAAATCTCTCAACAAAAAGAGATATACTACACCTGCTAAAGAATATTTCTCAAAACAAGGAGCATTACAATGTAGATGGTATGAAAAGTAGAGCATGAAGATGAATAGTGGAGGATCCACACCTATGGATTCCTCTCAATGAATTCCTATGTTGTCGCCATAAGTGATTAAAAATTCACCCCAAATGAACATGGATGGATGATGAATATTCATGAATATGATTTGGTGTGAAATGCACAAGAGGGTCATGCAAAGGAATATCATAATATGTGTTAGTTCGATCATGTCAAACAATTGAAATATCAAGTCTTTAAGTCATGAGTGTGTAGACACAAAATAACGCACTTGGGTACATTTCTAGGTCCTACAATCATACTTGCATTCATATGATTCCTAAGTGAGAAAACTTGTAATTTCCAACTATATTTGGCCTATTTTATTTGCTTCTTATCTTCTTTCTCGGTATTTTTACACCCTACAACCCAATCAGTAATTTACTTGCTTAACTTTCATGAATTCAAACACCAGTTCCCAGCCAAGATGCCAATGCCCAAGTGCCCTCATCCCCTATGGGCGCCCTTGAACTCTTTCTATCTTACTTTATCTTTTGGGCCTCTTTTATCTTTTGGGAATCCTATTTTCTCATGGGTCAGATCTTCTAGTTGTCAATTATAAAATTAAACCAAGGAAATCATATAAATAAAAAGCTATGTAACCAAAATAAAGGGCCAAGCTCTAAGCATCTACTATCATCACTTAAGCTTGCATCCAAAGGCATCTAAGAGCATCAAAGACATCCATCTAACATTAATTCAAGGGAAAAGGGACTGAATTTTCTACATACACTACACAAGGGCTTCCTAGGGAACAATTATTTCACACACACACAAGAACTACATGGATTTTGAGATGTAGTGCAATGCTCGATCATAAGTTCACTTAGTCAAGTGACCACCAAGTTCAGTGTGACTCCCATATTGCATATTATATTTTTGGATTTGATGTGGTATTATGGGTTTTACAGGTGAATCTTTTTTTTTTAGGTTATATGCGCTCTTGGTGATCATATTGTGACGTACATGTGACCAATTAAGACTATCAATAACAATTGTGTAACACCAAAAAAAATAAGATTATGACCACTTTCAAAGTCACATGTGCGTAGAAGAAGACTCGGTTCCTAAGATCCCTAACCTAGTCGAGACGCCTAGTCCAACCTTATCTGATAGTTCCAAATTTTATAATTCATAGTTACAATAGTCTTCCCTTCTTGTTCATTACTTTTCTAGTACATATCAGTCCCAAGAGAATCACAAATCAGCTAATTCCATTCCCCTCCCTCCTGCACTTAGGGTTTTATATCTTTTTAGCTTATTGATTTTGTCAAATTTATACTTTAGTGTTTATTTATCATATGTGACTCAGAAATTAGGATTTAATAGATTTCATTTTTGTTAAATATTTTGGTGAACCCGTATTCAAATACACTTGGATCCTTATTTTTCTTCTCTCATGGCTCCTAAAAATCCTCTAATCTCCTTACCTGAATTTCTTCAAATGTGCTAGCCTTGCAAGGATGTTATTCAAAAATCCCTTGACACTATGTATTTCCCTCATGATAAACCACTCACTCAAGTAAGCATCATTTTTTATCATCTATCTAACGACTCTATTACTACTAATCCTCCATTCAATAAACCTATCTTAGATTCAATTCAAAATTTGCATTCTTTGTTTCAAGAAAAAATTCAAGTTATGGAAACAACGACTACATCTCTTAAATATAAAATTCAACATCACAAGGATGCTTCTCAAGCCCTCATTTTTATTCTTCCACATCTTACTCTCCTTCTATGTATTCTATATGTGATCATATTAGTAAACCCCAAGTCTTACCACTCCACGCACATCTTAAGTTTTATTTCATTGCTAAGAAACAAGATATTTTTCCACAAATCCTCACTCATCAATTGATAAAATTTCCATCTACTCATTATTATTCTCCTTATCATATTACACAATATCAAGATCATCCATATTGTAATTATTGTCTAATTAATGGACATAATGAAAATTCTTACTATGCTCTAAAGAGACAAATTTTCCACCTTAAGCATTATGGTATGATATCATTTGCTACACAACATACTTTATTACATTTTCATCTCTAATTACTACATCCCAATGGTTCCCTAAATATGATTCATATATATATAATGAGCATCATGAAATTATTACTCATGTTCCTTCTACAATAAGTCAAGAGGATCATAAGATACTTCCTCTCAAATTTAGTCCAACCCCTCCTCTTAAGTATTCTACAACATTATCAAGTAAAACTAAGAAACCTCCTCTCAAAATTAGTCCATATTCATCTCCTATCTAGTTTGGTGTAGTGTTATCAATCAGACCTAAGCTACCACCATTTAAGATCCCTCCCCATCCTACTCCACTTTTTTCTCTAATTCATTTTATCAAACAAACTACTCCTTATACTAATGTACAAGACACATTTTCAGCTCCGCCACCATGGCATGGTTATTTTCACATCACCACATAAATATTCATCACTCACATCTTGGGGGCATCATAACTTCCCCACCTTACATTACTTTCAAATTTCTCTATTATCTCATGTACTTGATGCTCCGATATTTATGTCTAATATTTCTTCACCATCAATACAAACCCTTTGATATACACATTGTATCATCATTACCCTATGATGTACTCTTGTGCTATGGTTCACACTTGATTGTTGAGGCCATACTACATCTATAAACCTCACACACTACACATTTGACGCTCTGTTCTTCACGATACATCTAACTTACATTCCATTATCACACATCATACTACCCTATGACACACTTTAGTTCCATGGTTCATACTCAACTACTGAGGATCTAAATCTAAAATGAACTTCATGCCATTCCACACTTTATGCTCTACTCTTCATGATCTATCTTTATAACATCTCCTTCAAACCATTTCTTGATGAAACACTCTTGTTCTATGGTTCATTATTTATTGTTGAGGGGTATTTTATAAATGAAACGCATCTCATACTCATCCAAATCCACTAATGTGCATGCTTCTCCTATCATATTCACATTGCATACCATTCCATGTCACTCATACATAACATATTGCATATCTTGGTTACACTTATTCTTTCTTTCTTATACTTACATGTACATTTTTTCCATGCTAGAAGGATACTTAATATGTCAATATATTTTCTATATACACATGCACATTCATTTGGTATTTAGTTGTGAATGCAAACTTCCTTTAGATATTTACACGCTGATGATGGTTGGTACTATACCTCTTACTAGTCTTGCCAAGGCTCCTAGGGGCATCTACATTTATTCATATTACACATCACATTTTTATTGTTTCATTATTTACTACTTCTTCTTACTATTACATTACTTTCCATTGATCTATACATGCTTTGACATAATCTTTATCTTTCTAACATGCTAACAGGTGCTTCATGTGTAGCATTTGATTTGTAGGACTATATACCACTATGGTTTTCTATTACACCATGATTGATATTGATTTCTATTACATGCTATTATTTTTAGGCTATTCCCTTTGTTTTATATGCACAATGTATGCTTTTTTCCACTTCGTCCCCGATTGTCTTATGACATTGTGAGTGATTTTCTAGATTTGAAACCTAGTGTTTTTGGTCCATGTTGTATGCACACTTTCTTGTTATAATATTTTTATATTACATTATTACTAGTTTTCTACTAACACATGCATCTATCCAATTTTTTTGAATTTTCCTTAGTTTATACCATACACATTCACTCCCCTATAGGGACATAGTTTCATATTAGCATCGGTCCTCTTTTTGGGCCACATTCTCCTAGTGACATCACATGCACCTCAAACAAGGGGGTATACATTGGGTGAATCAGTCACCCCATATAGGTCGAGATCTATAATACTTGATATACATAGTACAAAATTAACACAATCTATAGTTTTAGAAATGAACTAGAATCGACTCGGGTTCTCAATTTAGCACGAGACACTAGAGCCCAGATACAAAAACTAGTGCCTGAGTACTATTGACATCCCCTAGGAGCTTATGTCCTGGGGAAAATATAATTACTTTCTCAAATCATAAAAATTCACAACAATTTATAGAGAAGTTTCACAAAGATAGTCACAATCCTCTAACAAGAGAAATGCATTCTTTCTCCATTTAACCTTAGAAAAAATACATAACTAATACAATACAACATGGAAAAAACAAGATCACATCATCTATAGTGTTTTATAACTGGGAAGTAATCATGGAAGGAGAGTAACACTACCCCTATCTCCCCAACACACTTTTTCGTGGTGTGAGATCACCCAAAAATTCATTCTTGGTGTGAGATCTCCCAAAAAAACTCACACTTGGCGTGATATCACCTAAAAATATCACTCTTGACATGATATCTCCTAAAAATATTTCTATCCGTTTACACTCATGATCATCAGGTGCACACTTTCCTTTTACTAATTTTTCACATTTACCTAATTTTACATGTTATTACAGAGTTTTCATAATACATGACTCGATTACTCTTTCACTCTTAGTTTGCAAGTCCTTACTTAATACACAATAATAAATGGCTCTGTATCAATCACAACAACATGTAAAACATGGTACAAGACAATGCACTTCACCCATGGTGTCACTTCCTCTTTCTTAACTTCCACGCTTCATTTTTATCACTTCATGATTTCATTTGTATCTTTGAAATGCTATCACCATCAATATCTATAGGAACAAAAGGTACACATATTTTAACTACTTTATATGATTTAGTATTCACTCAAAAACATAAATTCAAGGAAAATTTAGAAACAAAATCACACACTTGGGTACATTTTTAGGTCTTAAAAGCACACTTGCATTCATATGATTCCTAAACGATAAAAATAGTAATTAATAACTATATTTGGCCTCTTTTCTTTGTTTATTGTATTCTTTATGGTATTTTACACCCTACAGCCCTATCACTACTTTACTTTCTTCTCTTTCATGACTTTAGACACCAACACTCGGCTAAGACACCAACGACTAGGCACCCTTGTCCCCATGGGTGCCCCTAACCTCTTTCCATCTTACTCACTCTTTTGGGGCCTCTTTTATTATTTAGGAATCTTATTGTCTTATGGTCCAACCTTCCAATTTTTAATTAAGAAATTAAACCAACGAATCATATAAATAAACAACTATGTGACCAAAATAAAGGACCAAGCTCTAAGTATATAACATCATCACCTAAGCTTACATATATAGGAATATAAGATCATAAAAGGAATCTAATAGAATTAAAGGAATCCATATATCATCCATTTAAGGGACAAGAGAATTAATTTTCTGCATAAATTGGAAAGGAAGGGGAAGTCCATTATTCCATACACACATCTATTTACATTAGTACATCTAGCTATCACCCGCTATCAAGTGCACTTTCACAAGGGATTCCTAGGGCATGATTATTTCACACACAAATAAAAACTACATGTATTATGAGATATAGTGAAGCACTCAATCATAAGTTCACTTAGTTGGGTGACTTTTGGGGTCATTCTACCTCCCATATTACATCTTTCTTTTTGGATTTGATGTGTTATTGTGGGTTTTGCAAGTGATTTTTTTTTGTACAGGTTATAGGCACACTCAAAGATCATATTACAACATACATGTGACCAAAAGCTAGATTATGACCAATTTCATAGTTACAAGCACCTAAAAGCGGCCGACACCTAGGAGTGCCTAACCCACCTAAGAGCCCTAGTCTAGCCTTATACAATGGTTCCATATTTTATAGTGCATAGTTAAATCAATATGCCCTTCTTGTTCATTAATTTTCTATTCCATATCAGTTTGAGGAGAAGTGAAAATCATGTAAGTCCATTCCTCTCCCTCTTGCACTTAGGGTTTTATAATTTATTAGTTTATTTCTTGTGTCAAATATGTACTTTAGATTTTATTTATCACACACGAATCTACAATTAGGGTTTAATAAATTTAATTTTTGTTAAATCAGAGTGAAGGTGAAGAACTCATGTATAAACCTTAATCCTTGGAAATATTCGAGAAAACAAAAATATGAGCTCTATTAATGTGTTATCCCAATGACGTAACTACTTGAAAACTAATTTTGTAGTGATAATGCCACGTAACAAGTTGAATAGAGGAAGGAATACCCAAAGTGAATGTATGCCAATACCTCTGCCATGAAACCCATATAATAGAGCATGAATGAACCAAATCCATTGGTATGCTTCTCAAATGATCCAAACATGTTAGTAGAAGGATCTAAAGTGTGATACATAGGGTGTATTACAACAATAGGTATATCTCGTAGAAGTAGAACATGTAATAACAAGTGTAATAAACTAAGGAGTAGAAAAATAGAGACATACTCATAAATTTACAAATCACAATCAATGGGTGTAGGAGAAACACCTACAAGTGGACTAGGAGCATGGGAATAAGAGTCCACAATGTGAGGATGATATTGTAGAACATTTTTTTCTTCAAGGAGTGAACAAGGTTATATTTTTTGTGAATGAGGTTACGTAAAAGTGATTTTTTCTTCTTACGTGATATCTTTTCATTTACAAATTTAATCGTCCTCCTAAGTCCACACATTTTAGAGAAACACATCTCATTCTCTTATGGGTAAGAATCCATGATACAAAAGAGACTTTAAAAATGTAGTACATTGGGATCAACAAAAATAGATCCATGCGATTATAACACCCCCTATATTTTGGAACTTTATGAAGTTGTGTGTTTTACAAATTAAATAACAAAAATGGATGAAAGATTAAAAAATGTTCACTTTTACAAAAAATGGAACTCAATTTTGAGTTACCAATCAAAAGACATGAAGGATAATTTTTCCCATTAATAATAATCCATTTAAATTAAAAATTCCTTCTTTTTTGTAATTTAAAAAAAAAAATCATTTTTGCAAAAAAATATATTTATGGGCCTTTTACCAGAAAAACAATTTGGGGCGGATACACGTAAGCACTCATTAGTAGGAATTACCCTTATTAAGCCCTTATATGACTTCCCATGTGACCTAAGATGTGTTGTGATCACTCTCCCTTTTGTGCACAACTTTATATTTTGGGGTGTGCCACTTGTTCCCAAGAAATTCACATCTAATTACCCTTTTTGAAACAACTAATGTTTCTAGAAAATATTCTCAACTTTCCATTTTTATAAATGGAAAACATGGATGGGTTTCATGCCAATCCTTCGAAAATTCTCACAAAAGGAAGATCACAAAGTAATTACATGCACACGTGTATAAGATCATTTTCCTCACACACCTAGAAAAACATCCTCCTCCAAGATCCATATAACTTGCATAAAAACAACTACCTAGAAAATATTGCAAAAAAACCCAAAAATGATTTTTGTGGAATCCTTCAACACCACAGGTAGATTCCCATATGGATTTGTATGAGATTCCATACTCTTCACTAAATATATGGATGTCTACATCATCTATTGCTTTGATATCATGAAAGGGACTAAAATAAGATTTTTCCAATCCACAAATATCTTAGATGATAATAGCACATTACATTTAATAAGATGAAAGGTTTTTTCCGAATAAGCTTAGAAAAGGATTTATGAACAAAGAACTAAAATATGATATATGGAAATCCATCATAATGTCATTGATCTCATGAATTATCTCAATAATAAGGATGTATATATAGGAGGAGGATTGTACAATTACTACCTATATCAGTGGTGAAGAACTCCCATTAATTGATATTGATAGTTAAGTTAACTCTGAAGACTAGAAAGTTAACTCCACATAAATAACAAGCTAACTCCACACATTGAGTACACCTAAAGAAATCTAACTCAACAAGGGTAGAGATAACCTAAGTGCAATAATTATCCTAATAAATAAATAAAATGATAAATAATAACCTACACTAATAATCACATATGTTTTTTAGCTTAGTTTGTTTATGTTTTCCCTTATCGATCTCTCTCCCTAGTTAGTTGGATGTTATAAAATATGATTAGCTTAGAGGTAGTTTTAGTGTTAGCATTAGAAATAGGTAGAGGAACCATGCTTCTCTAGAGGTTTATCCCACTCATGCAATCTCAAATTATTGAGATCATCCAATATTGTCCATAATTCTTGATCTTCCATGATCAAATCCTATGGTGTAATTATGAGATAAAACAAATTTTGGAATGCCCAATAGGACCATAATTATGATATTTATATCATTTCAATAGGATTGTATTGTTTCTTGGTGATATCCAACCTTTGGAGGCTTCACAACAACACATATGGTGACTCCCAACAACATATCTCCTTGTTTTAGTTTCATGACAAGGGTACAAACATGGAAAAAAATAAAGAGGTGAGTATTTCTAATACCTGTAACTTTCACCAATGGGAAGATTAAAACCAATTAAGAGGTATCTATTCCCATCACCTAGAGAAAATTCAACTCCCCCTTCTACTAGGCCTCCCTCTCCTAATGATAAGAATCTAAAACCCACCTCTCTTATTTCCCTTCAAAGGAATCAATTTTTTTACTTTTAATGGTGGTAGCCCCCTGATTCTAACTACACATCATGATATTTCAGTAGCTTCCATGGAGAGCATCCCATTCTTTATAGGAGATAATTCCACCACTTCCATTGAGAACATTTTAAATGTTACAAATTTTTGTTCTATCCACCATATCAATGAAGATGATTTAACACTTAGGTTATTAGATTCATCTTTTAAGGGGAGAGCATTGAAAATCAATAAAATTTTGCAACCAAATTATATTCATAAATGGGATGAGATTGGGAAAAAATCTACCATTAATTTGAAGATAAAAGTGATGACTTATCCCTCATTGAGAAACTTACTACCATCAAGAGAGCCCCTCGTGAAGTTATGACAAATTTTAATATCAAGTTTCAAAATACCTAGGATCTCTCCAAGTCTTTGCATTTCTATATTTCTTGAGAGCCTTTAATAGAGATGCGGTTTTTATGATTTAATCTATGGGATGAACTATCTTACCAAATTATTACAACATAGCTATCAGAGATGAATTTTTTTTAGTCTAAATGGGGAAGATTAGGATACCAAAGCCTCGATTCCCATAACCCTTCCCAATGCATCCTATTTTGGCATTAATTCCTAGTGCAATCAGTCAACCAATTCCTCTAACCTTCCCCCAAATGAGTTACATAGAGTTATAAATATGTTACAAAATATTGGAAATGAAATGGTGACCATAAAGAGGTAAGTATCCCAACAAACCATACATACCTTACCAACCTCTCAATCAAGCATATCAACCCAATAAACATCCCTATAAGAGTAATACCTAAGTACAAGGTCAAATAGGATACCTTAGGCCCTTAAAAACACAATACCCTACTATTGAAATATCTTCTAAGGCTATTTTTCCAATTTAGAACAACCTAGCACATGATTATGAGTGGTGTTTCCCATGTAATCAACCTCATGATCAAAATTATTGTAAAAATGGAGTCCTCATATAAGATCTTATTGTCTAAGGTGCATCTTCACTCTAAGAGAAACAAGAATAGTCAAGTACAATAGGAGGAGAATCTCAAGGATAAGTATCAAATGAATATACCCTTATCAATTAGAAAAAGTTGAGTTTTATGGAGTAAATCGGAAGTTGCAAACATGGGCACTAATTCGATTGAAATTAATACAAGGTCAAAGAAGATAGCTATACAAGGAGAAAAATATCCCATGGGTGGTCAAACATATACCTCCCAAATAATAAGAGAAGGTAAAATTGCAAAACTCTATGAATTAGAAGAAAATTAAATTGTTAAAAGGGATATATAATCCACTTAGAAATCATACTCAAACCAGTGAACAATTAAAAGAGGTTGTTTCTACAAAAAGGTCTAGACCAAGGCTATCCATATTACTCTAAATGTAGTGGAGCAGTTAAGAAAACGAAGATGAATATGGTGATGTAGGAATTCCTCTCCATTCCCACAAAAAGAGATTTGTTGTAAGAAGCTTTTAAGATTCTTGATGACACAAGTGAACTAACAAAAGGTACATCAAGCACTTCCACAAGGTTGTGTCAGCCAAGAGAAGGAGAAACAAGAAATATAATCAAACCACCTCCCTTCTATGTCTCTTGTAATAATTCGTAATTACCTTATACACAATTGCATGATAGAATCTGAGCTAGCAATTTTGTTATGCCTAAGAAGATTTTTGATTCATTAGGAATAAATTATACACCAATCACCAAGAGAATTGTCTAATTAGATGAGACTTCTGTTAACATAATTAGGATCATAAAATAATTGAATCTTACTCTATGTGCATGTCCAATTCTTTTAATCTTGCAAGACATTTTAGTCATTGACCTCCCTCTCCTATTTTCCACATGCCTTTCTATAATTTTTAGTGTGAAGGTAGGGGAATACTTGTCTGCAGATTGGTCACATATGCTTCTTAGAACTAGATATGGAACTAGAGTAACTATCAAATTTGATCCTATTTCCCATAATCACATTAAGCCTTATACACCTAGGCCTATGAATATGAATTGTGTTATGCATGATCAAGAGGAGAGTGATGATCTTTATGAGGTTTCCACATCTATAGAGGAGGTTCCTAACATTCTACTTGAAAATTAGGAAAAGGAAAATTTTGAGTTTGATCCTTATGATCACATGGAAGAAACAAGGTTAGGGACTTATTGTATAAATGAGGAGAATTCCCTCATACCTAGCATTACAAATTCAAAAGAAGATCAAGATGGGGTGTGATAGTTATATTTTAATGGATCAAGAAGTAAGAATGACGCTGGCATTCGGGTTACATTGATTTCTCTTAATAATAAGAAATGTTTATTTACATTCAAACTTTAGTTCGTCTATACTAATAATGTGGTAGAATATTAGGTATTTATTCAAGGTATCCAACTGGCATAAAAGCATGGAATAAAGTTTATACAAGTATTTGGGGATAGTTAACTAGTCATACATCGGGTCAAAGCTCAATGTATATCCAATAACAACTTACTAAAATCATATAAACATAGAGCATGTGACATGATTGAAGGTTTTGATTCTTTCAACATTCAAGTGGTACCAATATTACAAGACAAATATGTTGATAGAATTACAATAATTAGATCCCAATATAAAATTCCCCAAGACATCAAGAAAGGTTTGGACTAGCATGTCAAGCTTGTGGTTAGACCTATCATATGAGATAATGTAACTTGTTGGAAATATTTTGACAATGATAAGAAAATTATATTTTTTTACAAAATGAGGCAGAGTTCTCTATTGGAAAATTAGTTAAGACTATAGGAGTAGTATGAGGATCATATCATCCAACTCAATAACAATAAACTACCTAAGGGATTAATCACCTTGGAAATTATCTTTAACCTTGATGATCAGTTCAAAGGGAAGAAAATGAACATAATTTTCATGGAGGAAATTTATGAGCAAGTGGCCATTTCAAGAGAAAAGTATTTGAAATTTTGAAAGGTATGTAGCATTTATGAAAAGTAATCTCTTGTTAACCTATGTTAATTATATGATGATGTGCTTTCTTGAATTGCAATGATATTAAAGGTTTTGATCCAATCCTTACACAACATACCATTGAATTGGATCCCAACATAAAACCTATCAAGTAGAAATAGAGACCTATAAATCCAAAAGTGGAGCCCTTGATGAGAAAATAATTGACTAAGCTCATAGAGGAAAATATCATTTTCCCAATCAAACATTCTTCTTGGGTGGAAAACTTGGTTCTATTAAGGAAAAATAATGGGGAGATTAGATTGTGTGTAGAATTTAGGGACTTGAACAAAGAATATCTAAAGGACCATTATACTCTTCCATCCATGGAACAAATCCTTTAATAACTAGTTGGGGAAGACATATTCTCTCTCTTAGATGGTTATTCAGGTACAACCAAGTCCTTGTGTAAGAATAAGATCAGTTCAAAATAGCCTTCACTACCAAGTGGGGTACTTGTGCTTATAATAATATGCCTTTTGGGTTAAAAAAAGTTGGTGCAACATTCCAAATGGAAATGGATATGGCCTTTAAGGGAATTTTTGGTGACATGATCTTGGTATATTTGGATGATATAACAGATACTCAAAGTGCACAAGTGAAAAATTGGATTATTTGAGGAAAGTATTAATAGATGCCGAGAGTTTGGTATTTCCTTGAATCCTAAGAAGTATGTTATTTTTTTATAAAGGAACCTTTATAGCACATGTGGTGTCAAAGGATGGCCTTTTCATAGATCCAAATAGAATGAATGAAATTTTGTCTCTCTCTCCCTAAGGCAAAAGAAAGGTTTATAAAGATTCCTAGGAACAATAAATTTTGTAAGAAGGTTTATTCCTAAATTTACTAATTTAGATAAACCTCTTACCTCTATGCTCAAGAATAATTTAACCTTTAGATGGTCAAATGAAGGTAAGGATATTTTTGAGAATATCAAGAAAGGCCACTTCGCAAGTCCCTACTCTTCTAAACCTTGATTATGCTAAAGATTTTATTATTTATACAGTTTGAGAAAGTGATGGCATTTATGCCATATTATTTCAAAAAATAATGATTTCTTGGAGTATCTTATAGATTTTTTAGTCAAGAACTCAAATATTATGAGCTCGAGTATAATTTTTTTGAGAAGAAAGTTTTTTTGTTATCCACACACTTGAAACATTCAAACATGTGATTTCAAATAATAAGATTCAGTTGATGGTATCTCATCTAAATGTGAAATATTTCCTCTCGAGTAAATATGTGAATGAGAGGAGAGCTGGGTGGATCACTAAGGTAATGGAGTATAGTGTTCACAATAAGGTCACCAAGCTTGTGAGAGGAAAATGGTCATGAGAAAATGTTGCCACAAATTTAGGAGATGATAAGGAGGTATGTATGTTATAGGAATACCATCCACCTCCTCCCTAGCTTCTTGATAGATAGTATCAAGATTTAATGACTTTCTTACAAAAATGTGGCTATCCTCAAGGTTTGAATAAGGTAAAAGAAGATACTTCATATTGCAATATTTCCTATATTCTCATACAAGGAATCTTGTTGAAGAAAGACATCAATGGTGTTCTTCTAAGGTGTGTTGATGCCAATCAAATAGAAAAAAAATTATAGGAGTTTTATGATAGACTCACAGGAGGAAACTTTTCCCCAAGAGACACATCAATCAAGATCATGAAGGGTGGTTACTATTGGCCTAACATATTTAAGTATTTCCATGCATGGATCAAAAATTTGTAGGAATTTTGATTTCTTCATGGGAAAATAAAAATTGTAGCCTTTTTCCTCCACCCCTTTTCAGTTCAGTAACCATTTATACGATGGGGTTGGATTTTATAGTAGTGATTAATCCACATTCAAGTTTAGGGCACAAATGGATATTAAATACAACTGACTATTTTACCAAATGGAATGAGGTGATTAATTTGAAGGAAAAAAATGAAGTTAGAATATTGGACTTCTATGAGGGAGTTATAACCAAATTTGGGTTCCCTTTCCCAAACATATTAGAAAAATCCTTAGCATTCTTGGGAATTGAAATAATTGGATGAGATATGAAAAATGGTATCCATTTAAACACGTCTTCAAACTATTATCACTAAGGAAATGGGCTTGCTGAATCAATGAATAAGAATCTTCTAAGGATTATTAAGAGAACCTTGGGAGATAATCAAAGAACATGGCACACAAAACTGAAATCAGCCTTGTGGGTTGATAGGATCACTCCTAAGAGGTCAACTGAAAACTCACCATTCAAACTTGTTTATGAAAAAGAGGAAATATTGTTAATATCCCTTGATATTCCAACCTTGGATCTCATAAAATATCTTGAGATGTTTCAGTAAGAAGAAATGGATTTAAGGTATGTTGAAATGATGGAGCTAGAAGACCTAAGACATAAGGCCATACATATAATGGAAAGGTAGAAATCCCAAGTGAAAATATCCTTTGAAAATAAAGTAATGAAAAGAACCTTTAAGGAAGGGGACATTATCCTCAATTGGGATAAAGATAGAGATAAAGTAGGTAGGCACACCAAATTTGACGTTATTTGCAGGTGGCCCTTTTATGATCTCCAACTATTAATCAAATAATTATTTTCAATTATCAAGGATGACTGGAGATGAAATTTATATCCCTTTAAATGGGATGTACCTCAAGATCTATTATTGAGGTAAGGTGTCACCTTATATATATTAGTTTCTTCTTTCAAACAAGTGCATTGTGTACACTCTATATGCTTCCTCTTGTGGCATGTATGATTTTCATACTTTATACATAGTTTTGTGGGACCTTGTTGTTCTTGCACGATTAAGTTAAAAACAAGTTTTATGGCAAAAACAAGGTGTTTTGGGGTAGTTTTGAAGCATTTTATTTCAAGTTCCAAAGATCCAACTTCTTTAAATTCCAAGTCCGCCCTTGATTGCAAATTCAGGTTTGATTTTTATAGAGATTAAAGGTTGTGAAGATTAGTTAAAGCTATTTTATTAACCCCATACCCAATAGATTGCTTAAGGATATTGGTCTTCATCTTATAATAGGTAGATGTCCCCTAGAGGTCTCTATATGTTTTTTCCAAAATAAACTCGGCTACTTTGAAAGCTTAAAATTCAATTTTTGAATTAAAGAATTTTTAATGAGAAATATTGTGGAACATTGCATCATAGTGTACTATAGAATGAGGAATGTAGTTTTCTATGGGTTCTCCTAACCTATGGTATAAAGGAAGGAAGTCAATGTTCCATGGACTCTCCAAGTCCATGGAATAAAGTAAATAAATGTGAAGGACTTAGGTTTTTTTTCTTTTTTATCTTTATAATTCATGGAACACTACATTTGAGTTTTGACTGGAACCAAGAGGTTTAGTGTTTTGTAGAATCTCCAAGGACACATAAAAAGGGGGAATTATAATAGTGTTCAGTGGATTCTCCATTTTTGTGGAACAAAGTAAAGAGAGCTTCAAGTATTCGGTATATTTCAAGGTAGAGAGAAGCCATGAAGCATGAGGAGGTAGTTATAGTATCCCATGGACTCTCCAAGTCCGCAAAACAAAGGGAAAAAATTATAACACATCTAGGGGTAGAAAGCGAAAATAGGGTTTCACGGAATCTCCAAGTCTGTGGAACAAAGGAAGTTGGTCACATATATGCAAAATATGAATAAAAAGAGATAGATTTACATGACATGTAGGAAATCTCTAAGGCTACATATGTCTTTGAAAGCCACATTACAAGGAAAATTCTTGTGAAACATTCAAATCACATTCAAAGCAGCCACGAAACAAGAAAATCATCATGGAATCCACAAAACAAAGGATTATTTCATGAAAGGTTGAGATTGGTTTTTTGATGACATCTTTTTTTCAGAGCTCTATTTCACCTTAGATTTGATCTATTAGTAATGTCTTAGAGAGGCATTTTAAAAGAAGGAAACTTTATAAAAAATGATGAAGTATCTTGGGAAAACAATTTTTTGGATTTTGGGGTTGTTTGATGTCACTTTTAAAGGTCATAAGATGCCATTTTTAGTTATAAAATGCTTTTTTGATCCTCCTTCAACTTATGACCCTTCAGATGATTCAAAAATGGCATATTATTTCATGCTTAACCAAATGATGAATATGGTGATCCGTGTAATAAATTTAGAAATTTGGAAACATCTCCTTCCATCCATCTTCTAGATTTAAGGGGCATCCATTGATTTACAAGTTATTTCTCATCCATAGAAAATATCTAGAGTTTTATTATATGCAAAGGAAACTCCAAAGGTATGAGGCATGAAGGTTACCTACTGGAAGCAACTAAAAGGTTTTATGCAAGGTTCAATAGGTCAAGAATATCCTCCAACATCTTTTAATACCCTCTCATTTCTTTCTTTCTATAAAATGTATCATGTTTTTTCATTGAATGGATCCTCTCTTTCTTGGTAATGTTATTATGCCAAAATTTTGACAAAACCAAGGAGTTGCAAACCCATGGCATGCATTTTTTAATGCATCTTACCCTTTGAATGGTTGTAGTAGTTTGTGCATACTTATATAAATAATATGATGTCAAATGTGGCTTGAATCTTCCCCTTGCTTTACATTATTTTCTTCTTGCCTTTTGCTCTTTCATTTGTGATTGTGTATCCATTATGTTTTGCATATTTTCATGTAATTTGTCAATTTAAACATGGTTTTGAGATGATTTAGTTGTAGAGTTTGAAAGTGGAAAGAATTTACCCCTCTAACCTTGAATTATATCTTATTTATTCTCTAGGAATTCAAGAGAGAGTGAATAACCATTTTCTTGTTGTTATAACCTATTTATTTTAGATTATATTATTTATGTTTTCCATTCTCCTTATCTCTCTCCTAGTTACTTTGATGTGTTAGAATAGACTTATCTTAGAGGTAGTTTTATCTTTATTATTAGATATAGGTAGAGGAACCAACCTTCTCTAGAGGTTTATCTCACTCATGCAAGTCACACATTTTTGAGATCATCTAATGTTGTCCGGAATTCTTGATTTGTCATAATCAAATCCTAGGGTGAAATACTAAGCTACAACATGGAGTCCAATCCTAAATAACTTGTACATTCTTGCAATATTTAAACTAATGAAACTTTTTCCAATTTTAATATCTCACGTGTGTTATTTCATCTTTCTAGGTTTATCTTAATATGAATATTTAACCTACAAAATCCTATATAAGTAAGTTAAATACACTTCATAACTCACCTAACATTCTCATGAGCTCCTATTGAAAATATGAACACTAATAAGGTTATGGATCTCTAAAATAATCATAAATTAGTTGTACATCAATTAGAGTAGCCACTATAGACATTTTAAATTGGAAATTTACCCATTGATAATACTAATTGTGAATGCAGTCCTTTATTAAGAAAAACAACCACATTCTACCCCCGCTCAAGTACATATTTCCACATCTTTTCTAACTTTCTTATTCCTATACACTAATGTGTCAAAGGATTCACAATACAAATCCATGAAATAAATTCTTAAGATATTACCATCATAGTGAAAATTTTAGATTTGATCTACCCTTTTCCAATCTTAAGCCACATAAATTGGTCAAGTTATATAGTGATGACACCTTATTTCTTAGACCTATCATGTAATCACTATTTTCCACTATATATCACATAAACATCTAGTACATTATTAGAGAGAAATTAAGGTGCCAAAACAAGGATCCTTTCATTCAAAATTTAGAAATAAATCAATTTTCTCATCATCCATCATAAAATTGAAAAGTTAATTCAATCATTGAATTTATGTCGTTAAGACCTTTCGTTGATGTTTCAAACCAATGGAAACCTTTAATACCTCCTTAAACTTCATTGTCCACTCATAAAATGAAAAATGAAAACAAATTAGGAGGGAATCAAAATTTTATCCTTATTAATGGTCTTGGATTTCTCATTTAATTTCTCCTTGAATAAACCTTCTCTACTCCCTATCTTGCATAATTACCATTCCATATAAGTGATATAATATTGCATTATTATCATTCAAAAATTTAAGAGAGAAAAAGTGTAAATATGTACTCTTCCTTCTATGTACAAAAATTATTATTCACTCTCTATTCTCGAGTTCATCCAATTCACTCCCTTTTCATATTATTTGAACCTCACAACCTTCATTAGTTATCATAAGGAGTTTACCTATGAATGTAAACCTAAAAATTTCTTATCCCGACAATGATTTAATCATTTCTTGTTTATTTAACCTAGTCATCTCTCTTTTAGCTTTATGGTTTCCTAGTCACTTACTCTCTTTGGGACTCAAATATTTTGAATGAAATATATTATATTTTAATTCCTAAGATATTTTCCTTCCTTTTTCATTCTTTGTTCAAGTATATGCTCATCAAGGCAATCCAACATTCAATAAAAGAACATAATTAGTACTAAAACTAGATCATGACTTGCTTAAGTAAATGAGTATTATTAGAAAAATGAAATATTAACCTATGATAGCCTCACCTAGATAATTATTTTCATATCATCATGAATTATCAGATAGAAAAAAACTTAAAGTCATTGAATAAGATTTCTCCGTTTGTTCTCTAATACTTTGTCTTCCTATTAGGTATGTTCTTGAACAAATATGGGATTAATTTTAACCAAACTAAGTTTCTCTTAACATTGCTACATTTTTAAATGTCCTTTATCCCAATTAAGAGGTATACCAAGTTTTATAGCTCAACCATTTATAAATTTTACCCATTTCACACTTTTCTATGTCTAATTAGGTCTTATGTGCATTTAGGCCTGCTTCTCCTAGGAATGTCATGGATGTATTTATGTTATGGATATGAAACATCATCAAACCTTTATTTATCTTAAATTGGAATCTATTTATATTGTTTCTTCCAAATTCAATCCCTTAACTCTTTCATATGGAAAATATATAGTAATTTTACTCAAAACACTAGGCTAGGGTTTCCTAAAGGTCCTGATAAGAGATATTTTTATCTAATTTATTTGATCAAATTTCCCAAAGCCTCAAACTATCTTAATAATGTATGTAGAATTATATTGCAACTTTTATCTTCATTTAACTAAGACTAAGAAGGCTTTCATAAATATGTACATAAAATTTATCTAAAAATACATGGAGAATGTCACTAACTTAAGTAGTCTTTCTTGTGATTTCAAGATATTGTAAATTACATCTACCATATCACTCCTTGATCCTATAAATACACTTAAAATAAACCAAATGAGATTAGGAAAATATGTGTTTACTATCACTCTTACTATTTCATTCTCTTTGGTACATAATACTTGTTGAGCCCTGGAATATTGACCAAGTATAAAGGCGCGTGGGCACGCGGGATCCCGAGAATCGGATGACGCGCAAGGCACAAACATGAAAGAGAAAGGCTTAAGGAAGAAAATAGTGCACGTGACATGCAAAAGGAGGTTCAGGACTTAGCCAATTTGAGTGCCCAAGGTAGAACACGTGAAAAGCGTGATCGGTTATGCGTGGATAAGATGCCACCGACAACAGTTGTGGCCCAAGAAAGATCATCATGAGATGGAATAGAGGGCTCAGGCCTAAAGGAACATGCTCACATGGAGGACCACATTCGAGACTTGGAAATGGATCGAGGATGGGGCAAGGTGAATTGGCAGCCCAGAAAGTGATAAATACAAGTACATGCCACGGGAAAAGATATAGATAAAGAGATAGATACACACAAAAGAAGGATGTATCATCTAGATATACATAGGGGATAGAGGGCTGAGAGAGTGGACAGAGCTCTAAAAAATGTTGCAAGTGGATATTCTAGTTTAGGAAAGGATGTACTAAGCACGGGTTTGTTATTTTTCTTTTTTGTTAGCTTAGCTACATACATCCAAAGGATGAGCATGATCATGCATCCTGTACTGTGACACTCTATAATGAATCAATGAATGTATTGAGGTTACCTATTACAAATAGATATGAATATCAATGGGTTTAATGTATATTTTGTTCATGTGAGTTCTCTTTCCTCATGATACGAATGAATGGTTGAATCTTTCTTTCTATTAGAGTATATGTTTTGGAATCATTAACGCACTCTATCTGAAGTGGTCAGGGGATCTGAGGCCATTCTAAGCCCTATGGTTCTTGTATGTCTCAATTTTTTTCCTAAATACTCTTACACTAATCATAGATAATTCTTCCAACTAAAATCACATAATAGAGAGACTCGGCACCCACACGTGCCTCGGGTGAGTGCTCAACTTTTCTTTGGGTGATAGGCCGATGCGTATGGGGTTCCTTCCTTTTGTGATGGAAGTAAAAATGAGTACAGCTTGGTTCCATTCCATTGCTGGGACCCTTTTGAAGTTATAGTGGGATATAACATGCATCATGATATGTGTAAAGAGTAATGACAGATTGATTAACATTGGAAAATGTTGAATCATGGTTCAAGAGCATGGAGGATGAATTTGCTCAAAGATTCAGAACTAGAACCAAGTTTAATACATGCGAGATGGGTAGAAGAACCTCTACCATGATCTATATGAAACATTATTCTATTGCTTCCCAGTAGAGTTATATGGATGGCTTTCAGCCTGTGTATCTAGATCAAGTTGGCATTATGGATTGCGGATATGGACTGAAGAAGACTACCAGAGGTTGTAGGATGTAGATATGATGTGGACCCATGTTTTAGATCATTGTTGGAGGGGAGTACTAGCTAGCTACACTCTAGAATATGCCATTTCTATGTATTCTTTCCTAGAGGTTGTTGAGTTTGAATTTCTAGGGAACCTAGTGGAACGTTTCTATGTGCTATTCCTCTAGCTATGAAGATATTTATGGTTACCATGAGTTTAGAGGTTCTCCCAATGGCCGGCTAAACTGCTTACGAGCACCGAGTAAGGAATCTCGGGTGGAGGAAGATGGCAGATGATACGACAGAGAAGGAGAGGGAAGAAAGATGGTTCAAGTATAGTGAAGTGTGTGAAAGGGAGATTTCTAGATGGCATGAGGCTACTAGTGTGATGGATTTATGGAGATGGACATTATGGGAAGGAGTTGAGGTTCATGCGGAGGACATGGAACCTTAGTAGTTTGTGCTACCCCATCTTGGCAAGTGCATAAGGGAGACCCCTTCGGCTTTTGGTGAGAGCTCGTCACATGGAGAAAGGAGAGTCGTTGGCACATATCTAAACCCACCCAATGACCAAGCCCTAGTGCTTGGTTTTCCCGAACCAAGAAGAATTATTGATCCAGTTGAAACTAGTGGAAGAGACAGATTCATACCTAGGAGATATAATTTTTCATTTACTTCTTCTATGGATGCGTATATTCCATTATTTGGAGGAGTTTTTTGGACAAGGGCAAGTTTACAAGCTTTTGGTCTCACATCAGGGAGTGGCGTGGGACAAAGTAGTGGTAGTGGGATGTTATCACAGATCATCAGTGCATAGTTCAGTGGGACCATGGGAGCATTTTGCATAGCTCCTATAGGCCCTATTAGACCCAGTGGTTCTAGTAGATTTGGTGGCTTTGGAGGTATAGGACCCGGTGGACCTGGTGGATCAGGAAGTGGAAGAAACACCAGAGGAAACCAAGGCTCTAGTTCAAGATAAGGACCCCAGCCACCACCTCAAGTACTCTTTGAAATGTCTCTACATTTTCCAGATTATAGGGGCATTGAAGATGTTATGGAACATGTTCACAAGTGTGAAATGCTATGGCACGAGAAGGGTATCACAACCCCAGAACAAAAGGCTAGTCAATTTGCAACCATGTTGCAAGGGTGCGCACATAGCTGGTATAGAAAGTATGACCCTCATCAAATGGTGGTGGACTACACTGCTTTAAAGAATGCATTTTTGGTAGAGTTCCACATTCCTAAGTTTGAGTAGAAAAGCATTAGTGCTTTGAAGGAGATTCAGCAAGGAATGGCAGAGAGTGTGCAGGAGTATGATGCACGTTTTAAAACTCTCTTGTCTAAGTTATCATATGATATCCATCCTTCTTAGCATGCACAGTGGTTTGTTGGAGGATTTATCACCCCTTTTAGAAGGGCCTTGTCTCATAAAACTTTTACAGATCTGCATGAAGCATTGGAAGCTTCCTTGCACGCCGAGGTTGTTGGTAGTATTGATACTGGCGTTAGCCCATTCTTGGAGGCCCAGATTGCTGCTATGGCCAAATAATTGGAAAAATTGTCTGTGAACTCAGTCCATGAGACTCATAGTGGTTTTTGGTGCATGAATTGTGAAATAGAGGGGCACATTAAGGATAATTTCCCCCGGAGGATGGTACATGTTATGACAATAGATTGTGAGATTAGTCATGGGGACCATGATGCAAGTAGATGTCCCTTATCGGTGCACGATCGTAAAGAATGTATCTTGTTATTTCAAAATTTACACCTCCACGACCCATGATATGAAGGACCTGTAGGCCCATTGATCAGATCCACGAGACTATTGATCATGGGGTGCACCAAACTAGCATTTCTAGTGGTTCTAAAAATAATGATCACCGTTATGAGGAGCGCACGATGATGAGGGAACACGTGGAAGAGGTTTTGAGGAGGATTCCATGGATGAGGTAACAATGGAGGAAGGAGTGATTTCCTACATGGAACATGTTTCAACTATGGATCTACAGAACATTATAAGCGTGAGTGCCCAGACCTGTTATAGTTCGCATGGTGTAGAAAGAAGCATAAGTATGAGGAGTTCTAGGATTTATTTGAGAGTATGAATCAACAAAGACTTTGGAAGGACAAGGGTGTTGCAATGGTCAGCATCAATAAAATAGACATACATTAGATGCCTCGTAACACGGGATGAAGGTTTAGATCCTATCTTGGTAACAACAATGGTAGAATCTACGTGCATGAGGGAGGTACTAAGACAGAAGAACCTAGTTTTAAGGGAAGAGGTCATTCATGGAAAGTATCCAGACCCCGCGCATCAAAAGGAGATATATCAAGACACCATGGATGGTATTCAAAGATTACAAGGGGAGATCCAGTGTCTAAAGGAGTAATCAAAAAAGGAGGAGTAAGGAAGGAGAATCGAGGTGCAAAAGCATGACCTGGTGAGGTCAAGGAGGTGTGTAAGATGCTAAGACAGGATAAAATCATTCCTTTGCTAGGATCCTAGTTGAGAGAGAAGGTACCACGCACCGGAGAAGAGCATGAGAGATAGGTCTTGCACACGAACCTTCCCCCTCACATCCTCAACTATGACAAGGAGATTACGTTGAATGTAGTTGTAGATGGATGGCTCCTCAGAACTATACTCATTGACACTTGCATAAAGGTTAATGTCCTGACCTTAGATGCATGGTATCAGATGGGAAGACTTGCATTACAGCCATCTTCGAATGTGTTGTATATGGAAAACAAGACTAAGGCAATGCCCATCGATGTCTTGAAGGATGCAGCTACTACTATTTAGGGAGCCAAGTTCTCTAGGGACTTCAAAGTCTTGGCACTCACCGAGGTGGAAAATTTCCCAACACTACTTGGGCGCCCTTGGTGTTACAAGAATAATACAGACCTTCGGTTTAATAAAGGGTACATCAGCTTTGAGAAAAAAGAGGAATGGGTCATTATACCCCTGGTTAATGGGAATTCAACACCCTATATCGAATGTTGGGAGAAGAAACTCGGACAAAATTTATGTGTCCTCATTCGAGACCACCGAGATGGTACACCCTACTAACGAAGTTATCCAGGTTTGAAGATGCTTAGTCAAGAAGTGATACCACCATCTGGTTTGTGACAATTGGGTGCATGGAACTTACAAATTAATGGGATGGTAGTTGAGAGGGTCAATAACCAAGGTAATAAAGGTGTGCACTATTAGGCACCTTGGAGGAAAAGAACTACCCAAGTAATCAAGAGGATCCTTCCCGAAGATATTTATGCAGGAGGTAGAAGCTCATGGAAGAATGAGGAGTAGAGGGAGATGTTAAGTCATGTCTTACTTGGCACAACAACTCATTGGTGGGCCACACATCAAGATAGCATTTTAGAATGGTGCGAGGTAAGAATTGCTCTCTCTGTCATATTTTCTAGAAGTAATGTACCCACCATCATCAAGGAGTACGATGGGAAGGATCCCACCTCTTTCCATATCCAGGAGTGTGAATGGGTCTAGAGAGAAGGTGCAAAAGCTTTTTTGCCATCCCTCTGGGTGCACAAGTTGTATTCTACACTGCAAGGTTGTGTGCGTGCATGGTACATTCATTCGGAGACATGCCATCAAATGAGGAATTGACAAGAGCTCACAACTGACCTTATTCAAACCTTTAAGTATCGAAGTACCGATCCATCAATTGATAAGGCCTTGTAGGGTATCAAGTGCCTTACCATGGGGGATAATGCTAGAATGGAAGATAGGCTATTAGAATTATTAGGTGAACTAGGATTGGAGGTGCACTTTGAAGAAATTGAGGAAGCAAAAGAGTTACAGCTTGAGCACACGTGTTTGGAAAAAGAGAAGGGAAAGTTAGTATATGTGATTGATGGAGAGGAATCAGAAATCTTAGATGTTATCCATTTTGAAGGAACGTGTGAGGTAGTGAATAGTGCAGATGCTTATGTATGTGCCTACCATGAGCCTTTAAATATGAAGAAAGTTAACATTAGTTCGAAAGAAGAACCCGAGGAAGATATTATTGGGGATTACCGGATAGAGAAGGAAGTATCTAAGATCATTGATCTGGTGCATAAATTTGAGGATTTATTCCCACGTGGGTACCATGAGCTCAAAGGATTTCACCATTCCTTGGGGAAGATGAAGATAAAATTTAAGGATGGTGTGTGCCCGGTTAGAAAAAGGCCCTATCGGATGAATCCCAATTTATGTGTGAAGGTTAAGGAGGAGATAGACAAGATGATAGTTTCTAGGATCATTGAGGTAGTGGAAGAATCAAAGTGGATAAGTCCGATGGTAATTAGCATTAAGAAGGATGGGTGGATTAGGATTTGTGTGGGCTATAGGGAATTGAATGCAGTTTGTGTCATTGATCCATTTTTGACCCCCTTCACTGACAAGATTTTGGAAGGAGTCACTGGGCGTGAAATCTATTCCTTTATGGATGGATTTTCAGGATACCACCAAGTCTGGATTGCAAAGGAGGACTAGAAGAAGACGAATTTCACCACCGAGTGGGGAAGTTTTACATATACAGTCATGCCCTTTGGGTTGAAGAATGCACCTGTTGTTTTTTCATGCATAGTGGTGCAAGCATTCCAGGACTTCATCCATAAATTTATTTAGGTCTATTTGGATGATTGACAGTATATGGTCTGGTTAAGGAGCATTGTGACAACTTGAGATTGATGTTTGAAAGATGTAGGCAGGTTAAGATATCCCTCAAAATTAAGAAATGTGTGTTTGCTACTCCCTTTGGGACTCTATTGGGGCATATCATATGTAAGGAGGGCTTCTTTGGTAGATCCCGCTAAGGTTGCGCTTATTGTGGGTTAAGGGAACCTCACCGGCTAGAGTGCAAAGTGTGTGGATTCCCGGGACATATGGGCTATTACAATAAATTCATTAAGGGATATGCCAAGATCGCCATGCCTTTAGAGGAGCTACTTTGACACAAAAGTTCCTTCCATTGGGGAGAGGCGCAATAGAGGGAATTTGATACATTAAAATATAGGCTTATTACCGTGCCTATTTTACATTTTCCCTCTTGGGACAAGCCCTTCCATGTCCATGTAGATGCCTCAAGAACCGCCATTAGAGCAGTGCTTGCACAACCAGGTGAGGGGATTATTGATCATCCTCTCTGTTTTGCAAGCAGGAAGTTAACACCAACAGAGTAGAATTATACCACTACTGAGCGTGAGGCATTGTCGATGATCTACGTGCTCTTCAAGTTTAGATAGTATCTACTAAAAACACCCTTGTATTCTACACCAACCACATGGCATTAAAGTATTTAGTAAACAAGCCCATTCTTCAAGGGTGCATATGTCGATGGGTGTTGTTTCAAGAGTTTGAATTCACCATTGTAGTGAAGCCCGGAAAAGGAATCATGGATATGATCATCTGTCAAGAATTGATTCAGATAGGACACACAAAGTATCGAGGAAGCAATGCTAGATGCCCAACTATTTAGGTTATGGCACGCACCCTCGGATTTGGAGGAGATTTTAATATTTTTAAAAGAGGGTGTGGCACCGGATGGAATGAAGGCATTGTAAAATAAGTAGTTAGCCATACGCATCATGCCCTACATGTTGATTAGTGGAGACATATACAAGTTGGGATGTGATTAAGCTTTACACAGGTGTGTGTTAGAGCATGAGCGCCTAGCCATCATGGAAGAAGCACACAGAGGAATTGCGGGTAGACATTACACAGTGATGCCACCATGCGTAAGATATTAATGGTAGGATTATGGTGGGAAACCTTGTACAGGGATTGTACAGATTATTGTAAAGCATGTGACCACTATCAATGCATTGGAAAACTAGGAAGGAGAGATGAAATGCCTTTATGCCCTATCCCTAGTGTGGAGCCATTTGAAAAAAGGGTGATAGATTTTGTGGGACCTATTACACTAGTAGTGCATAGGACTGGGTCACATTCTATCATCACTTGCATGGATTATCTCACAAGGTGGGTAGAGGCATCCCCAACTAAAGATTACACGACAACAACAATGGCAAGGTTCTTATGGGAGAACATTATCATGAAGTATAGATGTCTCATGAGTTTGACCAGAGATAGGGGTACACATTTTCTAAATGAAACCATGAGGATCTTGTTATCAGAGTTCATGGTGTCTCATCACAAGACTACGCCCTATCACCCATAAGAAAATGGAACCACGGAAGCATTCAAAAATACTGAGTCATACCTTGACCAAAATATGTGATGTTGGAAGACAAGATTGGGATGACAAAGTATCGGCAATTTTATGGGCTTACAGGACTACGTATAAAAGAATAAATAAAGCCATGCCTTTTTAATTGGTGTTTGGCATGGAAGCCATTTTTTTGCTTGAATTTATGTTACCCTCTCTCGTGAATATCGAATGTAGGAGGATTAGGCAATGAAAAAGTGCTAGAAAAAATAATTGATGAACTAATGAAACTGGATGAGAGATGATCACTTTCCGATGGATCCAAATAGAGGAAAAAGAAAATAAAAAGGATTGGCATGATCACCACATTAAAAACAAGAAGTTTTAGGTTGGGAAGATGGGGTTACTATATGATTCCAAGTTTTTGCACCATCTTGGAAAGTTAAAATTCCATTGGCTGGGTCCCTACACAATTTCGTACATCCTTGATTCGGGCGTGTGCGATTACAAGACCTGGATGGGACGAAGTTGCCTAGAAACTTCAATGGCAAAAGGGTGAATCCCTACTATAAATAAATCTTCTTGGTGTTTGTAAATAAGGTAGGTTTTCCAGCTAGTTTAGAAGTTTCCTTTTTGCATTTTCCCTTTGTGTTTCCCTTTCGCATTGTTGTTTTGGAGAATTTTTGAGTGCACAGAGGACCACCCATCATTTAAGTGTGGGGTGGAGAAAATTGAAGAAGTACATGATTAAAGTACCAAGTAAGTTGTGTTGAAGAACCTTGTTGTGTAGGCTGGTTGAAAGAGGTAGATGAAGAGAAAAGATAGAGTAATTGGTGCCAGGATAAAGCCACTAAGGTAGATCCCACATATAAAGGAAAAGGAAGCATAGTTAAAGCAACACGAGGTAGGTGAAAGCAAGAATCTAGATAGAAGAAGTGCCTTCGGTGTAGGTTAATCATGCACAAGAGTCTCCTATCAGGCTGGTTGGGTTGCGCACTAAAAGGTTGGAGAAGTTTTCACGCAAGAAGGGCACATGAGTGAAGGCGTTGAAGACGGAATTTGTTTGAAAAATCCACATTAAATGAACAAAGTATGGGGGTAGGTAAAGTAGCATTTAATGATCAAAATAGGAGAAACTATAAATAAAGGGTCGGGGCGCTCTCATTTTTTTAGTTTGTGAAAATGAAGAGCTGGAGATATAAGCAAGTGTTATAAACTAGGGTTTTCAAATTCGATCGAGTGGAAGATCTATGTGATTAAAATGTGAAGAGCCAGTTTGAGATTGCGAACCAGAAGGAATTACATGGGTGTGGTAGGAGTGGAAAAGGCACTTTGTCTTGTGAAGATTTTATCTAAGTTAAGGTTCTAAAACTAGGGCACGGGTTTAGAAGAGTTATATTGAGGATCTAAGATCAAATGTTGGAGAAGAAAGAAAAAGTAAAAAAAGAGGGTAGAAGTGATAAAAATACCTCGACCATGGCACCCAAGAAAGGAAAGGGCAAAGCTAAGGCTAAACAAATATAACTCAAGTAGGCACAAATGAAAAATGGTATGCGAGATGCAATACCTAGATGGGGTGATGTTGGGAAAGGAATGGGAATCCCACTTGAGAAGCATACCTATTAGTGACTATAATCACCACACAAACACCATAGAGAAAGAAATGGTGTTGGAATTGGTATACCCCACCAAAAATTGAATACCTGAAGGTTTGCCCATATATGATGATGATGTTAAGGTTAAATTGGCAAAGGTAGGGCTGTTGAAACTCTATAAGTTGCCTTATTTTGGGAAGCCAGATTGCTTGTACCAATGGTTGATGTCTCGGGTGCACAAAGATTATTTCCACTTTTCTAGGCGGAAGATGCACGTGACTCCCCAGTTGATTTCATAATTTATAGGCCTTATATGTGAGGGTGATAGCCTAGAAGATGACCTTGGCGATAAGGAGGCTATTCAAGAGACCATCATTGAGTATGCATGCAAGAAAGGGTCATAGTACTATGATATTTTAGACATCAATGACCCCGTTACGAAGATGGCTACGCACCTGGTGACTAAGCTGAATGGCCAAGAAAGATGGACGCAAGTCAACAAACCTTGGCTACATGTTTGCAAGAAGATTACATAGGGTACTATATACAACTTGTTTGCATGCATTGAAAGGAGATTGTTAAGTGCGCAAAGGAAGGGGATAGGATCCTCTTTGGTAATGTCTTACTCACCATAGTGTTTGCAGAAATTTGAGTGTCAGATGCCTTAGACAAGTTCATGTGGGAGTACCCAGCCAAATACCCTTCACCCATGAAGAGGTTCAAGAAGTATGCTTGTGATACAATGACAACTCCCCACAAAGCACGGCTGGAAAAGTGGTATACGCACTTGAGGAATGCATTCGGGGTAGAGTGGAGGATCCCTGAACAACTCCCAATAGCCACTGAGGGAGAAGCTAAGTTTGCGGTGTACCAGCACTACTGCTTAGGTAGATTCAAGCTTATTGATGAATCATAGAGCCCTTGGTGCAAGCTTCCTTTCATGTTCACTACCTAATACTTCCAAGCGAGAGTAAACAGATTTAAGGAATCAAAGAAGCTAAGGCTAGAACTAGGAAGGTTAGACCGGGAACATAGGGAGATGAGGAAGAAGCTAAATTACCCCGGTGGTAAGTGCACGTACATAGAGAAGTACGTGTTGCACAAGATCCAAATGACTAGGCCGATGATGCTTCCCATCGCTAAAGGATCCACGACGCATGTACATGCGCATAAGGGTGAAGTTCGAAAAGGGCACGTATTTGGAGAACGAAATATCCATACCTGAAGACCCCTTGGGAAAGAAGAAGCTAGCGTCTAAGAAGAGAGGCAGAGGAGAGGAAGGAGCACCAAGTGTGCCGACTACTCAAATAGTGAGTCTATCATCTATAAGCACCGTGCCAAGCACCTACATATAGAGAAAGAGGTCTCTATTAAATGAGAAGATGCCAAGTAGAGGAGCCCGAGAAACCCACTACCATGGAAGAATCACCAAAGGAAGAAGAAGGCCGAATATCCTAATCAAAATCCACCTCTCGGGAAGAAGCAGAGGGTGGATGAAGAAGGCGACTTAGAGGCTACCGACAGTTTGGAGAATTACTTGGGAGAAGGAGAAGATGAAAGTGAAGGAGGTGGTGAAGAGGAAGAAGAGCCACATGTGTTTAGTATCTATGATTCATAGGAAGAAAGTAGAGAGGAGAAGAAAGAGTTTGTATTTGTGTAGCATAAGGGTGCACAAGATGAGGAAGGAAACAAAAACACAAAGATAGATGAGAAGGATGCCAAGGAGGAGGGAGCCATAAGTCTTACAAAAGAGCAGATTACTAAGTTAGCAGAGTGAGAAGTGAAAAATATGCTCAAAGTACTTTTAGACCAAGAGTTAGAGCACATCACGGACATAGTGCTTAAGGAAGGGAAGGAGGAGAGTGTTGAAAAGGAACATGACAACCTAATAGGCCCCACTCTGACAATTAGCTTTCCCAAAGGCACGTGCTTAGGTAGGAGAACTCTGGATACAAAACAAAGATAGATAATGGGCTATGTGGATGACATGAAGAAGTCGTTATGCACACAGCCCAAAGCACCATACCCATAGAAAGGCTCCTATCCATGGGGTCTTTTGAAAAGGATGGTGTGTACCCCAAGACCAAGAATATGCTCTCTTGGGAGTTTGAGTCACACATTGATGAGCCAAAATTTGAAGTCTACTAGAAAGCACTCATCTCATTGCTAGAATCTAAGGGAGACAACCCCTTAGTAAATTCTCAAGAGCTTTCAGATGAGAAAGTATGCAATGCTCTGAACAAAGTCATGGTCAAGACCGAGGCTAGGCATTTATGCAAAATGATAGAATTAGATCATTAGAGGAAAAGTTGGGGAAGAATGAGGAATAACTCGGTGGAGAAGGCCAAGAGTTTAAAACAAGAGGAATTAATCAAGCATGCAATTATTACACAAGTTAAAGGAAGAAAAGGTAAAGGTGTAGGAGTTCTATAAGAAGGTGGAGTCAATCAAGAGTGCCATCATATTAAAGCACCCGGACCTTACGCCAATCCCTCGAGGTACGCATCAACTTTGGAATGCTTAGAAGACCTAACGCACATCCTCACTATGGAGAGGTGACCCTTGGTGTTGGAATCTATAGAAGAATTAGCTACATTCTTGATAGAGGAAGAACAGTTGAAGGTAATAGAAACTATTGCTTTGAGTACACCAAGTACTCATAGAGATTAAGATCACCGCCCAATCTACGAAGCCAAATATGACACATGCATAGATATAGATAAGGTGACAAGCTCCTTGGTTGCCACGCTTGAAGTAGAGCTGATGGAGTTATAAGAAAAGAAAAAAGGGAATAGGGCAGAGAGGGGCAAGGTTCTCGGTTGAGGTAGAAAAGAAATCGGAGGCAATTGAGGCTTTACGGAGCTCAATTAAGGCCTGACTGAAAGAACTATACCCCCAATTTACCAAGATAATGGATAAACTCGCAGACCTGGGTAAGGAATTGGAGAAGAATGTGGACACCTTGGGTGCCTGGGGAATTGGCCTAAGGTTTGATGAAGTGAGCACCCTGGTGGGTGACCTATGCTAGAAGTCGAAGGACGAGGTCGAAGTATGGAACAAGTAGGAGGTAGATCTATGAAAGTACTTTCCTAGCCTTTTGAATTGATGTTCCCCCCATTCTTCATTATTTACCCTATTCTTTCATTCCTTATTCATTTTTGTAAAGTCTACATCTTGGTCCCATAGAACAACTTGCCTCTTAGTCAAGTAAAATGTTTGTGAGGATGGAGAACAGGCATACTATGGGGTGATGTTGGGCCCCTTGAATATTTACTGTATAAAGGCACGTGGGCATGTGGGATCCCGATTCTAGATGGCGCGCAATTAACAAGCGTGAAAGAGAAAGGCTTAAAGAAGCAAATAGCATGTGCGATGTGTGAAAGGTAGTTGGGGACTTATCCAATTTGAGCACCTGAAGTAGAACATGTGAAAAGTGTGATCGATTACATGCGGATAAGATGCCAGCCTAGCAATAGGTTGGCCCAGGAAAGAGCATGCCCCGAATGGAATCTTCTAGAAGATCATCATGAGATGGAATGGAGGGCTCAGGCCTGAAGGAACATGCTCGCATGGAGGAACACATTCGACACTTGGTGATGGATCTGACGATGTGTCAAGATGAGTTGTAGCTCCGAGAAATTGATAAATACAAGTTCCTTTCACGGAAAAGATATAGATAAAGAGATAGATACAAATGAAAGAAGGATGTATCATCTAGATATACATAGGAGATAGTGGGTTAGAGAGTGGGAAAAGCTTTGTAGAAATGTTGTGAGTGGATATTATAGTTTAGGAAAGGATGTACTAAGCATGGGGTTGTTATTTTTCTTTTCTGTTAGCTTAGCTACATACGTCCTAGTGATGCACATGACTACGGTCTACACTCTATGACACTTTGTAATGAATCAATGAATATATTGAGGTTACCTATTATAAATAGATATGAATATCAATGGGTTTAATGTATATTTCATTCATGTGATTTCTCTTTCCTGTCATGATATGAATGAATGGTTGAATCTTTCTTTCTGTTAGAGTATATGTTTTGGAATCAGTTAAAGCACTCAATCTGAAGTGGGTGCAAGGATCTGGAGGCCGTTATGAGCCCTATGTTTCTTATATGTCTCAACTTCTTTCCTAAATACTCTTACACTAATCATAGATAATGCTTCCCACTAAACTCACATAAAAGAGAGACTCGACACCCGCACGTGCCTCGGGTGAGCACTCAACTTCTACTGGGTGATAGGTCGGCACGCATGGGGTTCATCCTTTTTTGATAGGAGTAAAAATGACTACAAATACTATACATAACCAAGACTTATAATTGAATTTCTCATACATGTATTTCTATAATAACTTACTAATTTAACTTACACATGAATTCCTAGATTCACACACTATCCTTCATGTCATATTATCTTCAATGGACTTGGACAACCAAAATAATCTTCTAAAACAAAAAGTTTCATTTGAGAATATGGATCACATAACATATAGTTTAAAAAAACCAGATTACTCTACCATACTGATTACACCACCATCCTCACAAGATCAAAATTAAATATATTATAGGTAAGACAAATAAAAATCCATCCTTACACATATCATTCATATTGATAAAAATCATGCTTCCCTAAATCAATATCTATATTATATAACTATTCCTGGTTTATATACAAATTTTGGAGAGTTATTGGATCTTCAACTCCTACTACATCATTAACTTCTTCTAGCCTACTTTCTACACATATTATTTCACCCTCAAATTATTTATATCTTATCTTTATGTTCTCTAAGGATAAACCACTATTAAAGCCAACAGCCTTTTCCAAAATAAGTTTCCTCAAATGATTAAAATCATGCAACAAACTTTATTCTCATCTCGATTTACATTGGCGCATCTTCAAGCTATATTTACATTGTCAATATGAGTTGTAATTTTCAATCATATTACAAAAATAATAGCTCTTGATTGTTTCAAAATTCAACATATTTATACTTATTATCACCGAATCATATCACTCTCTATTTTTCACAAGTGTTTGTGTTTGAGCTCACTTTGTGATTGGGTAACATGGGTACTATCTCCAAGTTGTGGGACTTACTACTTTAGATAGTCCTCTATATAAATTTGGTTCTTACTCCTAAACTACCTACCACAATCTATTCCTAATGGAGGTAAAAAAATTTAATACTATTCTAACTTTCCAAGGGACCAGGAGAGAGAGAGCATGAAAGTAAAGCCTACACTAGAATGGTGATACATCTAAAAGGAGGGTATGAGAACAGTCCCCAATGTGTGAAATGGAAGAAAAATATAGATTAGAGAGGGTGATAACAATTCTCCATAGTCTAATAACAACACTCACAACACCTTTCCATGCAAACACAATAACAATGAATCCCTGTAAGAGCATAAAATAGACACAATATATTTATAATGAGATTGAAGAGGCAAGAAGAATGCAAACAAACACAGCAAGGGAAGATACATCCACAAACTTGCATCTATTGCTTCATTGATATGCATAGTTCAAGCTATTACAAAATAAAGGCCTAGATCCCCATGAAAGGATTCTAATACAAATGCCTATAACACATTTTCTTCATAAAACTAAAATGACAAATTCTTGCTATTCAAACTATCCTCTTCTAGAATGAACCCAACACATCAATTTATAGAATTTTTAGAGGAGAGAGAGAGGGGATGAAATTCCTGAAATTCCCTTTCCCATCAATTAAAACTCATGATAAATGAGTGTGGTTGGTGGTTTCATAAGAAATCTCAAGGTTCCCCATAACTTTCAGCAGTGAAGAATGATTTCCCATGCTCATTAAATGATTCTTCAACCACTTTTCAACAACCAATAAGAACTGGGATCATTTTCCATTAAAATATCCATAAATTTATCAATTTATTGATTGTTGTGTGTTGGTATTAGAACTACAATTCCAATGAGACCAATTTTGTGAAAATCCGTTGAAAATTTCTCAAGTTATGACCCTCTGAGTGTGAGCAACTATTTTGAGTTTGCAGGATTTCTTGCATTTTACAAGACTGAACATTTAAATTTTTTGAGCTAGAGATGTTTATTTTATTTTCACCCACCTAATCTCATTTAAAATAATAAATATATGTTTTTTGGTGTAGAGGATGTCGAGAGATTTCTGAAAAGTTCATTTCTTTCAAAATTGAAGCTTCGAGTCGAAATTTATGTCCGTTTGATGTTCAGGGTCGGGGTGTTCCACACGGGCTCTCATAATCCACAATAATAGCCTTTTACCCTCCTTCACTTTGATATGCAGGTATTACGAGGTTTTGGAGAACTCATGGCACTAGGGTACAAGGGCCGCTCGGGCCTTCAAACTTCACCTCATCCATGATGCATTAAATCTGCTTCAATTCCTTTACAAATCAGGTAAATTAGCTTTCCGAGGAGCTCATGGCCCATGGAACTTGTGCTTCCTAGGTCGGAACTTCCACCTTTTGCACAATATATTGAATCCACTTCAATTCCTTTTTAAATTGATTAAATTGGATTTTTAGGGAACTTATGGCCTGATGGAACTTGTGTTGCCTGGGCCACAAACTTCCACCTTTTCCGCAATACATTGAATCTGCTTCAATTCCTTTGGCAATCGTAAATCAAATTTTTGGGGAACTCATGTCCCGATGGAACTTGTGTCGCATAGGCCATCGTGACCCGATTTATCTGTGAATCATTATCTCCTTATCATTTCAGACCCAAGTCAACGAAAAGGAACCCTAGTTCCATTTGCAATTGTTCTACCCGCAACCCCTGCACCCGTAATACAATAAAATAGGCCTTTTCCCCATTTCTCTAAATTTTTAGCAAATTTTCACTAACTCCTTAGATTTTTCTTGAATAGGGAAGTTAGAGAAAAGCAAGGGGTGCCTCCAAAATCCATTTTTTCTATTTTCACTATTTCTACCTCTTTAATTTTAAAGAAACTATGAAAGTTATCGAAATTCACCTTGGGGTAAATTTCGACAACAACACTCCTTTATAAATGTTTTTTTTTATGAATCATGCTAAGAAATTCAAATTTTAAAACTTATTCATTTTTAGGGATAATGAATTGTGAATCTTATAGACTCATTGTAGACACCAATTTTTGGTATCAAAATTCCCTTCACCCCACGTTAACTCTCTTTATCATTATAACATACATACCTCTCTTCCCATTTAAATCCCCTTTCCCTCCTAAATTCTATTTTAATTATCATTTTCCACTTTAATATTATCTTAATCCCACCATTAATTTATTTTCCATAAACATCGTTAATCATGTTCAATTATCCCTAAATCACCATCTAATCCATTTATTATCCCTTAGCACCCAACCACCTTCATTTAATAATTTAACCCCTTGAATTTATTTAATATTTTCTTATCTCTCACCTACATTTTATCATCCCTAGACAACCCTAACCTACCTAAACACCTTAAAACCCTGATATACTTTGATTATGCCCATTTTTCCTTGATTTTGGCATCATTACACCACCCAAATGGATGTATCACTGCAATCTCGGGTGACCCATCTATGTAACCATCAACTCTATAAATGCGCCCACATCCCTTCTTCTAGGATTCAACATTGAGAGATGAATTTACTGTACAAATTTCATTGTGATTCTCTTTATTCTTTACAACTGCTATTATAATCTTAGATATATTTTAGAGATTATGTACTTCACCATTGGAGATTTGAAGTCCTCTATCTCTTTTGAATGCTAGATCCACCACTACCATTCCATCACCTTTTCTTATCAGCTTTATTATAGGTCTACTAGTCATCTTGGAGTCTCATCTCTGCATTTTCTTATATCCATTCCCATTTCTAGATCATCACTTTCACCCATATTTTTTCATCAAACTGTTATCCCAAATTAACCCCACATGATTAAATTGGATAACTCATCATAAATGGACTTAGCCATTAAAATTCTGGGATGTGCGGATGACCATCAAATTCGGCCCTAGATATCAAAGAGAAAGACAACTCATGATGGCTCACCGAGTTAATATTAATGTGTAGTGAGATGAGATGGTCAGGTTATGTAGTGAGTTGGAACCAAGCTAGAGTATGGATGAGATACAAAGTGAGATGGGTGAGTTCATTGTAGATCTAGGAAAGTAACTCATAAAACTAGTGGTTGGACAAAGGTTAGATGTTTGTCTAACCAAATTTGGTTGGATGGATGGGTTGGATGACCAAGGTTGACCACACATAGGTCGGATGGTGGTTAGGCGATAGTATGGCATGGAAGATAAGATCAACGATTGCCCGAGTTAGATGATAGTGAGATGGACGTCCAACCCCATTAGGAAAGATGGCCATCCAACCCCTAGGTTGGATGGTTGGGTTGGATGGCCATCTAACCCTAGGTATGAAACATGATAGATGGTCATCCAACCCCATGTTAGATGACATATAGAAGATAGGTTCAATCGGTGCAAGGTTGGATGGGTCAAAGGGTTAGATGACCATAGATATGGTTGGGTAGCACACTATATGACACATGGTTAGATGGTTGTCCAAGCCCCATTAATTATAGGAAAAGGAATTGATGGCCATCCAGCCTAACAGTTAGACGACCTATGGTGTAAGGATGACAGTCATTAGGTTGGGCGGAGGTTAGATAGGTCATGATGTTGTACGACCCATTATAGTTAATGACCATCTAACCAACATGGTTGGTTGGTTCATAGGTAAGAAGTTCAAGAAGAACATTAATGGTGGTAGTTGAGGTGGTTCATCTACCCGTTAGAAATTTAATGAGGGTAGGTGAGATAATTTCCTATATAATGTAATCAGCCCCCTCATTTTTGGGGAGACATTTTGGGAGTTGGGGAAACTATTGTAATTTTTTTCCTCAACTACAATGAGCTATAAGCCTTATCTTGTACCTGACAAGCGTATTTGTTCCTCTCTATTCAAAAATATAAAGGTATTTGTATGTTATAGAAATAAATTCATGTTTTGTGGTGTTTTCAACCCTTTCTCATGTTTTATTGTGCCTCATTTCCTCTCTATTTTGTTGTTGTTGTTTTGTGCATATATTTCTCATTTGTAAGTGTAAGTTATTGTGTTTCATGGAGTGTATATGGTGAATGAGCATTTGGTTCTATGTCACATTTTTCGACCTCTCTCATTCCCCTTTTTCCCTCTTCTTTCTCCCTCGTGAGTATCTCCTCCCCTTTTTTTTTGGTGCTATCACTACCCAGTGTAGGATTTCCATTTATGTACTCTCTCTCTACTTGTCTCCTTGGAATTATTAGGATAGGTGTATTTGGGTGTTTTTTCTACATTAAGAGTAGTTGTAGTAGTAGGATTAGGAAGAGGAAGCTAACCTTCTCTGGAGGGTTATCTCAAGTTTGCAAGTCCCACAACTTGAGGGATAACCCCATGTTAGAAAATTACACCGATTTCCCCACACATGTGACAATGGAACTCGAGTGGTGCTGTAATTTTGCACTAATAGTTTTGGCACACTAGGTGGGAGAGGTTTGAAGAACCTTACCACTTCATTTCATCAAATTTTATGTGGTCTTCATGAAGGTTCTAACCTTTAGATGCAACTCTCAAGAATATCCGATGACTCCACCGATTAAAACAACACATTATCTCTGGTTGAAGAATTTTTTTAATGTTTTCACTCCAGCCATGGCTCTCTAAGGAGCTTTTCCATTCCTCTCTATTCAGTTCTAGGCCTCTTCACTTGTAGCGGTGGAATGTTATCCCCAAGGTAGCCCTGAAAAATCTACCTCTATTTTATGGAAATGGAGATCAATCACCTATTGATCACATTTAATAAATTTCCATAGAGGAGAATGTTTTCCTTAGACTTCTAGTTTCATGTTTCAAAGTAAAAGCAAAATATTGGTACAATATTTTATCTCTACAACCCATTTCCACATGGAATCAGTGGGAACAACTTCACAATAGGTTCAAGGAGGATGAAAATGTTATTTTCCTCACGGGCGTGTCGGTAAAATACAATGGGATTCAATGGAATCCATTCTATATTTCAACCTCACTTCATGATGACTCGACACCAAATCCCATAGGAAATAGACCCCCATAAGGTATAGCATTCGTGTACTATTTGAGGTCCTTTCTTGCTGACTTATCTATATTCATTCGGTCTCTAGGGGGTAAAATTATTCCTCAAGATTTTTCCATTGCATCCCAAGCTGAGAAGATACTCATTCAGCCAAAAAAGAAATCCCATCCATGCTTTTATAATCCCTCCATCATCACCTCAATTTCTTCCTTCCCTGTGTAAATATTGACAAATCTATCATTCCTTGCCAAAATAAGGAAGCCCCTTTTCTTCTTTATCCTTCATTTGATGTCCCAAAAGTTTTTTATGCCTAGAGCATTCCTCAAGATTCACAAAGATCCCTCCCATATCTACCAAAGTTACTTGCCAACTCCCCTAAGTCATACACCAATTTCCTTAAGAGTTATGGTATTTCATATGTTCTCCCTACCTTCTACCCAGATATCACTAAACTAGGTTATCCTACAAGGTTGGTAGAGAGAGAGACATGTTATGTTTTTGGAGAGAGGGATATGCCCATACAATTCCCCAAACAAAAAGGCTTCAAGAAGAATCATGCAGTTGTTTCAAAGGCAACATATCAACAGAATAGGGGTTATGTTCTGGAGGATCATTTGGCTTCCCCAAGTGATCAAATCAGATCCCTTGAGCATCAAACACCTCGGCCTGAATAGGAGATAAAACAACAACCTCTTTCTTACACCTCTCCATCGACCAGTCTTACCAAGGATGAAAATTGTGTATCAATAGATGACTAGTCCAATTCGGATTGGAAGGATGAGGAAAGTCAAAGTGTGCTAAAGAAGAATCTGAACCAACAAGTGAAGCAAGAAGGTGAGACAAAATCTCATAGTGATAAGGTTGGGAAGGAGGAAGTTTTTTTAAACACTATTGAAACCCAAGGTGTCAAGGAGGACCAATTTTAAGGTGAGAAGGATGTTCTTGTGGAATGTAATGATCCCCATTTCTCTTCTTATCATGAGCTTATTGCACTTTTGGTAGAAGAGCGAGATGGATTAAAGAGTAAGGAATAACCATCAAAGGGGAAACTGAGTTATTTGTGGAGGCACAAAAATCACGGATCAACTTTGTAAACAACCACATTTAGGAAGAAGTTTTGCATGAGAGCTCTAGTTGTGGGGCCAAGCAAAAAATGAGTAGGAAAATCATAGGAATCAAGGCTTGCAAATCAAATACTTGTCATATTTGGAGTAGGGGTCGAGTTTCCACCGACCATGTTCAATCTAGAGCATACAGATGATTTCAATAAACCAAGGGTTAGTAGCAACACCTCTAACCAGAGACAAATCATTTGATACTTCTCTCTTGCACCTTAGGGTTTATTATTTTATTTTAGATATTTACTTAGATCATTAGCATATCATTTTCTACATTGGTTTACTTCATTTATAGTTGTTCATAGCTTAGATTAACTATCTTCATACTACATAGTTATTTCATTTTTAGTTAATCATTTTGGTGAACCTATCTTTTAGACTATAATTCCCTAGGATCCACTACCTTTAAACAATGTCATATCCCTCTCACGTTGTGCCTCAATCCTCCTATCCCACCTTTTCACCAACTAAAGTCATGGGCATAGTTACTACTATTGTTGATTTCATGTGTGTGCATACTCAACATCCTCATCGCTTCGTCACACCTAGGGTTAACCCATCCATTAATGTCATTACTACTCATCCTAATATACCTATGGATCCACCCACATCTATTCCTCCACCCATTACTTCAGCACCTCCTTCTACTACTTCTAAGGGCTATGATATCATTGAGAAACTTAAAAATACGCCCACTAAGATCTCTCTTTATGAATTATTGCATAATGTACCAAATTTTTACAACACACTAGAAGCTTCCCTTCACACCATTCATATTGAAACTGATAATTCCATAGTATCCTTTGCACATCTCATACAATCCCTTCATAATCTACCATGTGTCATATCTTTCACCGATGAGGATATCTCACCTTTTTTGAAAATAATCCATGTGCTCCTTTTCTCATTACTATCATTATTAGCACTACTTGCATTAAATGAGTCCTCATTGATAATGGATTAGTTGTTAATTTATGTGTGCATTCCCTTTTAAAGAAACTAGGCATTAGTGATAATTTCATTTCTAAAAATTCTACCCTCATTCGCGATTATGACTCTACCACTCGCACCTGCTTAGGAACTATCTCTTTACATATCCGGGTTGGACCTAAGACCATTCTCACTGAATTTTATGTTATTGATGGCTCCTTCCAGTTTAATATCTTGTTAGGTAGGCCTTGGATTCACATAATGCATGCAATACCATCTACTATCCACCAATGTGTCAAGTTCTTACATGATGGCTACAAACACACTATCACTGCTGACCCATAACCCTTCAAATATTGTTGCATAGACCCCACTACCTCTATGCCCATACCACCTTCATAACATATTCCATATAGTAGCCTTGATACATATGACATTGGTCAATCTAGCACTTCATCATCTTCCTCTACCACTCTTAGTACCCCAGCTTATTTCAACCCACACAACATATATTATTTCACCTTCACTATCGATCCTATATTGTTCCTTATTTTCCCATCGCAAAAACTTCTAGTATTCCATCTATAATGTCAATTCCTCCTAGTTTTCCTCCGCCACCAATTACGGCACCTCTACTACTCCACCTATGGTGCCCCTACCAACATTCTTGATAATGCCATACCACATGATGATGTTCACACTGATGACTCTAAGGATTTTGATGATGAAGTTGATGCTATTGAACTTACAGATGAAGCATTAAGACAACTTGACTTTACCCCTCTAGGTGTAGATGATTCTTATTTCAAAGAAACGATGACCCTGATGAATATAGGTTTAAGACCCCTCCATCTACTAATGTTATGGTATTGTATAAGGGATCTATTCATAATTTCAACGTTATCTCCTCTTCTCCTCCACAAATTTCCACCCCATTTCCTCCTTTTACATGCACATTATTCATCAATAGGACCTTTTGGAAACATATCCCCGTTGACTCTACGTTCTTAGAAACTATTTGTACACATGACAATTTGGATAGGTTTGACATAACACTCAATGACATTTTACCACCTCTTCATTCACCACATCTCTATCATGGCTATTTTCACACTATGACATCTTATGGATTATGTGTTTTTCATTTGATAGTTTTTTTCCCACTCCCCTCATGCTTGGATAGTCTTAGATTGATTATATTAGTAGTATAATAAATGCTCATCACTCCTTCCTCACATTTCCCATGCCTTTCAGCAATGTCTCTATCCTTAGTGATTCTTCTCCTTCTTACATTCCAAATATCTCTCGTTAACATGCTCATGGTTTCCCACCGATTGCCTTTATTGATGAATAATATGCAATGAATGTCTACACACTCCATCACAACAGGTCCCTCTATGACCATCCTGTCTCTATATCTTATCACATTTCTAATGTTGCCATGGAATATTTCAATCATGATAATGATGATCTTCTTGATAGTAGTTCATAGTCATCTTTTCTATCACGCACTTGGGGGCATGACACTACACTCCCCCACCCTATCTTAGCATAGTTATCATATTTTACATCCTTATACATTCATATTCTCTCCTTAGGCATATTCATATTATGTTCTAGCATCATTACTTGAGGAAACACTCTTGTGCTTTGGTTCACACTTGAGTGTTGACGGACTTACTACACTAAACTCCACACAAAGATGCACTATAGGAATTACACATTACACTTCATCATACATTACATGCCATTCACCTTATATTCTACTACAACATTTAGACATTCACATATTCACACATCCTACATTATGATAGTCATCATTTGGCACACACCACTATCTACACGTCTTACATCCTACACTACTTATCCTCCCTACTGCATTATTCATTTACGTAAATACCATACATATTACACCATGCCTTTTCACACATACTCTATGTACTATTCTAGTATTCATCATATGGGATTCTAGAACTACACCATCTTACATACTACATCACTATTCTATCTACATACATTACATGCCATTCTATACATTACATTACTATACATCGCACATAGTTATATATTCTATTCACCTTGCATTGACATACTTACACATTCCACTCCTCACATGGTCGATTGCTACCATTACATACACTACATTGTATTCTATGTGTTGTTCTCACTACCCAATGATGCACTTTATTTCCTCAGTTCATACTCAATTGTTGAGGGTTTACAAATCGAATGGGCCTTACACATTTACTACTCAACCTCTCACCATGTGAAATTTTTAGTCTAGTGACATACACTTTAGGCTAAATTGTTACCCATTCTATCATTTTATAGTGGTATACACCTTAGGTTATATCACCACACCCTCCTTTCATTTTGTAGTGATATACACTTAGGGCTAAATCATCACTCATCCAATCATCTTGTAGTGACATATGCTATAGGCTACATCGTCACTCTTACTTTATCATCATGTAGTGATATATGCTTAGGGATAAATCATCACTCCACATTTCATCTCATCATGGTATACACTTAGGCTATAAGGTCCATGCACATCTCTTCTACATGTCACATATCATCACCACTACGCATATACACATTTATTTATAGTGCATCATATACAACACACACTCTCGTTTATGGTTCAATCTTGACTCTTTGAGGGGGAAAACAAAATTAACCTCACTACATACATTTTCATTCACTCGGGGGAATGTGGATCTTATCACTCCATATTTCATTCCATTCCACCCATCCACAAAACGTTGCATATTATGGTTGCTTATACTCCTTCTTACTTTGGTTGTTCATGATCACTTTATTACACATGCCAGCTCCTGATTAGTTGTATGTCATTTATCTATACCATCCACACATGTATGTTCAAAATTTTTTTCTAGTTGTGATCACAGATACGAGTCTCTTACATGTGGCATGGATGCTCACCTTCTACCCTTCCTATAATGCTTGATGGGGTAATCCACACATTCATTTCTTCCAGTGTTATTGTTTCATTTTGTACTTATCACTTTACATTACTTGCTTATAAATGATTTTGACATACTAGCTATCTTTCTAACATGCTAATGGGTGCTTCATGTGCAACATTTTTTATACAAGGATATTGGTTTCCATACTTGTTTGTTACATTGTCTATTATTGTTTACTATTGTATGCAGACCTTGGCATTTTTTTTGGTGTGCACACTTGACTATTACTTGTGGATATGATGGCCTTGCATCTCTTGCGACATCATGAGTGATGTCCCATGTTTGCATCCCACTTTGTGTGGCTTACTTTTCTTCTTGTGTGTTTACTTTAATTTATTTGGTAGCTTACTCAATGTCTATGTAGCTTAAACATGTTTTCTATATACATGCATGTTTGTTTACACTTTCCTTTTGCTAGCTTTCTTATTTGTGTGTGCCCTAGTCTTTACCAAAAATTCTAGGGTTACACCGTACATGTGGTTGGTCCTCTTTTCATGCCACGTCTCCTATCGGTGACATTGCATGCGCCTTCAAACAGGGAGGAATCATTCGGGGTTTTACATACTAACACAATGCATTTACACTGGTTCAGTTCAATGCATTTTCTACCCTTGGGATTGTAGGTTATATACAACGAGTGGGTTCAAACCAGTCTATGAACCCCATATAAAATGAATTTTATAGGATATGTTGTCCTTAGCATTTATGGTAAGTCGTTACAATATTAGAGGCTACAATGGGTGTGCCTCTCTACACTACTTTGGCTAGTGGCATCATATTGCCACTGAAAACTAGGGCTTACACAGGATATCTACATACATTTCAAGGAAGTAGTTCAAGCTTGGAAGACAAAGAGAGTTTTCTCCCTACACATCTTTGGCCTATGACATGAGATCACTCTAAAACTCGCAAAGACATGATATACTTATACAATTTTCCTTGACATGGATCAAGTTCACTTGTACCATTTACTTTTACATTTACATTTTTTTATTTTACATAATTTCATATGCATTAATCTTTTACACATTTTTATACTTACATACATACACATTTTACTACTTGATTGTTTTCTCCTTGCAGTCCAGGCCATATGAGAAACAAGTAGTCAAATGGGGAAACAACAATAACATTTTATGACATCACATATGATTTTACTAACCATGTAGGTACACTAAATATTGCAGCAGATACACACATGCATTCTATCATAGGTTTACTCTCATCACTTTTTCTTTGTGCATTTTTCATTTATAGTTTCCACGCTACTCCATTTTTTCATTTCACGCTTTTGTCTAGTACTTCAACATGTTTCTACTACGGTCTTCATGGACATCGTGTATTCATCTCTATCTACTTTATGTTATCGAGCTTTCCGCTCACCAACATAAAGTGGGGGAAAAATGTAGTCACAAAATCAGGCACTTGGACATTTATTTATCCTAGCCTCATACTACTATTTAGATTTTTTGAGTGAAAAAGTACTAATTAACCTTCATCGTTTGGCCATATTGTTTATTTTATTTTGTAATTTGCGACCTACTACATGCAGCCATATGGCCACCATTTTATGAAATTCCACATTATTTTAGCCTCATATGGGAGACCAAATTTGTACTAAGGTGCCCATGGGTGCCCTAGTCCCACCAGAGCATTCCGACCCTTTTTCACTTTCTTTCCACTTTTGGGCTCTTTATAGCCTTTTGACATATTTATCTTTTTGGTGGTTGGCATTTTCGGGTTAATTACAAAATTAGACCAAGAGAACCCTATAAATATAAATTTATGAGACCATAATGAGGGACCTAACATCATCTACTACTATCACTCATCTAGAGTTTCATCCATCTATTGCACTAGCATCCACATAGCTCCACCATTAAGGCTCAAGCTAGGATATATGCATCACACTTCATAGGGGAGGGATTATATTTTATTCCATGCACACATTCTATTAAATTTTCTACATTTAGCTATTGCTTATTATTTCACAAAGTGTGACTAGCACAAAAGCACCTAAGGAATGACATGAACACACTCACTAGAACTACATCTAGGTTTGAAATATAGTGCAAAACTTAGTAATCCCACTATTGTGGCAAATCAAGTCATCGACCCATTATTATTTTATTTTTTAGGGTCATGATACTTCATTTTGGTATTTTGAAGGAAAATTCTTCCTCTTGGAATATTTGGAACATTCCACATAGTACGAGATAAGTTAATGCAAAAATCCGCGAAGGTTATCAGTCATCTCTAGGGCCTATAAAGACCAATTCCAAACCTTTTTCCTAGACTAGGGTGTCTATTTTTCTTACTGCAGAGCACATGTGGGGGCTCTAGATGCTCTAGTCTAGCCATATGACCTAGATGTATCCTCTATAGGACCCCATCATAGTCGTTCCTACTTCTGATTTATCCAGTTACTTCTATGACACTATTTGACAAACATCTATTATTAGCTGAGTTCTTTCCTCTTCTCTCTTGCACATTAGGGTTTAGTATTTCATTTTACATATTTATTTAGATCATTAGCATATTGTTTTATGTGTTTGTTTACTTCATTTATAGTTGTTAATAGCTTAGATTAACTATCTTCATAATACACATTTATTCCATTTTTATTTAATCACCCCTTGTGGCTAAACATCTCCCTTATAAATACCTCAAAAGTATTTTTCTTTGGCCTGAAATCTCACCTCTACTTGTGCTTTTGAATCCTTTAGGTTTTTACACAACTCCAAAAATATTATCCGTACTTGGGCTCTTTCTCGCACTTAGATTTATCATCACCTCTCTTTTCCTTAACATCTCCTACCATTATAATTTCATGGTCTTGATTCCACCTATTTTGGCGATCACCACAGCTTTTTTCTAGTGGATTTTCATGGTCTTGTGCATCCTCTCTTAGGTTCTTGACCTCGCTTGGATTTATTTTTCTCTAATAACACCCTGACACCCTATTATCAGTTGTCTTGGCCTATTTTCCACCTATTTTGGCTTTGATTCACTCTAGCCTTTCCTATGGGATCTTCATAGTCATGTTCATTCTCACTTAGGCCCATAGTCTTGTGTGGATCTATTTACCTATGTTATTTTTATAACATCTACCTCATGGTTTTTTTATTTTTTCAATATTTCTACCTTCCTCTTAGCTTTGAAACTATAACACCTTATCTCTATGATCCTATGACATGACATCCATCCCATGGGCCCCTAGCTAGGTGATTTATGTATTATTTTACTAATGATCCTCTAGTGTTTCCTTTTAGTTTTGCTTCTCCAGGGTTCTAGTAGCATGGATTGTGCCCATACATGCAAGATGACCAACACTATTAGGTATGCATTGGTGGGTATATTTCATTTTAGCTAGTCCTTTATTTACTTTCAACATCTACTTTTGATTTTGGTGTTATGTATTGTTCTTTCTATTGACTACCCCATGTTTTGTTATTATAACATGTGGTAATCAACGATTAGGGCATATGTATACACCTAATTTTTCATGCTTTATCTTTTCATATATGTTACTAACAATTTATCTTCTAGGTTAGAGGTCACTAATGCATCTATTTCTGGGAATGGGTGCCTTAAGGGGATCATTCTAGGATAGGGGTATGGTTATTCATGTAACCATTGGGTTAGGGATGATACATGAAGAGATAATAGATTTTAGTCCTATTTGTGCACATCTTTTTCTCTTTCTTTCTTACTTTTATTTGCACCCTTCCAACACCCTACTTGCACATGACCATATTATTTTTCCTTACTCTTATTTTTTATTCACAACACATTGCACATACCACATGTCATTTCCCCTCCTAAATAATTTCATCATTCGTGGGTGATTGTGTTAGCACATTTCCAAATTCTGGCCAACGCCTTCACCCACGGGTGATGACATTTGTATAAATACCAAAAATTAAATATCACATAAAGAGACACATCACAAAGATATATAGGAACTCATAATTTACTCTTCTCTTTTGTATCAACTTGCATCTTCTTGCTCACTCTTGGATTTGATCTTCTTCTTGTTAGATTGGTTTTCTTTCACTCTTGGGTCACCTAAAGTAAGTTAGGACATGTTTCCCCTTCTCCACCCAAAATATATTCTCTCTTGGTGTATTTTCCTTTGTGAAATAGATTTATCAGCCATCGCCCCAACAGTTAGTGTTCGACTCAAATTTTCATTTTTCATAGAGTAGTCTCCTATATATTTTCTTATGTATTTTTTAGCCTAGTATTTGTTATCAAATTTTCCCCCTTGAGTATAATGGACAATAAGAAGTATGGGACTTGGGCATTGGAACAAGACCTTAGAGAAAAACCCAAGGTTGAATGTCAAATTTCACATTTAGGGAAATTTGGGAGTATTTCAGAGTTAGAAATCAATTAAGGAATTTTTCCTCTTTTAGGTCTTAACCCTTAAGATTAAACTTAAAAAGAAAGGAAAAGGGCCCCTGAAGGCCCATATCTGACTAAAATGAGAAAAAGAGAAGCAAAGTAGTGAACTTAAAGGTGTTTTATTGATTCATCTCAACCTCCTAATTCGAGAAAACCTAGAAAGAAGCTGTAAAAATGGTTCAAAATACCCTAGGAGCTCTAAACATGACCAAACCAAAAATGGCTCAATGAGCTACTCAAATATCACACATAATGCAAATGGGGTTGGGTTTCCTACATGACTTGTCCAAGCTCTTTTGAGAGCTCGAGAAAGTTGGAAATCAAGTTGAAGCATTGTTATGGAGAAAAGAGGATGAGTTACACTGGAAGGAGGTTAAATTTCCCAAGAGATCGGTTGCGGTGGAGGTTAGCTCACAAAGCCCAAAGTAAGGAAGCTCACCGAGTAGCTTAGTGAGCTACTCGTAAATCCAAGCTAAAAATTTGAATGCATGGTGTAAGTCAAAGTCCAAGGCACAAATCAGCATATGGGAGCTTACGTTAATAAGGACCTAGCCTGAACTAAGCTAAAATAAAACTCTACTGAGAGCTCCATGTGGTAGATGAAATGAGATGACTCAGGCATAAAATAAGGTGTGACCTAGTGTAGACATGGCTCACCAAGCTCTTTTAAGAGCTCGACAAGCTAGAAAATTTATGCAAGGAAGGGACCGAGAATTAGGTACGACGAGGAGCTTGTAGGTGGGGTGTACAAGACATGAGATTAGAATGAGCCAAAGGATTACCATAGGACAGGTTGAGCATCTAGATGGACCGAGAAGCTCAGGAGCTAATAATAGAGCCACTAGTTAAGAAAAAGGAGAGAAACTAGCTTGAATTTGGTAACAAGGGTTGTGGGTCAATTCGGCATCTAAGGGGACAATGCAAAGGGTTACATCACCAAGAACTTGAGCACAAGTGCTTAATACATAGTGAGCTTGTTAGCCAACGTAACAAAAAAATATTGGTCCATTAACAAATAGCTTGGGGCCATGGTGAATGGGGCTGACTCGGAGGTTGGAGCGAGCCCATAGTTCAAGCAAGATAGAGTGAAGAGAAAGATTTCCATAGAAATAGATGGGTCGGTTTGAGCATGGGGAAGGAGTATAGAGGACATTAAAGTCAACCTAGATCAGCCGAGGTAAAATGATGGAATAACTCACGGGAAGTCATGACACTTACAAAGAGCTCGGGTGAGCTTAGATAATAGGACCATCGAGGGAATGGAAGAAGCTAACCCATCGAGTCGAGAGTTACAACATGAGTGGCTTTTGAAGAGGGATGCCTGAGTGAGCTAAATCAAGTCGGCCATGATGGTAAGGGGTGGTGAGTTGATCTTGCAAACGGTGTTGAGAAGAGGCATAAGTTTTGAGAGTGAATGGGGATGTTTAAGTCAACTTCAAAAAAAATGACCTCATATTTTTAGAAAAAAATGGTTTCCAAATGAATGAATAGTGACTCGTGGGGGAGGAGAAAATTCCAAAGTGCCCAATTTCCAAAGTCTAAATTTCAAACTTTGGAAATTCAGCTTTTGGAGAAAAGAGGAGCTTGGTTGGGTTAACAGTGTTCACACTGCAAAAAAAAAAAAAAACCCATATCTCCAAAAGGAGTCCAATGTTGACAAGGGGGCAAGGTAGGTATGTGATTCATTAAAATCTTTAAGGAAGTTGGTGAATATAGGAATAACCAAGGCATTCAGTGATTGATAGGTGGCTTGGCCAAATTTAGAAGAGATATGTTGGGGTCTAATGTGAAAATGCAACGCATGGATTTTAGAAGCTCGATCAAGGTGGTGGTGGTCAAGGAGACTTAGTCGATTTTGACATGGAAGAACCATCCAATACAGAGCAGCAAACAACATAGGTATACTTTAGGATCCAAATATAATTGTCCCAATGGATGAACAAAAAATAGTATCGAGTATAATTCTTAAAAACAATGAGAGAAAATATCGCCAAAGCATGAGGGTAGAGCTTGATGGAGCCGGAAAGGAGTGCAGGGCATGGAGAACAAGAAGTTTCGGTAAGTAGGAGGGAAGTCTAATGAAATGATGGAAGGTGTCAAAGTAGTAGTCAAAAAAAAATGCAAAAGGGGATCTATTCTCATCTCGCCAACCATAAAAATTTTAAACACCATGTAGGAGCCAACCCAATCTTGCCAAGTAGCTCGGTGATCTAGTCACCTAACTCACCCATAGTACATGTAGAGCCAAATAAACAATAAAAACACCTTTCATTCGAAGAGAAATAACTTGAGCTATGGTGGTTAGAATCTCATAAAATCATAGTTGATGAAAATTTGAGAACAATATCTATATGATGGAGACCTGAAAATTTTGATTTTTAGAGGTTATGAAACCTCAAAAATTATAGATACCCCCAAAACTCTTGAAATGGCATATCTTGAGCATTGGTTGTCCATTTTTGCAAAAAAACTAGTCGTTAGAATTGTGGAGAGATAACCTAGGACATGGAATCATCAAAATTAGAATTTAATAGTTTTTAAACTTTTTAAATTCATAAAAAATGAACAATGATAGGGTAGGTGAGGTGCAGTTAATGAGGGTATGGTCATGATTTCTTCTCAAATATGGTAAATTACATGAAGATATGTTTTTACAAACCTTCCCCATTCTTATTGTAGGTGTCATGATGGATTTTGAAGGTGGTTAGAGAAAATTTAGGGTTTCCTCTCTCTCTCACATCAATATTTCTTCCTACAAATGTAAAGGGGTTGCATTGTTCAAAATGTTGGTCATTTTTTCTCCTCTGCACCCCTATTATTCTTTCCTTCAGGTGAGTTGTTGTGAATTTCTTGGGGCTTCAATCCTTCCTCCTAAACATAGTAATGGCATTTCTTGCCTCTTATTTCTAAAAACAGTGTATTGTGCATACTTAATGGAGTAATATAATGGTGTTCTATGATTCATTTATATATCCTTTGCATCACTTGTTTACTTTTCTTGCCTCTCATTGTTCTTCTAGGATTTGTGCATATTCTTTGTTTTATTACAAGGTTGGGTGTTTTGTGCTTATCTGGGAATGGTGTAATGTGAGAAAATTGGTCTATGGTTCTTGAACACACTCTCTAAGTGTGTTCTCCTCCATTTCACGGGGTTGGGAATCACCTCAAAAATTATTTTCTTGGTGTATCACCGCTTCTAGTGTAGGTTTTATTTCACGTAATATCTCTCCATGTCTCCTTGGTATGTTAGAATAGGTTTAGATAGGTATTTTGCCTACATTTGGAGTATTTTTGGTAGGTAGGATTAGGAAAGGAATCGGCCTTCTCTGGAGAGTTATCTGATTCGTAAGTTCCCACACTTCATGATAACTCCATGTTAGGCAATCACACCAAATTCCCCATTCACATCATGGCTATTCGCAAGGTGCTATGATTTTTCCTCGATAGTTTTGGCATGTCGATGGGACAACAACAAAAATCAAGGTTTAATTTTTAATATTTTTTATATTATAGATCTAAGTCACATTGAAGCCAAGTTCAAAGACAAGTCAATTTCAGAGGACCCCTTTCCTTTCAGATTTTTGAGTTCTCACATTTAAGAATTCAGAGATTTTCTTTGTAGGGTTAAAGTTCTAAAATCATTTTTGAGGGTTTCACTTGTGCAAAATGGGCTCAAAGTTTCATAGATGATCTATTGGAGGTTGAAGATCAAAAGGGTATTCTTAAAATCCCAAAAAACTATATTTCAAAATTTTAGATGTTTTTTCATTTTGGGATTTGTAATTTTAGACTTTTTTACATTTCAGAAATTTAGATTTTTTCAATATTTCAGATTTTGGAATTTTGGAGGTTACTTTGCATTTCAGATTTCGTGGTTTTCAGTGAAGCCAAGTTCCAAAATTTGAATTTTGGAGATCAATTACAGCTGTTAAGCTAGTTCAACCTCGCAACCATTTTTGGCCCTTTAAGGTGTTCATACATGTATTCATTTCATTCCATCAAGTTTTATTGTTCTCTTAGAGGAATCGGTTCCTTTGGAGGCACACACAAAGCACAACTAATGACTCCTTCACGGTAAAAACTCATCTTCTCTAAGTTGTGGATCATCTCTTCTCTACCCATTTTCATCCATTTTTCCTTCCATTTTCTTTCATCTCTTTCCATTCCATTTCTCCTATGAGGTGGTGCAATCATGGCTTCATTTACACCATGGGATTCACATCCGAGGTAGCATCCCTATCTATCATTTCCACCTCTATATTTTAAAAATTCATTTCCATAGTACTATCAACCACCTCCGGATCCATCCTATAATGAAAATCAACAGAATACATACCCATATGAGAAAGATGTAAATCATTTTGGTTATACACCAGATATACAATTGTTGAAAAACAAGGGTATGCAGATTTTGGAGGATACCATACACTTGAGGATAATGAGTTGTCAATGAAGATCCTAAGGATAGATGTAGTCATGGTATAAACCGGGACTACATATTAATTGAAGGCACTCAAGATCGGCTTCATGACACCTTGCTTGTGGGTTGGCCCCATACCATTTAACTTTAGCCCACATCAAAATCTCACTTTCGTAGTTGAAATGTTGTAATAACTTGAAGCATATATTAAGGATATCAAGGCCTATGAATCCAATGTTGGTTCACGTTATCAATGGAAGACCTCTCTGACCCTCTCCCTATTCCATAATCATTTTCATCTCAACCCGAGCTTTAATTTCCAAGCTTCTTTCCTACTATCCCTAGTGTGGATTCCCCTTCTCCATCTTCTACTCTTCCACCTCATCTCAATTTCTACGTCCCTCTCCCTTCCCAAAAACCACATCCTCCAAAAAAACAATAAAATTAACCTCCTCTCCCTCCACCAACAAAGAAAAAATTAGTGGAGTACCCACCCATCACTCATCTCATAATCTTGAACCCATGTCGGGAAGAAATTCAAAGAACCATTCAAGGGGAGAAACAAGAATAGGAGTGAAAAAAATAATAAATGATGAAAAAAATAGTGATCTTGGCTCTAAAATTTGGGATTGATAAAATAACCTTGATGGTTAATCCTACAGAGGAGGTTGAGGTCCAGCCACAAGTGGTGCAGAATGAATTTGTAGTAGAAATGGAGTAAGAACAAGAAGATGATGGCCAATAGTTTGTTTGTTCCGAATGTAATGTCCACATTGGCACTATCTTTTCAAGACTTTTTTTTCCATCGCATCCTATAAAAAAGAGTACGAAACTCAAAATTTGTAAAAAGAGGTGCATGTACAAGAAAACAAGGAAGATCTCTCGAGTATGTAAGGCATTGTAATGGAATGCAATGATCCTAATTGATCTACATGCCTTGAGATTTTTGTTGTATTGGGATGTTGCATTGATATAAAGTCATCATCAGCTACAACCAACTAGGAAAATCCTCATGCCATAAAGGAGAAGAAAATAGGTTGAAAGGACTCAAGCACAAGACAAGCCATGCTAGAAACTTCAAGCCCCTCTCACACTTCATCCTCCCAGATTCTAACTTAGGGTATGGATTTAAACTATCAAATTTTATGTTTGAGGATGAAGGGCATTATGGTGAAAAAATTGTAGACCCAAAAGATGCCATGAAGGAGAACAAGCCAATTTTAGAGACTCTACAGGAGAAAGAGATCATAGGGATCTTCTTTCTCTCTTGTGTTGATGAAAATATAGATTTCCCTCTTCCTTCATTTTTGATTAAAAGTGGCTTTTTTAACGGATCCATTTAAGGGGAGAGTCATGAATACCTTGCTATCCATAGTGGCCCTCAAGAGTAATAATAGGGGGATTTTGACCTTTCAAACTTCAATTTGGATAAGATAAATGCATGTGAAAGTCAGCCCTACTTCCAAGAGGAAAAAAAGAGACTCCTAAGTTCAAATAGTGAGTAGTCCAATGTGAATTAGAGTTCAACCACTTGCAGAAAATCTCCAATGGTCCAATTAGAGGCTATAATAAAATCTCAAAGAGTTGCATGCAATTGAAGAGTTTCTTGTTCCCATGGAGGGGAGTATGCAAAATAATCATGTAACTCAGAAGAGTCCTCTTGAGACAGGATTAGAGGAATTGAATCTTCTAAGTTTAAAAATGGGAAAGGAAGGAAAAGAGCAAGGAAGTGTCATCTCTTTCATACCATTCACTAAGGAACAACATCAGTTGTATGTAAATGTGCAAAAGGAAGAAAATCAAGTTATAGACAATCACCTTTTCCAAGAAAGTCTGTAAATAGAATTTCTTATTCAGATTGGAAATCGAGTAGTGGGAAAATCTGACATATCATGCCATGTCCCATCAGATATCTAGCTTCATTGGAGCTATAATTAGATTTTATAACTGAGCATGTTCACCTTTGAGCATGAGGCGGGTCTCAAAGTACTAAGGATCAACTACAACACCTCCAGGATTCCCATGTAAATCATTCTAGGGAATAATTTGTCCTATTTTAAGTTGATGCCTTGATGGTTTGGGTGGAATATTGTCAACTTTTCAATCTTTCACTCATGCTCATGACCATGTCTTGCATCAAATCAGCTACATGGTCTCAATTTTTGAGAAGGGGTAGCTACTTCTCACAACCCGTGTTAGGATTTTTTTGAAGTATTTTCTTTCTTTGGTTAGAGTAGGGTATGAGTAGGTATATTTCCAAGAGAAAATGTTGTCTTGTACGCTTTGCATATATCCCTTGAGCATGTATGACTTGTCATTTTTTATACAATTCATGTTCTTGTTTGCTCTATTACGGTGCACTAGGTCTCAGTATGCCTCCCAGAAAAACATGAAAGAATCTCATATTTATAGGGAACAATTGCAATCTTTAATTCAATATAAATATAGAGAAAATAAATTTGATAAGGGACAAGTTTTAATAGTTTCCATCCTCTTGTTCCTGTAGATCAACCACATTGAGCTTATAACACCCTTGTAAGATCATGAAATTACTCTTGATGGTAGTTGTTGCATTATAGATAGCGAGTTCGTAACAGAAAGAGGCCTAAGTTTCAAGAGCAGCCCTCAAATCATTCAAAGTTCTCCATGATTAAAAAAAAAAGATCAGCCTCAAATCCTTTCATAGTTCGAGTTCACTTGAAAATTTTATAGATTCGTAGGTAACCTTGAATGCTCCAAGACCATTCGAAGAAGAAAGAAAAAAATTCATTATTTAATAGATTTCCATGATGTTGTAACTTAGTAGAGGTCTTACTCAAAATATGCAATGTGCTTCATGTTTAGAAGAATAATACTTTAGATAGGTTCAGAAAGTATTATTTTTCATTTCCATGGGCCAGCTTTTGCAAAGGAATGACAAGAAAGAAATCCAGATAAAAAAACATTTCCACTCATGAGAATTTCAATAATTTCTTATGAAAGTTGGAAGATTGCAAGTAGTGATTGATTTTGGGTCAAATTCGACATCATACAAGCAGTTTTAGGGTGAAATTTAGAGGTTGGACCGAGTTTCGAGGCCACCAACAATGACTCGATGCCCAATGGAGGCTTTGAGCTACTGGTTTATGAACATCTAGTAGGAAGATGTCTCTACGAGTCACAAAATTATTATCCATTTTACCCCCTAATAAAAATGTGTAACAAGGAGTATGGGACCAAGGCACTGAAACATGACCTCATAGAAAAACTTGGGGTTGCATGTCAAATTTTTCATTCAAGGACATTTGGGAGTTGGAAATCAATTGAGGATTTTTTTCCTCTTCTAGGTCTTAACCCTTAAGATTTAACTTAAGAAGAAAGGAAAAGGACCTCCACAGAAAAACATCTAACTAAAATGGGTAAAAGAGCAACAAAGGGGAGAAAATCATCTTCACGGTGTTTTATTGCTTCATCTCATCCTCCTAATTAGAGAAATCCCTAAAATAATTGCAAAAAAATGGTTTAAAATACTCTGGGAGCTCGAACGTGACCGAGCCAAAAATGGCTCATTGAGCATCTCGATGAGCTACTCGGTGAGCCCACATTATGCAAAGGGGTTGGGTTTTGTACAAGGCTCTTGAGCTCTTTGGAGAGCTGGAAAAGCTAGCAATCGAGCCGAAGCATTGTTAAGTGCTAATGAGGCCAAGTTGCACTAGTGGGAGGCTAACTTACTAAGGAGCTCGATTACAGCGAGAGGTTAGCTCACAGATTCCAAAAAGGAGCTCACCAAGTAGCTCAATGAGATACTCAAAAACCCAAGCCAAAAATACAAATACATGGTGTAAGTGGGAATCCAAGGCACAACTTGACATATGTAATCTTGGGTTAATAAATACCTAGCCCGAACCTAGCTAAAAGTGAGCTTTGTAGAGCTCCATGTGGTGGATGAAATGAGATAGATTGAGTGTAAAAGAAAGGAAAGCTAGTGTAGACATGACTCGACCGAGATATTTCAAGAGCTCGACAAGTTGGAAAATTGATGAAAGGAAGGGCCCGAGTAGTAGGTAAAATGAGGAGATTGTAGGCAAGGTGGACGGTACATGAGCTTAGAATGAGATGGAAGGATTAGCATGGGCTAGGCTGAGCACCTGGATGGACCGAGTGGCTCAAAGACCTGATAGTAGAGCCATTGGTTAACAAAAATACAAGCAACTAGCTCAAATTCAGAAGTAAGGGTTTTGGGTCAATTCGACATCAAAGGGGACAATGCAAAGGGTTGTATAATCAAGGAACCTGTTGATGCAATCACAAAGCACCCTGGATGTTGATCAGATTTCTAGGTTGACCATACTAACATCCAGTGTGATTGCATAACATTGAATCCTTTCTTTGAGTGTGGGACTTGTGAAAATGAGAAAGGAATCTCCGAGAGAAGTCTAGTTCCTCTTCCTAAACTACACCTGCCACAAGCTATTCCAGGTGCGGGCAAGCTAATCTAATCCTAATCTAACCATGCCAAGGAGACAGAGAGAGAGAAAGGGAAAAATAGAGCCTATACTAAAACGGTGATACACCAGAGAAGGAGAATGTTGAACATCTATCAAAACTACCATGGAACAAGGAGAGGTGAGCGATGGGAAGGATGGACGAGATGCATCACGAGGCCCAAGGATAGATTTCACACGAAAAATGTCCCAAAACTCCATGAACACACTCCAAACCTGCAATGAACATTCAAACGTGCAAAAATACCTGCAATGAAGAGAGGCAAGAAGAAAACAAGCAAAAAATGAGAAAGGATGGACAGATGCATCACAAAACACGTTTTTGTTGCTCCGAAGTTTGCACGAACATCATTTTAATGGTAAAAGGCAAAAATGCCATTACAGAGCAAGTGAGGAGGTTTGAACTCCATTTTCAACCCTAGAGAAGAAAAGAAGGGAGCGGTAGAGTATAAAAGATGAACAAATTTTGAAAAATGAGTCAAATCGGCTTTTTACAATGCATGGGTCAAGCCCAAGAGAGAAAAATGTAGGAAAACGTGTAAGTAGTACAACCATTGACCAAAACGCATTCTTCATTAAAATCGGTGGTTGAAACATCACTTCGCCATCTTTGAAGAAGAATGTGACCCATGTGCATTAAAGCCGGTTGTTGAGATGTCGATTACGGCCATGTTGAAGAAGAATGCGACCCATGTGCATTAAAACTGGTTGTTGAAATGTCGGTTAAGCCATTACCACGTGCGAGAGACATTTTCTTGGTTTTCTCTCTCCAAACTGAACCAAAATGCAAAAGTGACCCTAGAATCGTGTAGATAATTTGGCCAACTTTCCATTGATATAAAGAACGTGAAAATCCGAGCTCTGGATCGGAAGTTATGGTGATTTGAAGATTTAAAGCAAAAACTAAGCCAAAACGGATTTTGAATTTTTTCCACGCTTTGCCACCTGGATGACACGTGTCGGTGCTGATTGGTCACACAATTCTCTCTCCTTCCCTTTCCGTGGGTTTTCCTTTGAAAATTTTGACTTTTTATAACTTTGGAAAATTTTCCATTTTTTCCCTGCGCCCCCGCCACTTGGGACACGTGGCGTGATCTCGGATTAGAGGACAGGTGCGGGGTCATCCTTGTCTTTTAATTTTTGGCCTAAGACTTTTGTCAAATTTTCCTAAGTCTTTCCCCAGCTCAAACTCCCCGCCTTAGGACACGTGTCTTGTGTCTATTAGCTCGGCTTTGACCCTTCAAACCTTGCCCTTTGAAATTTTTGGCCAAAAACACTTAGCCAATTTCCATTGCGCTTCCCCTGTGACATGTGTCATGCTTTGTGATTCATCCGCGGGCCTCCTTGTACTTTTGTTTGGCCATTTCACCTTTTCACACCCCACGCGTCCCTCATGTACCTTTGGCCCGATGTCCCAAACCGTCTGGGACAAATTTCTCCGAACCGCCCGATTCGGGCTTCCTTGTCCCTCTTTGCGGTGAAGACACGTGGCAAGATTTCATTGGCTCTCGGCTCCTTCAGCTTTTCGCATCCTCCACGTACTTTTGGCCCAAATGTCCTGCAAAAGTCTCTTGTTTCAGCCGAATCGGCCGGTTCGCATCCTCCGTGTACTTTTGTCCCAACTATCCCAGACTGCCTAGGACAAATCTCTCCGAACCGCCCGAAATGGACTGACTTGTGCCAAACCGGCTGATCCACGTCCTTCGCGTACTTTTGTCCCGGATGTCCCAACTGTGTGAAATGAAGACTTAGACAATTTTCTTCATTTTTTCGGCCGGTTCGGATTTTCGCACCCGCAGCGTCCGATGTCCCAACTGTCCCAAGTGCTTCCTGGGCTAGGACTTAGCCGATTTTCATGATTTTGGGCCTTGAATCAATCTATTTGCTCGGGACTGAATAATCTGATGCATGTTATCAAAATTACCCTGAGGGGTGAATTTTGGATAACAGAACTTAATCTCAAGATCTTAATACATAATGATCTCGTTATCCGACATAATAGAACAAGCTTGACTAGTTAACAAATAGCTCGGACCCATGGTGAAAAGGGATAACTTGAGGTAGGAGTGAGCCCGCACTTTGAGAAATCCATAGTGTAACATCTTTGACATGGATGTTACTATGATGACTTCCACTCTTGACATTGCAAATGTTGACATTTGATTTGTCTTAGGAAGGTGTACTCTTGTGACTTTTGGAAATCATGTTTGCAATGGATAATTATTTATTTGTTGAAAAGTTTTACTTTGTTTTGATTTTTGTTTACTTAAAAATGAGGCCATTCATCTCTTTGTACAACTTGAATTCACTTTTAAAAGATTATGAACTTGTATTGTTGTTGTCATAACTTATCTTGTGTTGACAACAAAACCTTGGATCAATTCCATTGATCCAAGGTATGCTTCATCATTCTTACATGTTCATATTTTTGTCTTGGAATTTGGAAATGGAAGGTGAAGCTAGACTGAGCCTTTTTTGGACTCTTCTTCGAGGATCCTTGTTTAGTAATAGGATTTAAGTGATAGGAATGGGTCTTCTTGTTAATGTTAAAATGTTGAATTAATAAACTACTAAGGTTGATACCCTAGCCTAAGGGTTAGATCTAACCTAAGTTGGTATGTTCTATATTTATTAAGTTTGAAAAACAACCTAAGGTAACTATAGACTTACCTAGGAACTAAGGTTGATTTTCTAACCTAATAATAATCTAACCTAAACTATTGCTAACCTAAGGGGTACCTATGGACTACTTGGCAAGTGGCATGGTGGTGGCATCGTTTTTAAGGCATTAAATGGAATTGATTTAGGTTTTAATTGCTACGGAATGCCAATTTTGGTGGAGGCATTGGGAGTTTAGTGGATGCCTAGTTAGCATCACCACTAAATGGAAATTGCATGCAAAATTTGAAAAGAATGTATTGCACGAGACATAGATGGCGGTGGCGTGGAAAAATTGGAGGAAACCACTATCCTTCACATTAATTGATTTTGTTTTTAGCGAAGAAACCACCTAATAAAAATGCATGGCAGGTTTTGGTATTATTGTTTTTATCTTCAGTTCATTTCAAGTTTTTGCTCTGTATGGGGTTTTTCAAGTCTTTGAATGAGAATTTCTATTTTGGATATTTTTGTTATTTTTGTATTCTTCTGTATTTTGGACTCTATGGAAGTATAAGAAGAAGTGGAAGAGTTGAGGTGGTGGACGTTGCATGGAAAATAAGAAGTTGTTGAGGCTTGGCTAGGAAATCTTCTACAAATCAAGAAGAAGCTCAATCAGTCATGAGAGGCTCTACCCATTAAGTTCTTCGACTTTTTCCTAAATGTCTTCATTAAAAGAACTCTGATCCTGGGGAAAAAATGATTTTTTATATGATTTTTTATCTTACTTTAGATGCTAGTATTTTTTGTATTATTATGTATGGATTCACTATTATGAAGGAAATATGCTCTGGGTTTTGTATCCTCTGTTATAAAAATGAATGAATCATGTTTAACTTCTACTTGAACTTGAGATGATGTTCAATATTTTTGTACGCTTGTTTGAGTTATGTTAAATCTTGATAGTAACTCATCTGATGTTGAACTTGAATGAAACACCTAAAGTAAAATTTGTCTTTTTGGCATGGTGGTTAGTTTAAACCTACTTGTGTGATTAGTGGGATAGTTTTTGAATTCAGTTACATCCTCTCTATTGTGAGGAAAAGGTGGTCTTGGTTTTCTTCTTGGTTAGGCCCGTTGAGTATGTCTTTTTCTTTTCACGTACATCGAGAGATGCGATTCTATTGTATGATGAGCTCATGGAAAATAATGTTGAATTGTAGAATAACTCTAATCCTTTCTAAGCTTGAATGAATATTGGAGGGGAATAGAATTTAGAATTTTTAGGTTTAGCATTTCTTCTGAACTCGAATTCATGCACACAAACTTGTGGTTGTGCCAAAGTTTCATTTGTCTCCCTCTTGAGTTATGAATATGGGTTGAGTTTCATTCCTCCTATCCCAGTTGTCTATTTCAGTGTTTATTATGAAGATACATGGTTCTAAGTTGGCTTGATTGGAAGTTTTTGATTGTTAATTCTTGCTCTCACCTTTTTCATTCACCATCAATGGATGGGTAAGATTATTGTGTTATATCCTTGAAAAGGAAATCATGCTCGAACAAGGATATATTGTTCAAATGTTACTATTTCTTCTTTATTTGGAAACTGGGATAGCTTCTTGAATTGGTGCAATCATTGTTTAGAAGGAATATCACTTTTAGATTGTAGCTTTTGTGCTATAGTGGTTATTAGGCTTCAATGGTTATATGGATTTAATTGTTTTCTTTTCCTTGGGCCATTAAATATGTCTATAGTTCTTTTTAATCTCAGGAAAGAGTACCTCTATTTAATGAATGAGTATTGAGACCTCATCTATACCGTTATTTGATGTTATCTCCTCTTTCTATTCTGAGTTATGAAATACTAGGAAGACTTACTCCTTGGCTATTCTTTCTATTTTCTTTTGTATCTTCTAGGAGATGTTTACTTGTAATATGGGAAGTTAAGGTATTTACTTGTAATCTAGGAAGTTAAGGTATTTGTAAAACCATCCTCCTTGAATTTTGAAAGGTAGATGTATGTTGATCTTTGTTCTCTCTATTTTTTGGGACAACTATCTAACCTGATCTTGATCTAAACTCTGTCGGGATTTAAAATGGAAAATAAGAAAGACCAAACTTGTCTATATTACATTCTTGCTAGGATCTAGAGTGAACAATATCCTTCTCTTTTCTTTTCATATTGCACCTGTATCACTCCTAAGGAGGGAGATGACATGTTTGGTTTGTAATATATATTGAAGGATTGTAGGATCGGTGACTGATTGATAAATCCCTTCATTATTCTTTTTTAATTTTACTATGGTAATGATGTACTTGTTTTGATGTAGTTCCAAGTGCATGCCCAATTGAATTCATCATTTTCATATCTATTTGATGTTGATCCTAATCTTAGGTTGGTTTTTGACTCGAATTTAGGATATAGATTCTTTTTAAGAAAATCTTTCCTAAAGGTGTTGTTGGTTCATCCTAAATTTATCCTAATGTTTGATTGAGCTTGGAATTTTATATTTTAGGATGAAGTATTGTGAGATAATGCTAAGATAAATGTATTATTGTTCCATCTAAAGTAGTCCTATTCCTATGAGATATTAGTGTTAGTATCTTCTTAGGTTAGATGGAATTAATTAAGATGTGAATCATAAAAATCTGTAAATGAAAGGCAGTTTGTGATTTTGATGAAATATTATTTATCTGGATTAATGTTTTAATTCTTTCTATGAAATCATTAGTTGAAATTTGAAACTATTTATATCATGACATTTTCTTAGTGATGATATTAATTATCACTTTATTTCTCTCTCTCTCTTTTATAACTGGTATTTCTTTATGATATATCTTTTGTAATGCTTTAATTGTTTCATAAAGTAGAGTTCTCTTTATGAAATAGTTAGTTAAAAGAACATCATTTTAATGCTTAGTGCTTATCATGCTTAGTTAAATGAAATAACTCGTAAGCTAACAAATTTTTAGATGGACTTCATAAGTGGTAAAGGAGACAAGATATTTTATGATGTTACTTTTGTTTACCAAAGAGACTAGATCTTTTATGATGAAATATGAATCATTATTGAAATGTATTTGTTAGAAAGGAAAGTTGTATTTTTAATTGATCTTAATGATGTTGTATGACACTAAAGATGTCTGAAGTGTTTGAACTTGCAATGTATGAATTCCACTTCGATGAATGGAAAATATTGTGGGTTTATCTGTACTTGATGTGTCATCTTTTTGTATATTCTAGGAATGGAAATGATAAGCGTATCTCTATTATTTTATTTATATATTTGTAATGAACCCTCTTGGGTTGATTTAAGACAAACTAGAGGATAAAGGTACTAGATATACTATCCTCTTATTAATGCAACTTATTAAGTTGGCATTTAGGATTGGTCATTCAATTAAATCACTATGGTTTTACTAAAATGATGTTAATGGGTAAATAAAATCATGATGATAACTTGTGAAATGTTAGGAGGTTCCAAATGAACCTTAATTCTTATTTAGAAAAGGAAAGGAAAATATTCTGCAATGTTAGGCAGTCTGTTTAAGACCTTTTGGAATTAAATCCTAATGTTATCTTAGAAAGAGGAAGGTGTGCTTCCTCTTGATTAATTCCTTAATCTGAATAAAATGAATGAAATATATATATATATATATATATATATTATACTTCATCCCAATGAATTCTATTATAAAAGGATCTGATTCAGAACTTAAACAAGCTAAGACTTGGATAAGTTAATTAAGTTAACAACATTGTTAGTAAGCTGAACCTGGTTGTGAAATTGAATCATAAATTAGAAAGTTAATGAATGATAAACAAATCTTCGGAAAGGGGTTTGGAGGCAGATGTATCTGTGTAGCAATTACAATTCAGTTATTGCTTGTAACCCTAATGGTTAATGAACCTAGTTGTTTAGTAGGGTTGTTGTAATTAACCTTTAAATAATAAAAATAATAAAGTCATTAACTTCTTTCTTGAGTATGTACATCTAGATGGGATGGAATCAGTTGGATGTTGGCACACACCAACTACAGTACAGTACCTTCATGAAGACCTAGGTCTTCATGAGGATGTTGTGTTGCATTTGACATGTTGTAACACCCTTGAGTTTAATCATCTAGATCGACTGTTGGGCCCCTAATGTAGCTACTAAATCTTAAAGGTGCATAGGTGTGCATGGCCGGAGGGAGCACGCAAGTGAAGGTGCGCGGGGAAGAATTCAAAAGGATTCTTGGAGAACCAAGGACGTGTGCACATGTGAAGAACAATTCAAGACTTAGCCATTTTTGGCCTTTTGGATAGAACACATGAAGAACGTGTTCCATTTGGATAAGGTTCTAGCCTAGCAACAGGGTGTCCTAGAAGGAATATACCTTGTGATAGGAAGATCCAAAAAGCTAATCATGACATGGAGAGGCATGCACCTGGGGTGACCCACACCTTGACACTTGGGGCCAGATCTGAGGTTACAGAAGAGTTTGTTAGAGCTCAGATGCCTATTTATACACACGCCCTTGGCAAAGGACAGAGACACAAGTGAGGTAGCAGAGCTCTGTAGGATTACTGAGAACTATGGGATAAAATGGGTAGATGATTGTAGGAAGAATGTAATGAGGGAATGGGGAATGAAAATTTTATCTTGTGAGTATACATGTATGGATCCAAATATGGCACATGACTATGGTCTACCTCTCTGTGATGCTTTGTAGTAAGACTATGAATGAATGTGATAAGGTTACCACTATGTTTATATTAAGATCTCCTTCTGTATTATCTGCATGTTTCTACTTTACTTTTGATCTTGTATAATCATGTACCTCACTTGAATGATTGAGTATATTTATGGATTTACAACTTCTTAGTTCTATTAATTCTGTTGTGCGCTTTGTTTCTGTTATGGCTGAAGGGGTGTAGAATCCATCCTGAGCTCTATAGCTTCTTCATGTCTGTTAAATCACTAAGTCAGAATCATGAATTATGCCTTCCACTAAACTCACATAAAAGAGAGACTCGATCCCTCTTACACACCTCGTGAGCGCCCAAGACCCGGCCGGGTGATAGGCCATCGCGCATGAGGTTCCCTTATTCTTGGTGGGGTGCAAAATGACTACGTCTTGGTTCCATTTCCAGGACCTCTTTTCAAGTTGTAGTGGAACATGGTATACATCATGATCTATGTAAAAGTGATGGTGGAGTGCTTAACACTTGAAGGTATTGAAGATTGGTTTAAAAGCACGGAGGATGAATTCAATCGAGAGATTCAATACTTGCCCTAGATTTGACACGCAAAGATGGGTGGAAGAAACTCTTTATCATGAGTTGTATGAAACCTTCTTCTATTATTTCCCAATAGAGATTTATTTGAATGGCTCTTGGCTTATACATCTAGATCGGGGTGGTATTATAAGTCACACCCTTGGACCCAAGAAACATATCAAAACTTACAAGATGCTGATCGACATGGACCCATGCTATAGATCATTGGTGGAAGGTAGTATTGACTAGATACACTGAATACGCCATTTACATGTATTTCTATCTAGAAGTTGCTGAGTTTGAGTTCTTACGAGAGACCAGAGGATCATTTCTGTGTGATATTCCCTAGAAATCAAAATATTGATGGTAACCATGGGTTTAGAAGCATTTCTTATGGCTGGCTAAGCCACTCTAAGTGCTTGCAAGGAAGCCGTCCGGGAAAGATGGTTGATATAATGACTAAAAAGGAAAGGGAGGAGAGATGGCTCAATTATAATGAAGTGTGTGAAAGGGAGATTGATAGAAAACATGGGATTACAAGTGGGTTGTGGAGCTATACATGGTGGAACAGAGTTGAGGTTCATGTAGAGGATGTGGAGCCCGAGCGATCATGATACCCCATCTTGGTAAGCATGGGAGAGAAAACCTTGTGGCTTTTGATGAGAGTCTGTCACGTAGAGAAAGAAGAGTCGTTAGCACGCATATGACCCCACCTAGCAACCAAACCTTAGCGTTTGGTTTGTTTGAATGAGGGAAAAGTATAGTTGATCCATTTGATATTAGTAGAGGCAACCGATCGGTACCGTAAGATATAACTTCTCATTTGGGACTTCTATGGCTTCACACACTATTCCAAAGATTTGGCGAATGTTTGGACAAGGCACATATACAAATTGGGTTTTGGAAGCATGTTAGGAAGTGGTGGAGGAAATACGGCCGGGAGTGGTACTAGTTCACAAACTATCGGTGTGTAATTCAAGTGGAATGACGGGAGCATTCGGCACACCAAACACAGCCCCGTATCTACCACGGGGAGGATCTAGAGGTGGAAGTGGTGGAGTTGGTGGCTTAGGATCTAGTGGGTCTGGTGGAGGAGCAAACACTGGAGGAAACCAAGGGACTAGATTGGGAGGGCAAGGGCCTCAGCCACCTCCTCAAGTATTTTTCGAGATGTCTCTACACTTACCAAATTACAGTGGGATAGAAGATGTTGTAGAGCATGTGCATAAGTGCGAGTTGCTATGGTGTGCAAAGGGGATCACGACCCAGAATCAAAAGGCCAGTCAATTTGTGATAACTTTACAAGGATGTGTGCATAGTTGGTATAGAAAGTATGACCCTCATTAGACTGTTGTGGATTATACCACACTGAGAAATGCATTCTTAGTAGAATTCCACATACCTGAGTTTGAACAAAAGAGCATTAGCTCTCTCAAAGAAATCCACCAGGAATGGAAGAGAGCATACAGGAATATGATGTGTGCTTTAAAACTCTTTGTCCAAACTATCATATGATATCCACCCTTCACAACATGCTCAAAGGTTTGTCGAGGGTTTATCACACCCTTTAGGAGGGCTTTGTCTCACAAAACATTCATGGACCCACACAAAGCATTGGAAGCTACGTTGCATGCTAAGGTAGTTGGTAGTGTTGACACCGGTGTTAGCCCATTTCTTGAGGCTCGATCGCTGCCATGGCTAAGCGGTTGGAGAAATTATCTGCCAACAAAGTTCCGAGATTCATGGTGGGATGTGATGCACAGAGATTGTAATGTAGAAGAACACACAAAGGATAATAGTGGGGTATGTACTCGAAAGGTAGTACGCGCCATAATAGTGAATCAGTAAAATATGTCATGGGGACCATCATGCAAGTAGGTGCCCCTGTTGCACAAGACGTGATCCATAAAAATGTGTCTTGTTATTGCAAGATATGTACCTCAACTACACATGACACCAAGGATTGTAGATTGATTGACCAAATTAATGAGGAAATTGATCTTGGTGTGTGCCAAACTAGCATTGCTAGTAATTCCAAAGGAGATGAGCATCTTTATGAAGATTTCATGTGGAAGGTGATTTCGTGGAGGATTTCATGGTCATGGTAACCATGGGGGAAGAAGTGATTTCCCATGTGGAACATTATTTAATTGTGGGGCCATAGACCATTATAAGCACGAATGTTTAGATCTTTTATAATGCTCATGGTGTGGAAAAAAATAGAAGTATGAAGAGTGCCTAGAGTTATACAAACATATGAGTTAGTAATACCGAAAGGATAAGGGTGTTGTCATGGTGATTATTAATAAGGTTGAAGTGTAATGGCTCTCGCGAGTAATACTTGAATCAAAACTAGAGCCTATTATGGTAACAACAAGGGCGGAGTCCACGCGTGCAAGGGAAGTGCCTGGCGAGACCTCTGGTTTCAAGGGAAGAAGTTGTACATGGGAAGTATCCAAACCCGGCTCACCAGAAGAAAGTCTACTAGGAAACCATGGACGTAATTTGAAGCTTACAAGGGAGATCTAATGCTTAAAAGAGCAAACTAGAAAGGATGAGAAAAAGATACTAGTAGAAGCACCAAAGGATGAATTAGACGAAGTTAAGGAGGTGTGTAAAATCGAGGTAGGAGAATATTATTCCCCTACTAGGAGCATGGTTGAGAGAAAGGGTGCCACGCTACTGGGAAGAACATGAAAGGTAGATCCCGCATGCGAACCTCCCACCTCACAAATTTGATTATGACAAAGAGATCACCTTGAACACAATATTGAATGGATGGTTACTTAGCAACATCCTCATTGACACAGCACGAGAGGTTAATGTTCTCACTCGATGCCCGGCATCAAATGGGAAGACTTGCATTACAGCCATCTTCAAATGTGCTATATATGGCAAATAAAAAAGGCAATTCTCATAGGTGTCTTGAAGGATGCAACCATTACCATTCAGGGGACTAGGTTCACTGGGGATTTTGAAGTCTTGGCACTTTCTCGAGGTAGATAATTTCCCATCTTTACTTGGGCACCCGTGGTGTTATAAGAATAATGTAGATCTCCAGTTTAATAAGGGGTACATAAGCTTTGAAAACAAGGAGGAGAGGGTGATTATACCGCTTGCTGATGGAAATTCCACCCCCTATACTGAACCCCTTGGAGAGGAGGTCCTAGATAGAATATATGTGTGCTCCATAAGAGATCTAGAGACCATCCACCCTACAGAAGGAGTCATCTAGTTTGATGATTCTCAATCTGTCAGTGATACTACCAGTATAACATGCGATAATTGGGTACATGAGACTTATGAATTGATTGGGTGACATCTGAAAGGATCGGTGACCAAGGTAACCATGACACGTATAGTTTGGTGCTTGGGAGGAAAGGCAATAACCAAGTATTCTAGGGATGCATACCCTGAGGTCTTTTTGAGAGAAATGGAAGCTCACTGGAGGGAGGATGAGTGATGAGGTATGATAAGTTATGTTTTTATAGGGACATCAGCAAGGTGGTGGGCCGTGCATAGTGAAAACTTGTTAGAATGGTGCAAAGTTAGAATTGTGCTCACTGTCTGATTATCAAAGAGTAACATACCCACCGCTATCAAGGATTATAATGGCAATGGACCCACCTCTTCCCACATCCAAGCATGTGAGAGGGTCTTGGGAGAAGGCGTGGAAGCATTACCACCCTCCCTTTGGGTGCATAAGTTGTATTCAACACTACAAGGTTACACACACACTTGGTACATCCATTCTGAAACATGCCGCCAAACAAGAAATTGGCAAGAATTGGTAGCTGACTTGGTTCACACATTCAAGTACCAAAGTACCATGCAACCGGTTGATGAGGCATTGTAGACTATCAAATGCCTCACTCTGGGGGATTGTGCCATGGCAGAAGATAGATTAGTAAACTTACTTGGTGGACCTAGCTTGGAAGCACGGTTCGAAGAGGAGGAACTAGAAGACATACAATTCAAGTGCATGTGTGCTAAAAAGGAGAAAGGAAAGATGGTATACGTTATTGATGGAGAGGAGATGGAGAGCCTAAATTTTGACCATTTGGTTGGAACATGTGAAGTAGTTGATAGTGCGGATGCATGTGTGCAAGCATATCATGAACCACTCAAGACCAAGAAAGTTAACATCAGCTTGGAGTAGGATCCCAAGAAGCTATCATTCGGGACTACCGGTCGACAAATAAGTATCAAAGATCATTGATCTATTGTATGAATTTGAGATTTTATTCCCGCCGCGGATACCATGAGTTGAAATGCATCCACCATTCATTGGGGAAATGAGGATAAAGTTGAAATATGGTGTGCATCCGGTCGGAAGAGGCCTTACAAGATGAATCCCAACATGCGTGTAAGGGTTAAAGAAGAGATAGAAAAAATGATAACATCCAGTATCATTAACTCTATGAAGGAATTAGAATGGATAAGTCCAATGGTGATCAACATAAATAAGGATGGGAAGATTAGGATATGCATGGATTGTAGGGAATTTAACGTTGTTTGTATCATAGATCCTTTTCCCACCCCCTTCTCTGAAGATATTTTGGAAGGATTTGCTGGGCATAAGGTCTATTCCTTCACTAATGGATTCTCAAGGTATCACCAAGTAAGGATTGCCAAGGAAGACCAAGAAAAGAAAACTTTCGGCACTAAGTGGGGAAGCTTTGCATACATGGTCATGCCCTTTGGATTAAGGAATGCACCCACTGTATTTTCACGCATAGTGGTACAAGCATTTAAGGACTTCATCCACAAGTTCCTTCAAGTATATTTGGATGATTGGATAGTGTATGGATTGGTAAGGGGCCATTGTGATAACTTGAGATTGATGTTTGAAAGATGTCGGTATTTAAGGATTTCCCTCAACATTAAGAAATGTATCTTTGCAACCCTTTTGGAACATTGTTGGGACATATCATATGCAAAGAGGGCTTACTAGTGGATCCCATGAAAGTTGCAGTTATTGTGGGATTAGGGGAACCCACCAGCCAAAGCGCCATGCATGATTTCTTGGACACACTGGGTACTACAGAAAGTTCATTAAGGGATATGCCAAGATCGCCGTGCCTTTGGAAATATTTCTCAGACATAAGAGTGCCTTTCAGTGGGGAGAGGCGCAGCAGAGGGAATTTGACACTCTAAAAGAAAGGCTTATCACCGCACCTATTCTACAATTCCCATCATGGGATAAACCTTTCCATGTCCATGTGGATGCCTCTAGTACAGAAATGGGAGCCATTCTTGCTCAACTAGGAGAGGGGATTGTTGATCATCCCTTGTGTTTTGCAAGTAGAAAGTTGACACCAGTAGAACAAAATTATACAACGACCGAGCGCGAGGCATTGTCAATGATCTACGTGCTCCACAAATTTAGACAATATCTGCTAGTGACTCCCTTCATATTCTACACTAACCATATGGCCTTGAAGTATCTAGTAAACAAAGTAGTGTTACAAGGGTGCATATGCCGTTGGGTACTTTTATTTTAGGAATTTGAATTCAAAGTGGTGGTAAAACCGGGAAAGAACAATTGTGGGCCGATCATTTATCAAGGATTGATTCGGGAGAGGATGCGTAGAGTATCGAGGAAACTATTCCAGACGCACAACTATTCAGGTTGTGGCACACGCCTCATAATTAGAAGACATTTCCATTTTTCTCAAGGAAGGTGTGGCACCCGAAGGGATGAATGCTCTGGAGAGGAAAAGTTTAGCCATATGCACCACACCCTTCATGTTGATCAATGAGGATTTGTATAAAATGGGCCGTAATGAGATTTTGCACTTTGGTGTGTACTAGAACATGAGCATGTAGCTATAATAAAAGAATCCCATGGTGGGATTGCTTTGGAGGATACTATGTGGGGAATGCAATCACAGTATAAGATCCTAGTCACTGTGGCTATGGTGGAAGACGATTCACCAGATTACATTGAGTTTTGTAAGGCTGTGACCACCGCCAATGCCTTGGAAAACTCAAAAGAAGGGATGAGATTCCCTTACGCCCCATCGCTAGCGTGAAACCTTTTGAGAAATGGGTAATAGATTTTGTTAGACCAATCTCACAAGCTATGCGAAGGACTAACTTGTGGTATATTATTACCTGTATCGATTATCGACAAGGCGGGCATAGGCTATGCCCACTAAGGATTGCACCATAACCATGGCTACTAGATTTTGTGGCAAAACATTATAAGAAGGTATGGGAGCCCATTAAGTTTAACAAGTGATAGGGGCACTCACTTCTTAAATGAAACCACCTAGATTCTATTGGCGAATTCATGGTAAACCATCACAAGACTACCCCTTATCACCCTCAAGCAAATGGAACTGAGAGGCATTTAAAAAAATCCTTAGTTACACATTGAATAAAATTTGTGATGTGGGTAGGTAGGATTGGGATGACAAGGTATCATCATCCTTTGGGCATAGAGAACAATGTATAAAATATTGAACAAGGCCACACCATTTCAACTAGTTTTTGCACGGAAGGCGGTTTTACCACTGAATTAATGCTACCATCACTACGTATAGTGCACGCGCAAGAGGGTTGGATGATGAGCAAGCGCTGAAGAAAGAATTGATGAATTGATAAAGTTAGATGAAAGGTGCTCACTAGCAAGTTGGATCCAAACAATCGAAAAGGTAAAGAAAAAGGCATGGCATGACCGCCGTCTTAAGAAAAAAATAGTTTTAGGTTGGCTAAATGGTATTTCTATATGATTCAAAATTTCTACACCATCCTGGAAAGTTGAAGCTGCATTGGTTGGGTCCTTATGTAATTTCATACATCCTTGATTCAGTGCATGATAGTTACAAGCACCGGATGGAACAAAATTACCAGGACACTTCAATGGGAGTAGGTTGAAGCCCTACTATAAATAATGCTTCTTGATGTTTGTAAATAAGGAGGTTTTGCTAGTTAGCTTAGAATTTCCTTTTATGCTTTTCCTTTATTGTATTCTCCTTTCGTGTTGTTGTCTTATTTTGCACCTTGTGCGCCAAGAACCTTATTACTTTTCGACTTATGAATGCGCAGAGGACCGCGCATCGATTAATTGTGGCAGATGGGTGGCAAGATAAGGTTACATTGGAAATCCACGTACAAGGAGAAAAAGTGCAAGAACATGAGGTAGATGAAAGCAAGAATCATGAGGATGGAAGAGGTGCCTTTGGTGTTGGTAACACAAGCACAAGAGTATTCTCATCAAGATGGATTGCTTGCACACCAGAAGGTTGGAAAAGTTTTTGCGCAAGGATTGGGCATGGGTGGAAGTAGTTTCGGGAAAGGATTGGGTGTGGGTAAAAAAATTTTCACACAAGGATTGGGTGCGTAAGGAGAAGTGCTGAAGTCAGGTTTTGTTTGGAAATGTTGCATTAAACATGGTCGTATGGTGGTAGGTAGCCTAGCCTTAAATGTGTAAAGTGGAAAACCTATAAATACAATAGTGGGTATTTCATTATTTCACTTTACAAAAACAAGAAGAGCAATTTTCTTTCAAGGGCTAGGGTTTCGAGAAATGACTTGTGCGAAGGAAAATCCCAAAAACTTAAGCACAATCAGTCCATTAGATCTACAAACAAGAGCAGAAGTGATTCACGGGTGTGAGGAACATTGTGAAAGAATGTCATGATTGAAGGAGGAAAATTAGACATTAGGGTTTGTGTTCTAGGGCACAGTCGCATGAGAAAACATCCAAAAAAATCACAGGATAACTTGGGAATGAAAGCAAAGGGTAAAATGATGGCCACAAAACTAGTAGGCAAACCTACAGAATAGTCCAAGAAGGGAAAGGGTAAGGGAAAAGGGAAGAAGAAATAAGAGGAAATACCCTTAGATATGAATGAAGAATGGTATTCAGAGATGTAATACCTAGATGGGGTTTTTCTAGGGAAAGAGTGGGAGTCCCACATAAGATAGATGACCGTGATCGACTACAATCACCGGTCAAGCATAATCGTGAAGGAAATGGCACTGGAGTTGGTGCACCCCACAAATAAGTGAACACCTGATGGGTTGCCAATCTACAACGATGTGGTCAAGGTGAAAATGGAGAAGGTAGGGCTTCTCCAACTTTACAAGTTACCATATTTTGGGAAGCCCAAGTGCTTGTACCAATGGCTGATGATGCACGTACATGAAGATTTCTTCTACTTCGTAGGGTGCAAAATGCACATAACTCCCCAGTTAATTTCACATTTTACAAGCCTAAGATGTAAAGGGGATGCACTCATAGATGACCTCCAAGATTAGGAGGCAATAAGAGAAACCATAACATCCCAATAATTGAAGAAGGGATCAAGGTACTTTGACGTCTTGGATATTAGTGATCCGGTGATGAATATGGCCACGCACCTTATCTCCAAGCGGAATGGACAAGAGAGGTGGACCCAGGTGAGCAATCCCTAGCTGAATGTCTACAGAAAGGTCATGGAAGGCACCAAATACAACATCTTCGAGTACATAGCAGACAAAATCATAAGTAGCATGGAGGATGGGGAAAGATCCTTTTTGGAAACATCCTGTTAGCCATTGTGTTCTCAAAAATTGGGGTGCCGATGCATCTGAAAAATTTGTGTGGAATACCTGCTAAAGACCCTTCTCCCACAAAAAAATTCTAGAAATATACTTGTGAATCAATGACAGGGGTACACAAGGCACGCTTAGATAAATGGTACATGCGCCTTAGAACGCATTCGAGGCTTAATGGCGGATTCCTAAGAAACTCCCCACGGTGACTCAAGGAGAAGTAGAGTTCACATTCTACCAACACTTTTGCATCGAAGGATAATTTTGGTGGATGGTAGTTGGAGTCCATGGTGTAAAATCCCATTCTCGTTTACTACCCAATTTTTCTAAGTGGGGGTAAACAAATACAAGGAATCAAAGAAATTAAATCTGGAGTTGTCCACCCTTGACAAAGAGCACAGGGAGATGAGAAAGAAGCTGGTCTACCAAGAGAAGTACACATACGTTGAAAGGTACGTGTCACAGGATGTGCACATTGTAAGGCCATTGACCTTACCTATTGTTAGAAGTAATGCCGAGAATCTACCTGCACATAAGGCCAAAATTTGAAAAGGGTGCATACGTGGAGAATGAAATATCCATCCTAGACAACCCCATAGGAAGAAAGAAGCCTGCACTAAAGCGCAAGGAGGGGGAAGGGGAAGAATAACAAAGGGTGTTGGAGAAGTAAAATGTAGATACCATGGGGTTGAGTACCTATGTCCGGAAGAAGAGGAGAATGGTGGTTAGGGAGAAGACCCCGAGCCTACAAAGCCACCATCCCCTGAAGAACCCTCAGATGAAGAGAGGAAAACATCCCGAATCTAGAGTTTTCTACAAAGGAAGAAGAACAAGGGATAGAGGAACAAGGGTCTGAAGATACAGATGACCCAAATGCCTATATAGGTGAGAAGGATGATGATGAAGGGGAAGAGTTAGAGGTGAATTAGGAACCTATTGATGTCCATGATTCGGAGGGAGAGGGAGTAGAGGATACAAATGATGCTTTCATCTTTGTAAGGAGGAAGGGTGCCCAAGTAGAGGGAGGCATACGAAGCAAAGAAAAGGAGTGAAGGGGCAAGTAATAAGGGGCCAAATATGCCCACACCCACTCGTGGAGGGGGTGGATGAGAAAGTGACTAGGGAGGTGGAGAGGATAATTAATACCTTGTTCGATGAGGAGTTGGAGTGCAACATAGAACTCATGCTTGGTGAATTTAAAGAAGAGCAAAGGGAGAAGAGTGTGGGTAACACAAAAGGCCCAACTCTTTCAGTCACTATTCCCAAGGGCATGTGCATGGGAAGAAAATGCGTAAAAGGGGAAAGAACAACAATGGGATACATTGATGACCCCAAAAAAGTTTTGCACACGTGTTTCGAGAGAGTACAAGGCCCACTAAGGAGCTCACCATCATGGAGTTCTTTGATCCTGAGGGTGGGTACCCACACACAAGGAAGATGCTATCATGGGCATTTGACTCCCACCTCAATGAGCCCGAGTTCGAGGTCAACCAAAGAGTGGTATTAGTGCTTGCGTCAAGGAAAGGGGGACAACCCCATAGTAAACATGTAGCAACTATCGGATGAGAAAGTGTGTAACACACTCAACAAGGTCTCCATAGAAATTGAGGCTAGGCTCTTCGTAGAAATGATAGGGTCAAAGTCTTGGAGGACCTATTGGAGAAGAGGAAGGAAGAAGTAGTCAAGCTAACGAAGGACCTCAACCTTGAGAAATTAATCAATGCTCAACTACAAAGGGAGCTTCAGGAGGAAAAGGCCAGGGTATGCAAAGTTTCCAAGAAGGTGGAGCTCATCTCCCAAGCTATTATCATGAAGCACCCGGACCTTAACCCTCCCGCACAAAAGTATGGATCCTCCCTGAATTCCTAGAGGACTTGACTCAGATCCTCACCATGGAAAGGTAGCCTTTGGCCTTAGAGTCAACAGAGGAGGTAGCTGCACACTTGGAGAAGGAGGACAAGCTGAAGGTCATCGCACTCATGGCTGAATACAACAAGGTGCTTGTTGACATAAATATAGCCGCACAAATAAAGCAAGGGTCGCTTACGAGCATTGCGCAGATCAAGACAAGGTGACAGGCATGCTACTTGCTAGTGACGAGGCTGAGCTGAAGGACTTTAGGGAAAAGAATAAGGGTAATAGAGCCGAGTGGGAAAAGATCATAGCCGAAGTGGAAAAGAAGTCTGAAGCTATTGAGAACCGGCGAGTCTTAATCAAAACTCGGCTAAAAGAGCTCTATAAGGTCATCACGAGGAAGATGGATGCCCTAGAGGATCACGCTAAGGAACTGGAGACTGTGGTGGAGACCATCACCACAAAAGGGGAAGGGTTAACTCGTAAATAGGTAAGCACATTGGTTGGCGACCTTTGCATAAGGGCGCGAAGGAAGTCGGTGCTTGGAATACATTGAGGTCGACCTATGACAAAAAATTTCCCTCTATTCTTTCTCTTCCCCATTCTTTATTCTTTCCCTCCATTCTTTTCTAAGGCAAGGCCTTGTAATTTTGTACTTCATTCTTTGAAAAGGTTCCCGAAGGTAGAGAACAAGTGAAGTGTGGGGTAATGTTGGGAGAACAGTGAAATCTGCAGGATTATTATGAGAAATATGGGATAAAATGGGTAGATGATTGTAGGAAGAATGTAATGAGGGAATGGGGAATGAAAATTTTATCTTGGAGTATACATGTATGGATCCGTATATGGTGCATGACTATGGTCTACCTCTCTCGTGATGATTTATAGTAAGACTATGAATGAATGTGATAAGGTTACCACTATGTTTATATTAAGATCTCCTTCTATATTATCTACATGTTTCTACTCTACTTTTGGTCTTGTATAATCATGGACCTCACTGATTATATTTGTGGATTTACAAATTCTTAGTTCTATTAATTCTATTGCGTGCTTTGTTTCTGTTATGACTGAAGGGGTGTAGAAGCCATCCTGAGCTCTATAGCTTCTTCATGTCTGTTAAATCACTAAGTTAAAAGCATGATTTACACCTTCCACTAAACTCACATAAAATATAGACTTGGCTCCCTCGCACGCATTTAGTGAGTGCTGGCACCCGGGGTGATAGGTTGGTGCACATGAGGTTCCCTTGTTCTTGGTGGGGTGCAAAAATGACTACATTGACATAAAATCAGACTTGATCATAGTTATACCCTAGGTTAAGTTAGAAGCATGATCTAGTTTTGAGGGAAACCCATGATGACTTAGGATAACTAGACACACATAATCAACTTAGGTTGATTAAGCATGCTTATGTACCCTTATTCACCTCAAGTTGTTCTCTACACTAAACTATGTTGCTAACCTTGGTTAGGGTTAAACCTTGAACAAGTGGACTGATAGGAGTCAGTGAATACCATTCTAGATAACAGATGAAGTGGGGTAAAGGACGTATTCCATTTGAAAAGTATTCCATCTAGGAATATAAACATGAACAATATGTTGAAAATATTTGGCCAAAGTATCACAAGCTGCTGGTTGCGTTGTCTTATGTCACCTAGTTTAAGAAGTGGGATTTTAGATGAATATTGGTAATAGATATTCAGATAGGCCTCTTAAATAGAACACTTAATACCCCGAAAAGGGTAAGATAACCAAGTATATTTAATATAAAAATAATTAATTTAACATGAGAGATCGGTGTATCACCGAGACATTATAGTTGCATATGGTTATCTGTTATGAGATTGATTGATTGGAATGTGTGTTCTAAATTATGATCATTTAGAACAAATAACATTATACAAAAAAATCCCTTTTCTTCTAAAGTCTTAAAATGGGAATGTTACACACAAGAAGAGAAAGCTCACCATAGAAATAGACGATTCATCCCGAGCACGGGAAAAAAGTGCGAGAGAATGTTGAAGTTAAACTATATCGATAAAGGAAAAATGATGGAATAACTCAAAAACAAGTCATGCCAATCATGTAGATCTCGGTTGAGGTTAGATGGTAGGGCCACCAAGGTAAATGGTTAACCCAACCTATTGAGTCGGCATTGCTACATGAGTAGTTCGTGAAGAGGGAGGCCTCAAGTGAGCTAAATCAAGTCACCCATAGTAGTAAGGTGTGTGGAGTTAAGATCATGGATGATGCCAAGTAGAAGCATAAGTTTCAAGAGTCAACAGGATGTTAAGGTCAACTTTGGAAAAATTGACCTTGGAGTTTCAAAAAACGGCCTTCGAATTGATGAATAGTGACTCGCGGGGAGGAGAAAATTCTCAAGCACCCGATTTCCAAAGTCCGAATTTCAAACTTTTGAAATTTAGATTTTCATAGAAAAGAGGATCTAGGTTGGGTTAATAGTGTTTGTTCTTTTAAAAAAAACCTGAAACTCCAAAAGGATTCTAATGTCAACTGGGTGAGGTAGGTAGGTGAGTCATTGAAATCTTTAAGGCAATTGGTGAATGGGGAAAGAAATGATGCATTTGGTGATTGATAGGTGGCTCATCTAAATACGATGTAAGATAGGAAACATGAAAATCAAAGGAGAGATGCTAGGTTCCAATAGGACAATGCAATGCATGGATTTCAGAAGCTCGATCAAAGTGGTGCTCAATGTGTCAGTGGTTAAACCGGAGACTCACCAGATTTTGAAACAAAACAACCATCCAATGTAAGGTAGCATGGAATGGATATGTTTAAGGATCCACATGGAATTGTATCAGTTGAGGAACAAAAATATTTTTGGGTATAATTCTTCAAAATAGTGAGAGAAAATCTCACTAGCATGTGGGAGAAGCTCGATAAATCTAAGCAAGGAACACAGGGCATGGAGAACAAGAATTTTTGGTAAGTAGAAGGGGATTCTAATGAAACAATGGAATGTGTCAAAGTAGCATCAAAAACAAATGCAAAAGGGGCTCTATTCTAGGCTCACACCCATAAACATTGTAAACACCATGCAAGAGCCCACCCCATCTCATTGAGCACTCGGTGAGCCGGTCACCTAACTCGCCTATAGCGCATGCAGAGCCAAATAAACAGAAAACCCCTTTCATTTGAAGAGTCATTACTTGAGATTTGGTGGTCGAATTTGACAAAATCATAGTTGATGAAAATTTAGGAATGATATATACATGATGGAGACCCAAAAAAATGGATTTTTCAGAGGTTTTGAAACCCCAAAATCACAGATACCCACAAAAATATTGAAATGACATATCTTGAGCATCGGGTGTCTTTTTTTACAAAAACAATATGTCATTAGAATCGTGGAGAGATGATCTACAACATGGAATCATCAAAGTTAGAATTTAATAGTTTCCATACTTCTGAAATTCATGAATAGTGAACAATGATAGGGTAAGTGAGGTGCAATTAATGAGGGTATGGGCATGATTTCTTCTCCAATAAGGCAAAGTAGATGAAGATATGGATTTGCAGACCTTGCACATCCTTGTTGTAGGTGTCATGATGGATTTTGGAGGTGGTTGGAGAAATATTTGGGTTTCCTCTCTCTCTCGTCAAGATTTCTTCCTATAAATGTAAAGGGGTTGCATTATTGAAAAAGTTGGTCATTTTTCCTCCTTTGCACACCTATTCTTATTTCCTTTAGCTAAGTTATTGTGAATTTATTAGGGCTTCAATCCTTCCTCTTGAACATTTTCATGGAATTCGTTGCCTCTTCTTGCTAAAAACAATGTAGTGTGCATACTTAATGGATTAATATAATGGTTTTATGTGACTCATTTGTCTATCCTTTGCATAAATTGTGTTACTTTTCTTGTCTCTCATTATGCTTACATAATATGTGCATATTCTTTTTGCATTATAGGGTTGGGTGTTTTGCTTATATGGGAATGGTGTAATGTGAGAAACTTGGTTTTTGGTGCTTGACCACCCTCTCCAAGTGCATTCTCCTCCATTTTGTATGGTTGGGAATCTATGTAGCACATCTTTTTATTGGTGTATCACCACTTCTAGTGTAGGTTTTATTTCACGCAATCTCTCTCCTTGTCTCCTTGGTATTTTAGAATAGGTTTAGATAGGTATTTTTCTTGAATTAAGATTAGTAGTGGTAGGTAGGATAAGGAAAGTAACCAGCCTTCTCCTGAGTGTTATATGATTCACAAGGCCCCACACTTCATGATAACTCAGTGTTAGGAAATCACACTGAATGCCCCATTCAAAACTTGGCTATTCTTGGGGTGTTGTGACTTTTCCTCAATAGTATTTTATGCACATGTTAGTTTAGCATATTGATATTCATACCTTTATCTTATGTTGCATGTTTTACTTTGGCTAGCATAGATATTTTATGCTTATTTTGTTCCTAATTACCTAAATAGTGTTGATACCCCATTACGGTTGCTTCCTCTTTCTCAATATTGGGCCTTGGAATCCCTATGTTGTCCTAGCATAAGGGTTATTTCCTTTGGGTATGTGATCTTAGTATTCCTTATACCCCATTTGAATTCTATCTATTTTTTTCTGATCTTAATGTGTCTCTTACTCGTCGCCCTCAATACCCTAGGTTAATGGATGATAGGAGTGTATGTTGTGTAGACACATTTTTCCCACCATACAATCCTTATCTATGTCATGGCACTACATACTATGATTTCATGTTAATCAATATTGTCAATAAATAATTTACAATCTTTTTCCTTGTTGGAAGATGAAGCCTTCATGATAACTCATCGTGGCTTTGCGTCATATCACTCTACAACACAAGATAGGTGGCTACTTCCACAACTATTTAATAAAACAAATATGCATGATCTCCCATCACATCATCATCATGTTCTAGCATCCCACTGACCACAAAAGTTTTGGGGATTTTCCTAATAATTATCCTCAAAGAAGCATTAATTACCATGGTCCAATATACATCACATGCATACATAACACATATACATATTATTCACTACTCACTCAATATTTATCAAAATCTCTCTCATCAATATGATTAAAAACTAGTATATACACAAATACTGACTACGTACATTGATAAATGAATATGGCTATAAATCATATGTGGGGAATCCCCATCACCTAAACTATATCCTCTTATCAATGGGGAAACCCCTGATATGCCTCCTCCTCTTATAGTTTGGGAAACACTCACTCCATCACCTCCTCTCAGTGATGCTCCACTTATTGGGCCACCTATAATCATAGGAAAAATTAATACCCACCAAGAATCTACCACCATCGGGTGTACAATATGGTACATCCTACATCATCCACATAACCCACTACAACAATTGGATCCACCTCACCTACATGTGGTGGAGATAACTATGTTGGTATCAGTCCTAGATGAATCCCATCTCTCAAATCCACATGATTAGATAGCCTCTACAAATACAATATTGAAGGAACATCTTTAATCAATCCAATCTTGTGTTTTACGCACTCCACTCGATACAACTCTCTTATCCCCAAAAACTAATTTTCTAACCACATGGTTTACCAAATCCTACATAACTCCATTACATCATATTCCTACCCTATATATATTATATAATACCTCCACAAAATGCCATCAGGGATCAACCTATCCATTATTGCTATGTAGACTTGGTTTTTCTAGACTTCGCCTCCTCATTATTAACAAATGTGATTCAAATATCTCCATATGGTTCCAATCATCCCTATGAATGCAAATATTCCTTATAATAGCTATGTTCTTATATTCCCATATGTGTAATAATACAATATTAACCATACCACCTTCATGTATATTTAATGTGAACATATACAAATCATTATATAAGTTTATATTAACACTACAACCCCCAACATATATCACTCTATCATCCTCTATACACTATCATATCTACCACATCTAGTAGGAAATAAACATCCCACCCCATCAATTGATGCAAATAATTCTCATAATGCTATAATTAATTTATGTAATTTTGGAAACCTCATTATCAAAATCAAACTCAATCAAATAGTAAGATATACAAGGCCACTTATGTAAAACCAAAACCTACACATCATGTGCATCACAAATGATACATCTACATGTATTACCTATTATATATCCCTCATAAGTGATACTCAAAATATAAATTACACATCCTCCAATGTAATATTTATCTCCCCTTATAGAACCAAAAGTGTAAGTGTCTTGGTTCCACCACGCACATAATGTGTTCATTAAATGCATATTTGGAAACATCTACCCCAATACAAAGACATGTTATAAATTTTCTATGTCAAGTGCATCCCATGTAACACCTTAATTATTTTCCCAAAACCAAAGAAATTATTTTTAAATAATCTTCATGTTCAGTCACAAGTGTGAAATAGAGTTAACTTAGAACTAGTTAATAAATTAAAACAGCTAATTATTTGTTTGGTTTGATCCATTTGATAACTCTTCCATGTATAAACCTTGAATAGCTAAGAAGGGTTTATTCATTTATCCCTTCATTCCACTCTACAAGAGTAATCATACAATATTTAATATGTTAAGTTTTACCTTGTTTAAGGTTGACATAGCCATGTTTTCTATCCTTAATTATATACCATGAAAGTCAATATTCATATTCTGGTATCTGACATATGTATATAAGGACATGGTGAACAGATAATGCAATCAGCTACTTGCATTACTTTGGCCAAAGTTTCTCATTGTGTATAAACAACGTATCTTGAGACCACACAAAATCCTAGAGATATAGTCTTCCATTACAAAAATTTATCTCGACATAGTTATCTAGATATTTTTGTTTATGAAGGTGAACATGTTAAGGAGGAAATGTGTTCTTTACATGACCATCTTCATAAATGAAAAGATCCATAACTTACTCAAGGTTATTATGGAATAGGGAGAGACCACATAATGGAATTACTTCCATTATGTCATCTTTCCCTCTTCCGTAACTACCCCTAGTTAGTACTATGTCCAGGTAGTTGTATGATGACATGAGATTACATCTAATTTGCGTCACATTTATGGTTTACTACCACAACCATCTTATGTCTTACAACTATTTCTTCATGGCTTAGGTTATTTCTTATTTACTTAAGTCTTAGTCATGAAGGATTGGTTATGACTTCCTAATTCAATCAATTGTGTTAACCACAACTTCATAATTTAATTTTGTTATGGATTAAACCCTTTATGATTCACTTGTAAGGTCATCTTAATAAGGTTATAAATTACTAAATAGAAAATGGTTTAATGCACTAACTTCTCTCTTATTTTATAGATTAAAATATCATTTATCCCCAAAAGTAACTGGATATCTCCTCACATGATTATAATTTATCATTTTATTTATTTTTAATCTTACCATCTTAATATCCTTTAGGATTTTATTATCCATGTTCATTATCATAATATCATTCTATTGTGAAATAAATATAATATCATTACCACTTACACTTAGTATACATTTACCTCATAAACATATTAATGTCCCATATGTTATTCCATGTTAACCTATTTGGTTCAAATCCTTGTTTACTATTGATTCTAATCAGATCATATGACTAGTTTCATCAAGGATTCAGAATAAGTAATAACTTATTATTTCACCATAAGGGTCTTGTGACCACTTAATAATTTACTAGATCAGATCATACACATTATAAACATTTATTATAAATGTAGATAATGTGTTCCAACACACATATTATGATAAATAGACCATCCATAACTTTATTGATACCAAAAATCATGAAGTTGTAAAATAACTTTCATTATAAATTTATAATTATAACTTTACATCAAGGTCATAAGCCCATCTTTTCATCTAGTATTTCATCATGGAATTATGAAATATAAACAAGAATATTCTAAAAAAGAAATATCCTTTATACTTATGACCATATGGTTGTACTTATCAAAAGCATTTAAATCATCCTAGGTATTCACTTCATAGCTTTGTTATTTACCTGTACAATAGTTAGGAGAGAAATATACATAGGTCAGTTTGAAAGAACTGGCATGAGACAACATACGCATTATTTGTAATGTAATTGTTATAAAATGATAATAATAATCAAAGTTTGACTCTACATTAAATCATACTATCTTATAAAGGAATACTCATTTAAGAAAACAATATTAACATCATCATTTTATAAAATTATGAAATATCAAATCAAATTCAACATAAAATAATGATCTTAATAAAAAAAATTGTATATTTAATCCATATTTACCACAAATTCCTTAATTAAAACTCAAACCGTATAACATAATATCAATTATAAGTCAAGATTGATTCTATGTATTGATAACATTATCTTATTTCCAAGTGTATTAAGTTGTAACAACACTCAATATGTATTGATAACGTTAGCTTATTGCCAACTATATTAAGTTATAACAACACTCAATATGTATTCTGGTTATTCAACTAATATGCATAATACCATATCATTAAGTTACAAAAGATCACACTTTGTTTACAAATTTATCAACGGGATATTCGTGTTCAAAATAAATAACCTTTTATTTAACTATTGACATACATACCTTCTAATCAAAGAACATTAATATCCCTAATACCCTATGATGAAATTAAATCTATAGAAGATCAAATGAATATCCATCATTCTCCTAGTCTTACTTTGTACGTATCCGTACAAGAAAATGAATTGTGGTTTGGTTTAGATATTTAAGATTATAATAGTCTTAAACTTGCAAGCCTCTTAATGGGTGTATAAAATTGTAAGACAACTTGTGTGTTTTTACTCAAAACCAAAATAATGAATATCTACTAGGGATCTCATTTATAAAGATAAGAAAAATACATTTTCTTAAGATGCAATCCAACTTAATAATACGTTCATCCTCTACCAAACAATACAAAAACTTGGATGTCATTCCATTTCATTTTTTCCCATTTATATTTCTGAATAAACAAACCAAATCACACACAGTTTAGATTTTTCTATAGACCTAACTCATTATTTCCATATTATCCTTTTTCAATATTGTAACCACATATTTTTAAAAAATATGCATACCTAGGCTATATCTCAACCTGCAATCACATGAATTGGTATGCAATTCCATGATTCATAGAATATACAACTCAACCAAAGATCATGAAAACCCGGTTTTCATTTTATCTACCTATCACTTAAATTTGTCTACGCTTTTAACATACAAGATAACATACAGTTCAAACTAAAAATCACAAATACCCAATGTCCATTTTACCTTTCCTATCACAAAATATGTACACCTTCACAACATGCAAACAATATAAAGTCAAATCCATTACAAAATATAAATAATGCATACCTAGTTCACATTTTGCTTATAGCCTCATGAATTAGTATTATGTATGTATGTATGTATGTATGTATGTATGCATGCATGTATGTAAAGCAATATACTAAATAAAATAAATATTATAATTACATATCCATATTTATCTTGATAATAGATCAAAACATCCAGATCTCTTTTATCGAGTATAACTATCCAGATTACATAGAATAAGGAACAAGCTCATGCTTGTAATATGCAAGACGCGCCCAACTCGGTCTTTTTCTTTCTCCGAATTTCTTCCACAAGTCAAAAATAGAAATTTTAACAATGAAACATTCCTTATTGAAATGAATTTGTACCATATCCATACTCACAATCATTACCATGGCTGAAAAAAGGCACAGTGGAGAAGAAGATCCATTACCGCCATGATCCTCAAAAGTAGTAGAGACAAAGAAAACAAACAACGCAATTAATCAAAGAGAAATGGATGTGAATGGTTTGGAAATGGATTCTTGGGGAAGCTAACCATTCCCAAGGGCTCCAACCATATAATAAATGTATTTAAACCCAAAACCTTCTTACTAGTTGCACATGTCACGTACTCCCTTACTATTGTCACATTAACTTTGTCACATACTTTTCCAATATGGTTCGTTTACATTAGCAATTTTTATTCACCTTTTATTTTCCTAGCCCTATGCTAATTCCACAATGCTCCCATTTAATATGCCATGAAAACATTCAAACCTATGCCATTTATTAAATAAACACACACACACACACACACACACACACACACACACACACACACACACACACACACACACACACACACACACACACACACACACACAGAGAGATACCTCCATTCAAACAATATTAGTTATGCCACCATTTTAAACAAATATCATTATTTATGCCATGAACATATACAATCTATCCACTTATATTAATTAATGTAATTTTTCAATGTATTATACATAATTATTCACACAAATATAAAATAAACCCCGAGTTTCCAAGGCTAAAAAGTATGAATTCATTCAACCTAGCTAAATAAGGCTTACACTTACCAAACTCAAGTTAGCATAATTTATTTATAGATAACAAGCTATCATAAAACACTATTATAGATAACATGATTTTATTAAGTGATCAAACAACCTTACTATCATTATCCAACATGTGATAACATATATTTTATAGAAATGTCAGTATGAGATAAGACTCCCAACTAATAGCTTTGTTTAAATATGTTAACGGTCTATTAATCATCTATAGGATTATCAATTTTGGGACTAAAAAGAGATGGGATGTTACATCCCATCCATCATCATCTAGGCTCGGACTAGTTATGTCTCCAAATGTCAGCCACTATGAATCTCCTAGAATTGACATGTATATGCAATCACATAAAAATCAAATACATATCAAATCATCTATCAACAAAAATCACTATGAAAAATTCACATCTATATAAAAATCCTCTTTTTGTTATTTTCATTAGTGGGTGAAAACTATACATATCCAATTAAAACCATAAATACATGGGTCATAAACCTACCAAACCACTTGGTTCTATCCCAAAGGTCAAGAATGTACTATGCAGCATTATGTGCCCTAGAAATATTGAAATTGAAAAAATAAAAATTTCTTAAAGTAATTAAAATAAATGTTATTTTATAACAAAATTATGATTTTTTAACACTTATTATATCCCCTCTTTCCCATATATATATATATATATATATGGGGGTCTCTTAGACTAGGGCCAATTCTCAAATCCAAATGTTATCATTTTTCTCATCAAAGTTATATATACGAGTTTCCCCCATCAGCACCCAACTCATCCATTATCTAATCCTATATGGCATCCGCCACCTAGTAAAATCACAATCATAAAAGTTTCTTTGGTACATTGTATCTTATCCTCAAGGATAATTTTAAGAGACCTCTAGGAAATTGGAGGTGGAATATCCTAGTGTATATCCATAGAACATATTTTGTGAAACATGAGAATTACCTAGGGTTTGTGAATACAATATTCGAAAGGAATAATTATCCTTATCACACGAAAACATTGCTCATGTCAAATGATAGTAAAAATCTTGTCGAGCTACAAAAAAATTTTATCGCACGACAAGAAATTTTCTTTCGCATGACAATAAATGTCTTGTCGTGTGATAACAAATTTTTTTTTCACACGATAAGATATTTATTGTCGCATGACATGACATTTTTGTCCCATGACAAGAAATTTTTATCTTTACTTCTTATTTATCACGCCTCTACACTCCTTGATATTTGTTGTACAATTGTACTTGTTATTGTACGTCTCTATCTACACTCCTTTTTCATGATACTTGATTATACTTTGTCATTCAAATGGTATCTTACTAGTAAGTTACAAGTATACAACCCGATGAATTACATATGTTTATATAGGAGTATTTTTCAATAGTAGGAGAAACCAACCCTATAAAATTCTATATTGGAAAATTTAGGAAAGGTACACTTCCATACTCCAAAATATTCACCTTTTCAATTTTTCTAAATTTGGAATATTCGCCACTAAATTTTTCCCTTCTTATCTTCATCAAAGCAAAATCACTATCAATAATGGTGATAGTGAAAGTATTATTTTAATTTTATATATTACTATTTATATTAAATATTCCCTTTTTATACTTATTGTTACATATCTTGACCTAATCTTATCAATTGATTAATGCTCAAACTTCTACACACCATATCTTGGTCTCAAATTCTCATATTTTTACATCATATTCGGGATCAATTTTTTTATTTCCATATTTCCATAATAAAATGTGATGGCACTTCATTTTTATTCTATTTAGGTCCCATGACCCTCATTTTATGCAACTCTATTTACACACTCTTAGCCTATATGCTCACTACACTACTTCTACTAAAACACCATTCATGAAAACTTTAATATGTATATATTCTACCCTATCAAGACTTGATATTCTAAAATATATTTCGACACACTTTTATACTATTTTGGAATACATATTATCCAACTCAAAAACTCCTACAAATCCAATTTTCCTTTATCAATATGTAATCAATATTGCACTTGTTATAAAATCAATACTAATATATAAGACACTCTTTCAATGTTATAATATATACTCTACACTATCAATACTCATTATGTTAGGTCATTACTTTTTATATTAACATTCACATGTGATGTTAGTCATGATATAAATCACATATATATCTTGATCAAAACTCTTATTCTTACTATGATTTTAAGTTTTGATGACACAAACTCAAAATTCTAATAACATATACAAGTTTCTATTAATGACTACTTTCATTACAAACAATTCTATTCTTTATTCTTAGCAGCTATGCCATGTTGATGATATAAATTAATGTTTTTACCAAAATTTACTTTTATACCACATAATTTTATTCTTATCATGTTATTAAATGTTGATGACACAAACTCAAATCAACAATTAATCTATTATCAAGTGTTTGTATTCTCAACATGTTATTCACCATTGATGATGCAAATTCAAATAAAAAATTAATGTACTATGAATTTTTTCTATTCTCAACACATTATACATTTTTGATGACACAAATTAAATTCAAACATTACTTTTGTATTAATAACATCTATATTATATTCTCAACACTCTATACAATGTTTATGACATGAGTTCAAGTTACTTTTTCCTCAAGCGATTTATTTTCTATCATCCCTTTTCATCGAAAGGGGGAAACTATAAGGGTTGGATACCCTAGGCCATACCCTCACCTAGAAAAATCAAAATATAAAATGAAGGATAAAATATTCCACTTTAGATACACAAATGCACTAAAACCTGAGGTTACTAAGTTTTGTTTGGATACATAATGCCATCCTCTTTCTTATACAAATTAAGATACAAGCTCAAATTACCAAGTGGTCAACTTTGGATACAAAGATCCACCGAATAAATGGACCCAAGAAAGTACATTGCTACAATTATAAAAAAATATGGGTTAATAACACCTATCAAAATGTGTAGGTTATCAATACTATTGTAGCACACATATAGTGCATAGTGATGAATGTACATGGTTTGTTCTTGTAATGTTTGGGACCTAGATCTCGTCTATAGTGGTGTAGTCATGCGATATGGGAATTTTTTATCTAGGGGCAAACTAATATGCCTTGTGACACTCTTCCCTTAGTAATGGGAGACTTAAATACCTCATAAGTAACCAAAACACTTGTTGGGGACTGATCACCTCTAACTCTACAAACCACCAAGTTAAAATCTTCATGTTTGTAAATACTCCCTTTGTGTGGATTATACCATTTGATGATTATACCATTCTACTCCCTATCTCTACATGGGATACATTGGAATACCATAATGTTCACTACATTTTGGTTATTTATTTCCATGTTCAATGACTTCCTATGCTCCAAAAACATTAGGTGCACTTTATTTCTTCTTTACAATAGTAAATTTTATTCATTGGCATAAAGGGGCCCGAATATAGACACTAAAACATTTACAATATTACTATTACATTATGGTTTTTATAATATTTATAAATATGGATCTTGAACTATGAAACTCAATCTTAGTGGCATAATTACTTATTGTTTTACTCTTATATTACTTAATTTATCTTCTTATCTAACTTTACGAAGCTTGTTCATGATTTTTGTGACATCTCACATCTTGCCTTTATTTCATTGTTTTTTTTATTTTTATTATTATGGGTAAAAACAATATAGATTGGTTAAGACAATATTGTGTTCTGACCAAGATTAATGATCTATACCCTTTTTATCTTTTGGTACCTTTCTTCATGTTGGATCTTTTATATACCTTTTTACCTTTCATAATTTATCTTTATGACTTGTTTTATGTGCCACGAATATTAAAATTTCAAAGTGATATACTCCTATATATACAAGTTCACCTCAAGCATGTATCATTTACTAAGTACATATCTATGTACAAAATACAAGACTAAAAATTCAAGACTACATTCTTCATATTGCATATCATAACATAAGAGTGCAGAAATCTATTGTTGACATTTGTACACAAGAGTTTATGGGAGAAAATTAGAATAGCTAATATCAATGTGGAATAAAAAGAGAAACACTAGGTCAAGGGTTCTATTTTGCATGCACATTTGGCATAAGGCACTAAGAGAACTACATTGAGTATAAAATGTAGTGTAATGTTCGATGACTCATAAGCGGGGTGACCATTGAGGTTAGTCCAAGTCAAGAATATGAATATTTTATTTTTAAATCTAATGAGAGATTGAGTTTTCTATGGGGAGATAGGTTTATTTTGTAGGTAGAAATGTGAAATATAGGGTTGCATGTGGATTTGAGCATAAAAATTGTGATACAATCAATACGAGAAAGAAAGTAAAAATAGACTTTGAAAAGAAAATTATCCAAGATAGTCAGAAAGGGGCACTTTGTGGGATATGATATTGTCCTTTTGAATGGTCTAACACTTTCATCAAAATTATCAAGAACAATTGATCCGAGTTCATCCAAAACACTTCACATTTCCCAAATTTCTAGTGGTGACACAATATAAAATTGATATGTGACTAATTATGTCATTCTTTTAAGGCCCCTCTTATGATTTTAATTGATCTGTCAATTTGGAATATTTGTAAATAGCCTAGGATCTATTACAAATTTTTAAATTAATGCATTATTTGATATCCTATAATATATATAACATAGTGTACTTTGGATAAGGAGTCAACTTTCTTTGGAGGTTTGTCTCAAGTGGGCAAGGTGCCACACCTTGGGAAATTTCCATTTTTTTTTAGGAAAAATATTCTTTTGGTGTTCGAAGGGGCACATTTTGGTGTGTATTTAATATTATTTTAGTTTTATTAGGGCTATCATGATTTCTACTACAAAAACATTCTAGTAAAGGGTGTGAATGGATCAAAGAAAGGAAGTTAGGTATTAAAGGTGTTGTTGGTCACTTATGGGAAATATTTTTATAGAGGTGTGTATTATTTCTAAAACCTCTCGGTATTATTCAATGCGAAGGATATTTTTCTCTAAATTTATAATAAAAATAAATTAAAAAGGAATATTTACATAATATAAAGTAATTTCTTCAATTACATAAAATAATGATGTATTTTGGTAGTAACTAAATGTCTCACATATGCATCATGTCTATAAATTTCAAAATATTTGTCCAAAATCTCTTATTTTATTTAGTTTCTTGAATAACTATAATAAATGGATTATGAGATCTTTTCTAGTACTCAATCAACATTTGTTTGTTTGGTTCATAGAGACACTTAATATTATTGGAGATGGTCATATTTTCCATGTGTTGCATTTTATGGGCTTATCACAATATTAAAGCATATATATTAGTTATTTTTAGATTCCCTTTATTATATTCTTTGTTGATTCATTGTTTTTAATGAATGTATGTGCATACCATTGCTTGTTTAATCCACATCCATCTTTTTTTTGGATTTTTTCATTCCATTTAATTTATATTCTACTTCAAGATCTATTGTATATTATTGATCTCCATATAATTATATATCATCATTATTCGGATCGATAATCCTATTATGGAATATCTCAACATCATCCTTCAAGAAAAAATAATCATTGTATTCAATATTTTCATCACTTGTTTGTTAAAATTTCCAATTGTAGTTTTATGCTATTTGATTAAAAAGGAGGTCAATAAGATGGAGGAATTGGTAGAGGAAAAATCAGAGTTTGAGGATACTCAGGGCCAGAATTTGGATCTGGATCTCATCAGGGGGCGAGATTTCTCCCTCTATTGAGGACCTCTTGAGTGCACAAAGAACCCCAATCAAGGAGCCTGAGGATAAGAAAGAAGGCCTAAGTCCTGGGATAAAAAACCCTACTGGGGAAAAAATTATTTCTGGAAAAAGAAAATAGATCCAAAAGGAAAAAAGGGGACTCTTCAAGCTCTTTCCCTTCCCAGGAGGATGAGAATCCTATAAATGTGGAAGCTACAAATAGCAAACAAGGTAGACCAAATAAATTTGAATCAAGGAAAAAAACTACCCAAAAGGAGATAGATTCAGGGAAACAGATGTGCTTGGACCAGAAGGTCTTCAGGAAAAATAAACCCAACCTAAGAAAATGAACTACATATCATGGAATGGGAGAGGGCTGAATAGTCCTATGAAGTGGAGAATCCTTAAGGATATGATTGAAAGACAAAAATTGATTTGCTTGTTGTGTAGGAAACTAAAATGAAAGAAGAATCCTTCCTATCCTCTTGTAAATTATGTTGGAAAAATTCTAAAGCCTTTGTTGTTAGCTCAAAAGGAGCTTCCGGAGGTTTAGCTGTGGTTTGGAGCCCGAATAAGTTTGAGGGTACTTTTCTAGTTAAGAGAGATAACCATGTGGCGGTGATGATGAGAGATCTTGAAAATAGGAGTATATGGGTTATTTCAAATATATATGCTCCCACCCATCACAAAGAAAGGAAACAACTTTGGCACCATCTCTTATCCTTTAATCACTCTATTAAAGGTTCAGCTGATTGTAATGGGGGATTTCAATACCCCAAGGACTCTGGGGGAAAAAAAGGGAGGTTCTAAGGAGTTCTCTGTTGGCATGGAGGATTTTAATCATTTCATAACATCTTCCCAACTCCATGATATAGATCTAAAAGGTAGCAGCTTCACATGGTCTAACAGAAGGACTGACACTCAACATATTCAAGTTAGATTGGACAGGGCTATGGTTTCAGAGGAATGGTTAAACCAGGACATATCCCTTTTTCTATTTCTCGATTGGATCGGACCATAACCCCATTCTTCTTCAAATTAAGAACCCTTCTTGAAGAAGAAATCCCTTTCGTTTTGAGAAGATGTGGCTCCAAAGTGAGGATCTGAATGATCTCATCAAAGAATGGTGGAAACTAAAGGTTAAAGGAATAGCGATGTTTGGAATCTCTAAAAACTTCAGAATGTGAAAGCACACCTTAAAGTGTGGAATAAAAAAAGATTTGGTAATATTTTCCAAAAGAAGGTGGAAATTAGAGATGAACTACAGATTATCCAAAGAAGAACTGAAAGACAGGGTATCGAGAGTGATCATGCTGACCATGTAAAGGAAATATCTCTCCTAGCGGACTACCACAATATCTTGGGAAAAGAGGAAATATTCTGGAGACAAAAATCTAGAATCACTTGGTTAAAGGAAGGAGATAAAAACACTATATTCTTCCATTTATCCACCTTAAAGTGGAGAAGCTTTAACAAAATTAACAAAGTCAGGTAAGTAATGGGGTTTCATGGTTGAGGAACAAGAAGAAATTAACAAAGAGATAATTTCTTTCTTCCAAAATTTACTCTCAAATAGCAAGGATCATAATCTCTTGAAAGAACAGGATTTCTTAAATTGTATTCCTAAGTTAGTCTCGGTCGAAGAAAATGTTATGCTCTTAGCGATTCCTACCATGGAGGAAGTGGAATTTTCTATCAAACAACTCAACCTAGACAAGGCTCCTGGGCTTGATGGATTTCCAGCCTTTTTCTTTCAAAATTTCTGGGACATTATTAAAAAAGAGGTTTTTGAAGCAGTGAGGGAATTTTTCAAGAAGAAGGTTATGTTAAAGGACATGAACTGCACCTTTTTGACTCTGGTTCTGAAATGTAGTAATGTTATGGAACTAAAAGACTTTAGACCTATAAGTCTTTGTAACACTTCCTATAAAATCTGCACGAAAATTCTTGCCCTCAGGCTTCAGATGATCCTACCCAATATCATTTCGGAACAGCAAGGGGGATTTGTTATAGGTAGAAAAATATAGGATGGGATAATTTCTATCAAAGAGACTATTCATTTAGAAAAAATTAGTAAGAAGGCAGCTTTATTCTTAAAACTGGATATGGCAAAAGCTTATGACAGGGTTTCGTGGAGCTTTCTAGACAAAATCCTTGACAGTTTGGCTTTGAAATAGATTTGAGACATCTGGTTCAGGCATGCATCTCCAATGTATGGTTTTCTATTCTCATGAATGGCAGTCCTATTGGGTTCTTTCCTAGCACACAAGGATTACAGCAAGGGGATCCCCTCTCCCCTTTCCTCTTCATTTTAATGGCAGAAGCTCTCAGTAGAAGACTCAATGTTGAAACAGAAAAAGGCTTCATCAAAGGGATTTCTCTGGCACTTGATATGGAAAAATTTACTCACCAACACTTTGTTGATGACACTTTTTGTGGTGGGGGAAGCTACTGTTCCAGAAGCAAGAAAACTTAAAAGAATTTTTTATGACTATATGGATGTCTCGAGACAGCTGATCAACTTCAAAAAAAGTTCTCTTTTCTTTCTGAATTCTATGGACAGCTGTTGTAAGAAGATTGCAGAATTTTTTTAATGTACCTATAAACTCTTTCCCACCTTATATTTAGGCATTCCTCTTGGGGATAGGAGACCCTCCTGTTCTGAATGGAACTTTCTAATTGAAAGGTTTGAAAGGAAATTAGCTAGGTTGGAAAGCTAATATTTTATCCCAAGCAGGAAAAATTACTCTTCTGATTAGCTCTCTCCAGATCCTCCCTGTGTATGCCATGTCACTATACCAACTTCCTGTCACAATTGGGGAAATATTGGAAAAGATCCAAAAAAGGTTTTTATGGAGTGGTACAGAAAGTAAAGATAGAATTCCTTTAGTTGCATGGAGCAAAGTGTGCAGACCAAAAATCTTGGAGGACTTGGTCTCAGAGATTGGTCCAAAATGAATAAATATCTACTTGCTAAGATTGGATGGAGACTAACAAAGGAAAATGGAGTTTGGGCTAGAATTCTTAAGAGAAAATATTGGTTGGATAATAATGATAAAATATGGATGTTTAAATAGGTGACTTTCAATGGCTCATGCATATGGAAAGCCATAAACTAGGCCAAAGAAATTTTGAACAAGGGCAGCAGATGGAAAATAGGAAGAGGCAATGAGATAGATTTTTGGAAAGACAAATGGGCAAGATATTTCACCCTTCAAGATAAATTTCCACAAATCTCTGCATTACTAGAAGCTAAGTATGGAGAAAAAGTAAACAACTACATGGCTAAGGAAGAGAGTTTTCAGACATGGAAAACTCTGGAATTAGATAGATAGGAACTAAATGATCAAATGAGAGGGATCAATGAGTTTTTAAAAATTATGTATCATATAATAGCAAGGACCAAGATAGAATCATTTGGGATAAGGAACCATGTGGAAATTTTTCTGTCAAATTTTCCTATGGCCTTTTTTTGAGGGAAAACTGGAGAAGAAGATTTAATGGCTGGAAAGATTTGGAACAAGAACATAACACCTAAGGTAAATGTGTTCAGCTGGCTCACTTTTGGAAATAAAATCCTCACGGTTAATAATCTGGTAAAAAAGGTCTCTAATGGGTTAATAGATGTGTGCTATGAAAAATAAAAATGGAATCAGAAACCATATGTTTCTCGGAATGTCTCGTATGTACATCAACTGTTATCATCCATTTTGGCTGGTTTCTCGGTTAATCAATCATCCCCAAATATATAAAGGAATATTACAACCAATGGAAATGCCCTTTTCATATTCAAGGGCTAAAAATATATGGACCATAAGCTTAAGTCATCTATGGTGGGAAATCTGAAGGAAATAAACAAAAGGATATTCAACAACAAGAGTCTTCCTATTAAACTGCCTATAAAAACCCTCTTTCAGCGAGCTTAGAAACAATTTACCTATCCTAAGGAATAAAGAATTGGAAATTTTGGATAATGAACAACATTTCTTAATGAATTGGAATGTTTCAAGGATTCCTCAATCAAACAGCCTAATCCTAGATTAGGGATTAAGTGGAATCCTCTTTGTGAAGGTTCTCTAAAACTCAAATTCGATGGAGTAGCTAAAGGGAATCCGGGGAAGCAGGGGGAGGAGGAGTCATAAGGGACTCTTTTGGTAATTTTATTCTTGCTTACTTCTTTCACCTTGGACACCAATCAATAATGTGGCGGAGGTAGCTGCTCTGTCTTGTGGGGTGAAGATTGCAAAAGAAAAAGGTTTCTACCTTTTGGACATGGAAGGAGATTCATTGTACATTATTTCTTGTATGAAGGGTTCTTCCATTCCTACCATTTCTATAGAATATTTTATCAAAAACTAAGTCATTTTTAAATTCTTTTGTGAATATTTATTTCAATCATGTGTATAGGGAAAGCAATGCGGTGCTAACATTGTTACTAATTTTAGGGTTACCACTAACGGTCTCCATGTTGTCGAGCAACTCTTTGGAATGAATGCCAATTTCATTGAAATCATGAAAAGGAAGGGAGTCTTTAATAATTTTGCTAACTCTCCCACTCATGCTAGTAAACTTTCATGATTTTCTCTTCCATGCGTGAGTTGGATCCCTTTTTTCACATAGGAAGCCTAGCCTTTCTGGATTTGGGGAAGTTGAAAAAAGAAAACATTGATTTTTTGGTTTCTTCGTAATAGATTTTTAGGTACGTAAGGATGGGAGGGGACCTGGTTCACATTGAATCTTCTAGGTGTCTGGAGATATCCAAGGAGGCTAAAGTTCTTCTAGAAATAGTGGGACTATTATCTTTTTCAAAACTTTCGAGGGCCATGATGAGAGTCTGAGTGAAGTAGTTGCAAAAACATGGAAAGAGGGCAAAGTATAGGTCAGTAATTGTTCTCTCAAAATTTCACCCAAGCTCATTACTAAAGTGACTGGACTCACGCTAGAAGGTAGTTGTATTTTCAAACCAAAATCTGATTACAGTCTTGAGATTGATTATTTATTTCAAAGAAAAGGGGACCCCATTTCTCTGCATAATGGATACACTCGGAGTAAGTTGCCTTCCCCTTTTGATGAAATTGCCAAACTGATAATGTCTTACATTACATTGGAAGGTAGATATAAAGTAATCTATGGCTACCATTTCCCAATGTTAAACCATATTCACAATTCCAAACCATATAAATTTCCTTTCTACTTATTCTCTTCTCTAGCTAAATCTATAACTATGGTGAAGAAAGGCACTTTCATTCTCCCTTTACACCAGGGTCTGATAAAAACTATCATTTGGCTGAGCACCCCTTGTTGGGAAAAAATGATAAATTTGGGGCTTTAAACATCTCGTTGGGTAAAAGGATAGGGAGTATGGAACCTAAGGATGATAGCTGTGATGATATTGGTCCTGGGAATCCGGTGGCCAAACGTACCAGATCAAGCATGGGTAAAGGGGGAGATAAGATTCAGAACAGGAAAGTGCAGTATCCTGGTTGGGCTAAGGAGGATAACATCACCTATGTTTCGGATGAATGCCCTGGTGAAACCCCTACCTAGAAGGAATCCTCTCATGACAAAGCCGAAGGGGAAGAAGAGAGCAGTGAGGATGTGGCCAGCATAAAAGAATAGGAGTCTTCCGAGGACAAGCATTCCAAGAACACTGAGGAAGCTATCCACAGTCTACATAATCTTAAAATGGCTCAGATGGAGCTTTTCTCGGCCCAGGAATCAGCTGTTAAAACCCATGCCTTCATGAGAGAGTTTGAAAATTGCAAACTAAACACTGATATCAATAGGCACAAAATCAGCTTGATCACTATGGACCTTAAGGAGCTGCATGACAAAGTGGATAAAATGTCTTCCCTCATCCTCAGCGAAAACCTCAAAAATTCCAATGCCAGAAGCATGGAAATGGAGAATGAGTTGCTGAAAATGAAAGGAATTATTATGCAAATCAGAGATGCACATATCCTTAATGTGAAAAGTATTATTTACCATCTCAAACTACTAGCCGAAATGATACAGTCCATGGAATTGGCAAAGAAAAGGAAAAGGATGGTACAAGGCCGAAGGTAGTGATCAAATAACCTAACTACAAGTACTGGAAGGAGACTATAGCAACTTTGGTCAAAGAATGGAATGGATGTATGGAGATGGTGGAAGATCTGGTCAAATATAAATGAAATGCAATGGTTTGGAATCATGTTTTTTTTACCTTTATGTTGTTAGTTTCATCCTTTGGACTGTTATATATTGTAAATTCTATCTTACGGATATCATATACTATTGTCTTTGTTTTTGAAATTTTGGATCATGAATGGCCTTTTAAGGTAAATACTTTGGCCAATATGTAAGTATGTTGTAACTCTTTGTAAGGGGGTAGGGTCCCCTCAACCCTAACTTTTACCTCTAATCAAAAAAATATTTGATTAAAATAATGTATTCATTCCATTTATTCTCAGTTTTATTAGATTTGGGTGAAGAGATACATTTTCCCGGGGTTGATTTGTTTAGAAGGTTGTCTAGATGTTGTAAGGCTTACTGTGAAATATGTGCCTTTTATGAATCTTAGGAGTCACTAAAGTGTTCAATTTTTTTCTCACATAAACACATCCATTATCAAGGTTAGATCCTACTCACTTCATGCTCTCAGTGGTAAATATTCATACGAAGGTTCCTAAAATCTAAGTATTTGGTCCACATGGAATAAGAGTTATATCTTGTAAGCCATAATAAATGTTATGGGGCTCTCTTTGAATTGAAAATTCAAAAATAAAACCATACGAGAAATAATAATTAAATAAAAGGATATGCTTCTTCATATCTTTAGGAAAATGAGGGTAGCTCATGTGTTTGGGATGATTTTGTATCATTATGTCATGGGAGAGAGTAAACATAATAAGTTGTGCTAGGAATGATGTCCCTACCCTTTTATATTATTTTGGTAAATTATTTCCATTAAAGAAGATACATAATTGGTGAGCTATATTTATAACACAATCTATCCAATATACTCATCCTATGATAATGTATCATGTAAATGGCTCCATGAATCTACAAGAAAATTAGTATCATGCATCCATTCCATGCAGTAGAAAAATATGAAAAAGTGTTAGGATATAGTATATTAGTAACTATACCATATATTATAGCATACATATTAGATTAAGAATCATTTGAAAAGACTTGCTCCACTAAACTAAAAATTTGAGCATTTGTATGTTATGCATGGAATACAATGGCCTTATTGATAGATTATTATTATTAAGAATATTTCATGATTGATTTCTTATAATAGAATACTTGTGATTTTTTATATGGAAATTACTTATGGTAAATGTAATTGAAAGTAAGAAATAATTCTATTCATTGTTTCTCACATTTGTTTTTCTTAAATGATTCTAGAAAATTACATTTTCCAGTCTTAAGAAATGATATAGCGATGAAGGCATGTTAATGTATGTACTTATCCTTCAGGACTTGTGCAAACTCTGAACTATGCATCATAAGTGAAACTAAACCATAAACCTTGTGCATATATAGAAAAACAAGTTTAGATCTTATATTATTTTGATATATTTAGAAAAATGAATGGATTTCGATTTAAGAAATGAGTTTTATCATGGATGATGCATATGGGATGGTTAAACTCAAAATCATGTAATATTTCACCAATGTTATATTTTATAACAATGTTTGGTTGGATATTTACTAACTATAAATATTGCATTATGGTTCCCTTAACTTGGATAATGTGGTATTGATGGGAAATTCATGATCAAGGTGTGTTCATTTAATTTTCTTGCAAGTAAATGACATTTACAATTATTCTAGAAAAAAGGAGAGGCTAGGTAAGATTTGTAATTGTATTGAAAACCTTGATGGGGCTGAGTTTAGAAGCTCAAATTCCTAAATAACTAGTGTATTACAGGGTTATAAATCATGCTTTTACATTTGTACTATCTTGATAGTGGTGCATTTCCCAACTCTATATGTTTGTATATTAAACTTATGAAGATCACAAGGAATACGGGATGTTCTTATAAGGGAAGGGGCCCCTACAATTGTATATCAAAACCCTTTAACGAGAATTACACCACTTCAAGGGACTCTAGTTTGTGACCAACTCCCTCCTCACTAGATAATGACTAAATTTTGTGAGGTCTTTTCAAAAATCCATTTTTATATGTTTTTAGTTATTGCAGACCTTGAAGTCAAATAGTTCATATAAGTTGTGTATGCTTTCAATATTTTTATAGATTCCCACATGGAAAATCTCAACTACAACATCTAAAAAAAATCACTTCAAGTTTGTTTTAGTTGATGCCCATGTTGATTTATAAATTTCTCTTTTTTACAGGATGGGAGGATGTTGTTAAAGTTTATGTTGTCATTTTTACACATATCATAATTATTACATTTTATGAAACCATATCCTTTAAGGAAATTTTTCAAATAGTTATTATGACTTGTGTATACTTCCACATTTTGCATATATTTATATGATGGCATTTGCAACCACACCATTTGGTAAAAATATGATTTTACTCATCTTTTGATTATGGCCATTCTAACTTCAAAAGGTCCTATTTTTACATATCCCTTTAGGATATTGACAATAACTATAGATTCATGTGTAAATAGGACTCTATGAGTGGATTTCAAATGTAATTATTTACCATAAAGCAACAACATCATATCACTTATCTATTTATTTTCAATATATATGTCATTTATCATTAAATCATATACATCTATTTTTTGTGTTCCTAGTGTAGTATATGGATGTTATAATAAATGTATTAAACATTATAGTTTTTTTAGTTTCTCTTCTTAGCCTATTAGGTTACTAAATTGAATTCCTTCATAACCATCTATCTAACCACATGTTTTTGGGTTTATTCTCATCCATTGTTCAATGTAATCATCAAATAATTTTGTCTTCTACTCCCATCATTGGTATTAGAGCATTGGCATCCTCACCTATAGATCTATTCCAACATGGAAAATTAGGACCGATGATCGTTTATTTGGAGCTTCTATTTGGTAGTGCAGCCTTTGGTGACTATTATCTAAAATTCCTTTATGCACAATTATTTGCTAAAATCCCCTTTTGTGTGACTATTTATTGAAAGTCCCTCATGTTTATGGTTGAATATCTATTTGGTGTCTTATTTCAATTGTAGTTTCCACTTGAAGTTGGGGTTGTATTATATAATGGAATAACACTTATTTAGGAATGTCTCTATTTCAAAGAGGTACTATTCCCGGTGACTTTGAGGTGAGCCTTCTAGACCTTTCCCATGTATTTTTCCAGTAGTTTTTTCCCTTCTACAAAACGTGGAGAAATAGACATATAGTGTGAATTTTTGATATTATAGTGTTTTTCAAACCCGTGTGTAGTCACTTCTTCATGTGCTTTATTTCTACCCCAAGCTCATTGGCCTATCACCCAGTGTGTTTTGGGCACTCACCTGCAGCACATGTGGGCACCAAACCCCTCCTTTATGTAAGCATTGCGAGAATTATCTCGCCATTGATGGAGAATGAGTTGTAAGAATGGAAACATAGAAATTCACTCAAAAACAGAAGATACAAATAATACACCCATGCACGAGATACATCATAAATGGGAATAAACATTGTAAATAAGCATAATGAAACTAGATCTAACTCAGAATAATATGAAAAACACATGGGTTTACACTTAAGAACATGAATAACCATAATCACACAAATATATTTATTTATAATCATGTAGAGTGGCCTCATTAAAGCATAAGGTTCATATAAACCAAATACATCAAGGAATATTATCTTAAACCCTAAAAAAAGACTCTAAAAGAGATATCTTAGATATTATACCCATTACAACCCTTGTTCATACCCAAACCCATGCATATATGCTCAATAGCATCCTTGCAAGTATTTCTGCAGCACCTTGTTACTACTTAAAACCCTCTTTAACCCTTCATTTCCCCAACACTTCATTATCACTATCATCTCCCTATTTCAGACCCAAGCACTCCTTTAAATAGGATATGGATGCACTACCTTGGTTTCCTTCATGAACAAATCATATTATAAGTGGAAGTGTGGTATTATATGGTCAAATGCCTATGCTAGCTTACAAATTCCTCCACTATGTGTAATGATCATCCTAGAAATATTCCTTACGTGGAATATTCTTTTCTTAATCTCCAAGGCTCCAAGTTAACACCTTATCCATTTGTCACACCTACTCAGGATTTTCACGTGTTTCTCCTATGATAACTTCTTTAAAATATGGATAAGTTGCTAAACCTTCTTTCTCCCATGCACACCAACCTCTTCTTCTCAGTGTGACTTTCCCTTGCGCACTTTTTCTTGGGCCCCTTCCTTCTTTATTGCCTCCTAAGCTCACTAACTTCTTCCTTGGTACTTAGTCAATTTAGGGCCCAAAATTATCCCACACTACCATGTGCTATCCTTTCTCATAAAAATCGTCCCTTCCACCAAAGAATAAAGAATAGTGGAAATGAAAGAATAGAAGAATCCCCGCTACCACTACATGAGAAGTGGGAAATATTTCTTCACGTGGGATTCAATTTTAACCCTATAATTCACCTCATTTTGTTCCTGTTGAAGTAAGGTACCCACCATTGTGCTGACCTCATCAAAACTCATCTCAACCCTCTTATCCTTCAGTGTATCTTTAATGCTTTCCATCTTTTTGTTGAGGTCTCCTAGCGCATCCATCTTGCGAGTAACTCGGGGTATAACTCTTTCAGTTTATTTTTAATCAAAACCCTTAATGTTTCGATCACCTCTGATTTCTTCTCTACCTCGGAAAAGATCCTATCCTGATCTGCCCTATTTCCCTTATTTTTCTCTTGAAATTCTTTCAGATCCACTTCATGGATGGAAACTAATATGCTTGTTACTTTGTCCCTGTCACCACAATTGTCATATACAAATTCTTCCATTTGTGTCGCGGTATTTACTAAGGCAAGGAGTTCAGAGTATTGAGTTAGTATCTCCACAATCTTCAAATTTTCTTCCTTATTATGGCATGCCATTACTTCTTCCATTGATTCTAATGTAAGTGGTTTCCTTTCCATGGTGAGTATGTGCGCTAAGTCTTCTAAGCAATGCATGGTTGACTTGTACTTCTACTCGGGAGGGGCTAGGTACGGGTAATTCAAGATAATGAAATCTGAAATAACCTCTATCTTCTTGTGGACTTCACACACCTTCACCTTTTCATCCCTCAGTTCATGCCTTAATTGTGCATTGATCAATTCCTTTTGTTTTATCTCCCTATCCCTCTCAATGATCTCCTCATTCTTTTTCTCAAGCTCCTCCTCTAATACCCTTATTCTATTATTTCTACCGAAGTATATTTCTTCTACCTCCACTAATACGTTTTTGAGCACATTGCAAAATTTCTCATCCAAAAAATGCTCGGTATTTATAAGAGGGTTTATTCCCTTGGCATATGGTGTCTTCATCAATGCATCACGATTTACCTTGAACTCGGGCTCATTAATGTGGGACTCAAATCCTAGGATAAAATTTTCCTTGTGTGTAGGTATGCACCCTCTTCATCAAAAGAAGACCAAGTGAGGATTTGGTGTGAGGGAACTATACTTTGAAAGCACACGCACAATAACTTTCTCGGATCATTAATATAAGTCATAGTGTGTTCATGTGCTGCTACTATTCCCTTCCCACCTGTGTGTGCTACCTTTGGGAAGCTTATTGCTAAGCTAGGGTCTCCACCCATGCTCCCATACTCCTTTCCTAAACTTACACTCTCTTAATTTTCCTTTAGCACTTACTCGGTACTTCACTCTACCTCGTGCTCTACTAACTATTGGATAATTCTTGCCACCTCCCTCTCTACAGTGTTATCTATCTTCTCCTCGATCAAGGTTGGGGTCTTCTGATCCCACATGTTTACCTCCTCACTTCCTCCTTTGGTATGCATGCCATTCTCATAGTCCTTCTCCTTTTCCTCTCCTTATTCATCGTAATCATGTACATTGTACACAGGAGGATTTTTAGCTTCCTCATGCTCTTCATTGTCTCCTTTATTTACTTCCCCAGAATCATCATCCTTAATGCTCTCTATCTTCTCAAGTCCAAACCTTGTGCCACCCTTTTATTTTTCTTCACTAATGACTCCAACATAGGGGAATCCTTCTCGGGTGACTCTTCTCTCCTAGGAGAGACTTCTTTTTCTAGTGAATCCATCTTGATGGGAGACTTCTTCTGTTGAATGTAGGTGCTTTTACCCACCCCTAACTCCTATGCCCCTATGGTTTTCATTAGGAATATCTTGTTTAGTGCTTCACATTATAATATAGTTTGTGTATTATTAATGTAAAAGGAATTACTATTGTAATTAGTTGTTTTATAAACAACTAATATTTGTTGGCTTGTGTAGTGGTTGAGTAGGTTGTACTCACCCACGTAAATAGGCTTGATGGAGTTAGTGGTTATACTTGTTTCCTAAATTATAGGAACAAGTTATTCTATATATTCTGTAATACAAACTTGAATGAATATTGAAGGTGAATTATTATTCCGTGAATTATATTTTCTGTGCAAACCTGGTGTGTGCTTTACATTTGGTACCAGAGCAGGTTATTCCTATGAGAGCCAAGAAGATTTAAGAGGCCAAAGAGAATATTCAAAAATCCGTCCAAAAAAATACAGCAAGTAGTGTTCAGTAAAATGAACATATCTTCCTCATAAAACATCAGATTGAGGCGATTCTTTTTGGGTTGAAAAGATGAGAAAAAGACGCACAACTTTGTAGTTTACATCAGGGTCAGATTCAGAATGTAGATATGACAAAATTGCTGTCAAACAGACGTTTTTGTGGCTGGAAATGCACATCCGGGAAAAGAAATGCAACACACAGGTTTTTTCTTATTGGTCAATTTTTTTTAATTATTTAGCAAAACTATAGTTTAAAATATATATATATTTCTATAGTTTTTTCTTAATAATTGAATTTTGAGGGCAATTCAATTTTATTTTAATTGGACCAATTTACGGGAAATTGTAACCTCAATAACTTTTGCACGGTAACTCAAAATTGAGCACCGTTTTTTGCAAAAGTGTTTATTTTTTAATTCTCATTATAGTGGTTCTAATTTTGGGATAAAATACCCACTTTGAAAAATATCATATTTTTTGGCTATTTTGTGGGACGCATTATCGGTTGTACCCGACGTCCTAAAACTAAAATGTTTCACATATCATGGGGGAGAATAACTTCAATGTGGAAACAAATGAGCTTCATATCCAAACCCAGCTGAGCTAGCAGCATGTTAATGGAGGAAGGAGGCATCGGAGGAAGGAGGTCGAACAGTGACCTCTCGTCAGTCACCAACGATGGGGCCGTGTAGAAGCTGTGGTGGCATATGTATGGTGTGAGTATTAGATTTTCAGTGTGGTTTTCATTTTCTCAGTGTGCTTCGGGCCATGTTGTTCCTGTTTTGTGTGGCATTTGATGGATGTTGGAAGAGAGTTGTGTTGGAGCACGATGATGGTATCTCGAGCTGATCCTCTGACTGACTTGGTCCTCTGACTGCCGTACTTCTTTAGAAGATGGTCAGCTAGAAGAATACGTTCACTAGCATTAGTGACCATGTGCAGCAAGACCTAACTAGCAAGATCCATTCAGGAGTATGTTCTTCAATGCATTTTGCTTCTCAGTATCTATTTGAGTGGAATTTCACATTATGGGGGGGAATACATACCAATGTTCCATTCCCATTTTGTACCCAAAATGACTTAGTCAAGGAAAGCTTCCAGTGGCAGTGGCAGTTTTCTATGTTGTTCGAGATCGAGTGGCAACGATCAATGACAGAGACTATGATTAAGAACATTATGATTCTTATAGGAAGTAATGTGAAATTTTTTCAAGCATTTCTTCCATTCTCGCAGCTTTGTGATATGCATGTTGTGTTTCCTACATAATTCCCTAATGTATAAGCATAGTGGTGAACAAGAGCAGCACCGAGTAAGTCAGTTCATGGATCTTGAAAGGGTTTGTGGGAGAATCCAGAAAACCACACGAGGTGGATAGTTGATGAGGTTCCTGTCACTTCAAGGTTTGTGGTAAGCCTGTTTAAAACCATGGAAGGAGAGAGCCTTTCTTTTGGATCAAGGTCATGAGTCACAGAGTTGGACATGCCACAGGGGTGAGCATACTGCAGTTGAGAGTGTGGATGTTTTTCTACCATGTTCGCACTAAGGGGGGGAATGTTAGGAATATCTTGTTTAGTGCTTCACATTATAATATAGTTTGTGTATTATTAATGTAAAAGGAATTACTATTGTAATTAGTTGTTTTATAAACAACTAATATTTGTTGGCTTGTGTAGTGGTTGAGTAGGTTGTACTCACCCACGTAAATAGGCTTGATGGAGTTAGTGGTTATACTTGTTTCCTAAATTATAGGAACAAGTTATTCTATATATTCTGTAATACAAACTTGAATGAATATTGAAGGTGAATTATTATTCCGTGAATTATATTTTATGTGCAAACCTGGTATGTGCTTTACATTTTCATTGTATGCTTTCTTGTCACCTTCTCTACGGAGTATCTTCCTATTCTCTCTTCTTAATTACTACCTTCTTCTTTCTCCTAGTGGGTCCTTCTAGGATAGAGACGTCATCCTCAACATAATCACCCTTCTCAAACTTGGGCCTTAACCGCACATACACCTTTATCGCTATACTACCCGCAATAGGAAATTTCACCAATTTTACCATCTGTATGACATGAGATACATATTTTTCTATATAGGAACACTTCTTGGGATACACCAAGGTCCAGTGCATCTCGCGGTGATATTGATCTACAAAAATTAGATCAAATATTGGTTTCTTCACCTCTTTAAACATGTTCATAGCACAGTTCTTCACCTTGAAAATACTATGTTGTTAAGGAGAAGGGTAATTTACACCAAGTACCCTTGGTTTCATCTGTCAACGTAAATCTGTCGATCCAAAAATGCTGGTATATGGCGGATACAACTTCTCCATCCACTAGTATAAGTAGCTTTTTTGGTATCCTCCATTCATCTCTCGAATGCTTTGCACATCCATTTACACAATTTCTCTAAGTGAATCTTGTGATTGGTCATCATGGTGTCATAAGTATACGCTTCAAAAATCTTCACAGGAGAGGGGTTCTCATATGGGTACTCCCAAAAATACTTATCTGGCCCATCAGGCATGCCAATCTTTGAAAAAACAATGGTAAGGAGGAAATTATTTAACATGATCTTCTCCTTCTTCATTTGCGACATCAATAATATCCTCCGTAATGAAATATGAGAGGTTTTAAATGGTGCCCTATGATATCTTGCAGTAAACATTCAACCAAATTTTATTTATCTACTTCCATCTCTCTCACCCATTCATCTTTGTCACCAAGTGTGCGGTCATCCTCATAACAGGGTCGAGTGATTGTAGTGATGTCAAAGTACTCGTGAACCCTTCTTGTAATCATATTCCCAAACCATTATTTGATGTCCTCCTTATCTCACAAGTCCTCATCTAGTGGATCTTCCTCGTAGATTGGGCCAATGAAATTATAAATCAACTATGGGGTTATGTGCATCTTCCTTCCTACGCAATATAATTATTCCTAATGCACACGCGACATTAACCATGGGTATATTCCCTCAGTTTTCCAAAATAAGTAAACTCATAAATTTATAGAATCCTAGCCTTTGTTAACTTCAATTTTTCTTCATCATCATAGATGGGTTTCCCATCTCGTGTCCTCTTCTCCATTGGGAAAACCAACTCCAGGGTCATCTCCTTTTCTGTGGTGCTCGTGTGATGATTATAATCACTCAAGACCATCTTCCTTATATGTGATACCCACTCTTTCCCTAACAACACAACATCTGGGTACTGCATATCTTCATACTATTCTTCATAGAAATTGTTGGAAATAACCAGTTTTCCTTTGCTCTTTCCCTTTCCATTCTTCATGAGGTGGTCACTCCTTTCCTTGGTGTCATTTTTCTCTTCATCGGTCCTTTTTAGTTTCTCCCTTGTATCAAGTTCTATTACTTCTCAAACCCTTGGATCTACTTCTACAAAATTTCCATGAAAACCTATGCCCTAGCTTATAAACCCTAATGTGGATCACTTCCTTTCCATAAGACAACGTATCCACTAGTGGCAACCCAAAAAAAAACTCCTCTGCATACCCTTGTGCACTTTGCTTCCACACTAGTTCATAACTCATTTGATTTCTTCAACTCGCACACTACTCTTCACAACTTCTTCAAAAATCACCTTATATCACAAGAAATTCTTCAATAGAAAAATTCAAGGTGAAAGAATACTTCTCCCGAACTTCTATTTATAGATTTTTACTTTTTCACATAAACCCCGATGCCACCTACCAACGTACAATCACATTAAAGATAAGTTTTCCAACGCCATCCTTCTATGTGACCTATCCAACACTTTTCCTCTGCATGAAAACCTACGTGAACACTTCCACAACCTTCTAACGCGTAACTTCCTCGACCATAGAACTCTTCATGCTTTCTCCCACACTGAAGTCAATCTTCCTCTATGTCTTGGACCAAGTTCTTTCCACTGCCTACCTCATGTTTCTCCTGCACTTTTTTTTTCCTTGTACGTGGTTTTCTCAAAGCCATTTTAACACTAAGCTTTTCATGTTCACCTTTTCTACGTGCAATCTTTTGACCCCATGCACCTTTGACTTCACAACCCAGGCCATTACCTCAACAATGCTCCAAAACTTCTTCCAAATCTTGCCACGTCTTACTCACTTCCCCTTTATGTTCCACCCCACACTAAAAAGATGTGTGGTCCTTTGTACATAACACCTTAATGATGTAATTATCCATGGGAACATACACCCACCTAAAAAAAACCAAACAGAATAAAGTAACGAGAAATGGAAACACAAAGAAAGGAGAATGTATTAAGGGAAATACTAAGCTAAATGGAAATAATGTCTTATTTACAAACACCCAAAAACCTTATTTATAGTAGGGATTTAACCTACTTCCATTGAAATACCTAGGAATTCATTTTTCATCCATCACCTATAGTTGGAAAGCACCTGAATCAAGTATATGGGTAATATAGTATGGTCCCAAACAATGGACCTTGAGCTTCCCGAGATGGCACATGAAATTAAAATTATAAAGTAAAACCATTTACCCAACATCAAATTTATTTATTCTTTATATGATGATCATGTCATGCCTTTTATCTTTCCTTCTCTGTATTATGACTCCACTTAGCAAGTGATCACATTTCATCTAACATAATTATCTTGTCAATGCGCTCTTGCAATGCTTATTTTTCGGCCAATCCTCTTGCATATGCAATACATGGATAGGGTAGCATAAACTCTACCATTAAAATAGCTTTCACACGAAACACCAATTGGAATGGTGTGGCTTTGTTTAATCTCTTGTAAGTTGTTATATAAGCCCATAGCACTGCTAAGACTTTTTCATCACAATCCTTCCTCCAAACATCATAAATATTTGTAAGTGTATGACTCAATATCCTGTTAAATGCCTCAGCAGTCCTCTTAGCCTAAGGGTGATAAGGATTAGTCTTGTGATGAGCCATCATGAACTCTGCCAAAAAAATCCTGATGGTCTCATTCAAAAAATGAGTACACCAGTCACTAGTCAAACTCAAAGGGAACGCATACTTGCGAATTATATTTTCCCATAGGAATCTTGTTGTTGTGGTTGTTGTGCACTCCATTGTAGGTGTTGCCTCCACCCACCGTGTTAGATAATTAGTGCAAGTAATGATATAGCATGAACGCATCCTTCACACGGCAATTGAAATAGGGCCTACAAATTTAATTTCCCATTTCTCGAATGGTTGAACACTAGCTATTGGTCTCAAGACCAATAAATCCTTTTTTCCTAGTTTACCAAGGTGTTGGAAATTATCATAGGCCTTGTAATATTCAATACAATATTTGTAAACCGTCTCCCACAAAAGGCCAACTAAGAGGATCTTGCACGCATTTGCATTCCCCATATAGTGTCCTCCTGTAATTCCACCATGAACCTCTTCCATGATTGTATTGTGCTCATGCTCTAGCATGCACCGGTGTAAAACCTCATCATGACCCAACTTGTATAAGTCTCCACTAATTAACATTTAGGACACAACGCATGCAACTAACTATTTCCTCTCCAAGGCCTTCATACCCTCTGGTGCCACACCCATTTTGAGAAACACAAAATATCTTCCAATTCATAGGGTGCATGCCAAAATTTGAACAATTGTGCATTTGGAATTGTATCCTCAATGATTTGCGCATCCTCTACTAAGTCAATCATTGATAAGTGGTCGTGCCCCAAACTCAAACTCCTTAAACAATAGGACCCACCTGAATATGTGCCCTTGTAAGATGGGGTGTTTCACTAAGTAATTTAATTCCATGTGGTCTGTATATAAGATAAAAGGAATCACCAAAAAATACTACCTAAATTTGTGTAGCATGTAGATCATTGATAATGCCTCGTGCTCCATGGTAGTATAATTCTATTCTTCTAGTTTAGCTTCCTACTAGAAAAACACAAGGGATGGTAAACAATTCCCTCTCCAAGTTGTGTTAAGACTACTCCAATCATCATCCTTGATGCATCAACATCCACGTGAAAAGGTTTATCCAAAGAGGGAAAGCGTAATATGGGTGTAGTAATGAGTCTATTCTTTAGTGTGTTAAAATCCATTTGTTGCACCTCTCCCTAATGGAACATACTCTTGTGTTTTAGAAACTCCTCCAATGGTGTGGAAATCTTGGCATATCCCTTGATGAAATTTTTGTAATACCTTGTATGCCCAAGGAATCCATGCACCACACTCTAGGCTGGTAGGTTCACTTAATCCCACAATAACACCAACTTTGGCGGGATCCACCAAAGAAGCATTCTTCACATATGATATGTCCTAAGAGGGTTCCAAATGGCATAAGCGAAGACACATTTCTTAATGTTGAGGGATATACTTAACTCTGCATCTCTCAAACATCAACCTTAGATTTTCACAATGGTCCTTTACTAATCCATACACTATCCAATCATCTAGGTAGACTTGAAAAAACTTGTGGATGAATTCGTGAAACGCCTAAACCACAATGCACAAAAACACAACATGTACATTCTTCAAGTACAAAGGCATGACCACATAGGAAAACATTCCCCATTTAGTGGTAAAATTGGTTTTTTCTTGGTCCTCCTTTGTAATTATAACCTGATGATATCCTAAGAATCCATCTATGAAAGAATATATCTCACGTCTGGCTACTCCTTCTAGGATCTCCTCGGTGAAGGGGGTTGGAAAAGGATCAATGACACACACCACATTCAAATCCCTTTAATAGATGTAAATCATTATCCTTCCATACTTATTAATAACAATGACCATAAAAATTATCCACTTTGATTCCTAAACAACCTCAATGATTCCTAAGGTGATCATATTGTTAATCTCCTCCTTAACCTTGACTCGTAGATTCGATTCATTCAATAAGGTATTTTCTAAATTGAGCATGTGCTATCCTTTAGTTTGATCTACATCTATCCTAAAGAGTGTTATATTCCCTCGAGTTCATGGTACCCATGCAGAAACAAATCCTAAAACTCATGCAACATATCAATGATATTTGAAACCTCCCTTTCTATCTAGTAATCTCCAATAGTAGCTTCTTTAGGTTCTACCTCCAAGACAATGTTAACCTTCTTGGATTTTAGGGGTTCATGGTAGGTGCAAAATTTCTCATTAGCACTATCCATAACCTCACATGTATTAACAATATGCTTAGCATCCAAGTTTTCCACCTCTTCACCATCTATCACGTAGACCAACTTTCCTTTCTCCTTTTTGATGTATGCGCACTCAAGATGTACCTCCTCTAATTCTTCCTCATCAAATCACGATTCCAAGCCATGTTCACCAAATAACTCCAATACTCTATCCTCCACAATGGCACTATCTCTTATATTTAGGTGCTTAATAACCTACAACACGTCCTTCACTGATGGCTTAGTAGTCTGATACTCAAAAGTTTGAATGAGATTGATTGTTAATTCCTAACATTTTATTGTCTAACGACGTAGATCTAAATGAATGTACCACATGTGCACAACCTTGTAAGGTGAGGTAAATATTATGCACCCATAGTGATGGAGGCAAGGATTCCATGCCTTCCATCTAGGCCTTCTCACATTCCTGGATGTGAAATGAGTTAGGTTCCTTCCCATGATAGTCTTATAAGCAGTAGGTGCATTACTCCAGAGAAACTAATAGAGAATGTGATTCTCACCTCATGCCACTCTAGAAGGTTATCTCAATGGGTCACCCACCAATGTGATATAGTCTTGTGCAATGTATAGATAGTTCTTCTTTCTATCTCCCATATCCATTAGGTCTCTATTGCTCATAGGAAATCATTAGGGTTTCCTTCCCTAGTGTAACTCAACAATTGTCTTCCTCTCAAGTGCCTAAATGAGTGCACCTTTGTTACTCTCATCATATAGCCTCTTAACTACCTTTCAAATAATTCATAAGTCCCATGTGCCCAATTATCACATGCCACACTAGTTGTATAACTTATAGATTGAGTTTATTCCCATTGAATAATGCCTTCTTTTGTTGGATGCACAACCTCAAGATCTCTGATAGTACACACATAGATCCTATCTAGGTCTTCTTCTCCCAAGGAATCAATATAGGGTGTTGAATTTCCATCTGTCAAAGGAATAATAACTCGTTCCTCCTTATTCTCACAACTTATATACCCCTTATTGAACGATAAGTTAGCATTGCTCTTATAGCACCAGTTGCACCCAAGTATTGCTAGAAAGTTGTCTGCCTAAACAAGCACCAAGAATTCAAAGTCTTTAGTGAATTTTTCCCCTTGGATAGTTATAGCAACATCCTTTAAGACACCAATGGGAATCACCTTTGTCTTGTTAGCCATATATAGAAAATTTGAAGACGGTTGTAATGGAGGTCTTCCCATTTGATTCCATGCATCCAAGGTGAGAACAATAACTTATGTGCCCGTGTCAATCAAAATATTACTTAGGAGCCATCCATCAATAACTAAATTTAAGGTAAACTCTGTATCATAGTAAAGACTATGAGGAGGCATATTAGCATACAAAACCTACCTCTCACACTCTCCTCTGGTGCTTGGTAATTTTCCTCTTAGCCACTCTCCTAGAAGAGGGATGATATTATCTTATCTTGAGATCTTGTATACCTCCCTAACTTCATCCAGATCCTTCTGTGGAGCCTCAGTACTCTTCTTCTTCTCTAGTTGCTACAAATGCTCATTCAAGAACTAAATCTCTCTTTTTAGGCTTGGATAACATCCATGTTTTCCTGATAAACTTCCTTTTGATGCGTAGGGTCTAGAAACTTCCCATGCACCACTTATTCTCTTATAACTAGCAGTCTCTACTTTGGTATCTCCCTAGTGTGTGTAGCCTCATCTTGCATCGTCAACACTATAGGTTATAACTCTAACTCACACACCATCCTTGGTGTTATCCAATTTTTTGCACATGGAAAAATTGGACAACGGGGTCCTATTATGTTCAAAACAAAACACTAGTCCCAAAGGACCCACTTCCGGTCATCATGGAGATGAAGTAATTAAAGTAATTAATTAATCATGTTGAGGAGATTCTACTATATCTCTACGATCCTAATTTTTCAAGGAGGATCTAGGAAATCTAAGGTTTTAATATCAAGTGTGGGAATGCCCCAAAATGGTCTTTGAGCTCTATCAACTTGCTGAGTAGCTCGGTGAGCTACTCGGTGAGTTGATATTATATAAGGTTGAAGTGTTGGGTTGTATTAACTCATTCAAAATAATTTCTGAAAGATCAACCAATGTTGCATAAAGAGAGCTCACCTAACATTGAATTGAACCGAGTTGAGCTCACTTAGTGAGGAGCTCGGTCATTTGAGTCAAGTCCTGTAGAGCTTGGTTAAAGAGCTATGAGATGAAATGCTCAATAGAAAAGCTCAGATCATGACTTGAAAATGGGCTTGATGGAGAAACATTGTTAGGGATCGCTCGATTCATTCAAGGGGGTCTCGATGAGTCTTGGAATAATGGCTCAAGCCCAAGTTTTTGGCTGATTTGATATATGTTGAATTACATTAAGAGCTATATTTGGGCTCATCGATGGAAATGTCATCCAAGGAATACATTAAAGGAAAGGAACATGTTAATCTCGTAGTTTCAAAGCCATACATTGAATGAAGAACCTAAGTAAGAGAGTCGCACAAGGCACTGGAGCTAAGGTGAATACATGGATGGCTTAGTGAACCCATCAGATAGAGCTTGATCAATTTCAAGTGTAAGTGAAAATACATGGAGCTCGTGAGCATGAAGTTAATTTGGGTAGCTCAACAAGTCTTGGAGTTGAGACATAGCTCGGTCTAGAGCATAGTCACTAGGTCATGAGATGAAAACTGATTTCGAGTGTCTGTGGGTTATAAGGGTTGAATTTCTAAGAATGAGGACTTTTTTATGAATAAGCCATGTCATGATGATGAGATGATCCTTGGATTTCAAGAATCAATATTTCCAATACGCAGGGGAATATAGGAAGCATTTCCAAGCGGGGGCGTTGTGCGGGTAATCCAGAGTCAAAATTCCATGTCAGCAGGAAAATGAAGAGTTTGTTGTTGACATTGAATTCCTAATCATTTAGAAGAATCCTCAAATATGTGGAATGAATTTGTATTATAGGCTTGTTAAAAGCTAGGGTGCCTAATGACTTAAATAGTGGGAGGTTAGTAGAGATCTGAAAGCTCTTTGTAAAAATAGGAATAAGACCCGGTCATTTGATGAATGTAAGAGAGTGCAATTCCTTTGATGTATCTCATAATATGGTTACATTGAAAAGTGGATGGATGAGTTTTTTTGGTGGATACACATGCATGTGACTGTGTTAATTAAATGAGTTCATGAAATGATATCGCAAGGCCGAGTCATAAGTTCTAGGTTGGAGATTGTTTAGTGAAGGTATTTTTGAGTCAAGGTTTAGGAAATAATAAAGTAAGCTATAACTTAATACTTAGAATTAATTAAATGGATTCTAGCTGCAAGAGAGCCATGTCAGGGAAGTTTAAAGCTTAAATTGATCATGTCAAATCTTGGGGGAAAAAAATGTAGGTGATTCATCGAAGGATCTTGGATATAAAGCTAATCAAACAATGAGGTGATAAGATGTGTGGAGGTTTAGAGGTCAACATGATATAAATTTCTTAAGCATTTATTCAAAGAGAATCCCTTTGAAAGACCAATTGATTTTCTCGGGGTGCTTGTAGGAATAAGTATCTTCAAGAGAAGTGAGGTGAAGAGGTGTGAAAATGTGAACCCAAATGAGAAATTCTACATATTATTCACAAATACAAAGTAGAGATTAACTCAAGAGATCCACAAAATCAAAGAAGAGTTTGATGCTTGAGATAGAGCTTGAGATCATAACCAATGAGCATGTGTCCATTGTTTTTGAAGAATGAAGGAACTTGGCCATTCAAGGTAAATACGATCTCGGTATGTAGAAATGTGAGAGGTTGAGTTAAGATGACTAGGTTTGTGGGTCGGCATGCAAAACATAGTTCTTTGAAGTAAGCCGAGTCATGAAAATGCCGAGCTCACAAGATAGTCAATCCAATTCTCTTAGGATTCAATGGAGCTCGTGAGTCAAGCAAGGAAGTAGAGAGGGTTGTCAATTTTCATCATTCACATGTAGAGCTTGGTAGACCCATGGAGAGATCTCAAAGGATTATTGCAATGAGTCTCATGTCAAGATCACTTTATGAGTTGGACACATCGATCGAGAGAAACTTGGCAATTAATCATTGCGTAAAAAAAATCACCATGACAATATCATAAAGGACTCAACATAGAAAATCAAATCAGCGAGTCAACAACATGAGGGCGTTGAACTTGGAAAATGGATGTGAAAAGGATCTCATTCAAGCTTACAAGGATAACTCGAAGAAAGGAGATCTACTCGATAGCTTTTTCAACTCGATGAGTCTAAAAAGGAGGCATGAAAAGAGAGTTATCACGGTGATGAAAGGATCTTGGCACTTGTTTTCCTATTAGATTTTCATTAGAGAGAGCTAGGGATGGCCCAAGCCAAGATAATGATTCAAAAAATGGATAGGATTAGCTAGGTCATAACATGCATGGGGTTGGGTCTTCCTATGTAAGGGTGAGCTAAGTTAACGTGAGCCCAGCCTAATCCATCAGACAGAGCTCGATACAAAGGATGAAGAAACTCCATGGTAGAACGCAAGAGGAGCATGGAAGAGCTCCACATCAGAAGAGATGATTTGGTATTTTGAGGTGAGCTTGTGTCATGAAATAAGGATGCCAAGGTGATCATTGGAAAGGGCCAAGAGTAGACCTCGTGGAGTTGATCTCGAGTGGAAAGATCTTGCAAAGGACTCATTTTTAGTGAGTTTGAGGATATTTAGTGAACTCATAGAAATCGGAAGGATTGAAGGGAGCTCGGAAACTAGTTGCAGTGAACTCATGCCAAGCTTGGGCGATGTTGTGTTTGAGCTGGATTGGAAGAGTTGGATCACTAAGGAGCTTGATGACAAAATCACCGAGTTGGATTGGTGAGCCAACCACCAAGTTGGGTTGTTTTTGACCTATTCTCATGCCCCCCCATCTTCAATGCAAACCAATATTTGGGGGTCCCACTATTAATTATTAAATTAATATTTTTATTAAAATATTTTAATAATGATAGTTATTATTATTATTAAAATATTTTATTTAAATATTCCTTTAATTAAATAAGAGGATTAATTCAATTGGTCATTAATGCACATATGATGGAGGGTTAAGTGGTTCAACTAAATTTGTAATAAATGTTGACCATCATGTACCTTCATTTTAGGAAGGAATTTATGACTTCTCCTCTTCTCTCTCACAGAATTATTCTATAAATGTAAGTTGGAAGTTCATTCCAAGGGGTTACACATTGGTTGCAGAACTTAGACATGTGACACAAGTTGGACAAGTTAGACATCTTAGACAAGTGTATATTTTTCAAGAATCCTCTCTCTTCTACAAGTTAGCTTTGTGGATTGGGGAACTTTCAAGCCTCCTTTCCAAGACTATAATGGAAACCATTGCCTCTTTTGAATGTAATGATGCATTTTTCATATTGTTGAAGTAATAAATTTATTTTTTTTTGACTAACATTAGTCCTTTTCATCATTCCACATACTTCTTTGTGCCTTTCTCATGCTTACAAATACACTATGCAAGTTTAAGTTTATATTGTAGGTTCTTGGAGTTTTGTGATTATCAAGTGGTGGAGTTTTGCATGCAGTTGAGTTGTGGTGTTTATTCCCCTTCTTAATTTCATCCTTCTTCACTAGAATACTGATATATTGTTTGTCTGATTGAGTTTTAACAAAGGGAATGCATGCTCTTTAGTTTTTGGTATTATGTTTACCCTTTCAAGTAGTAGGTGAAGTTGATTGGTGAATTTGTTCTTGTAACCCTTTCCACAACACCCTTTATTTGGTGCATCACCATCCCTAATATAGTTTCGTTTATTACAAATCTCTTTCCCTAAATACCATGAACATGTTAACATAGGTTTAGATAACCATTTTATCACACTATGAGTAGTACAACACTTATTTTAGGAAGAGGAAGTCATCCTTCTCATGAAGTTCACCTTGAGCCCAAATCCACAAATTGAGAGGTGATCCCATGTTACCCAATCACACTGAATATCATCTTCAAATTTAGGTGATTCGAAGTGTGGAGTGACTTGGCGATAATAGTTTTTGGTACACCTAGTGGGACCAAGAGTTGATACTTCTTTTCTTAGTTGCACAAATCAAAGTACCTGGTGACTATATATATATTTTTTTCAAATATTAGTGCGTTAACTTATGCAAAGAATTCAAACAAAGATTCTTTAAATAAAGGAAATTATAAGCATATTGAACTATCCTTGTCTCCTTTAAGGAAAAGGAGAAGAGACATCTCAACATCAATTGTTGCAGCATCACCTTGAAGGGTCATTCAAATCCTCCTTATGGAAGGTTTCTTCCACTCATAATCAACCTCTTGTTGCTTATGGCAAGAAACCAAATTTTTCTCCCTTTCAATGCAATCAGTCCTTTTTCTCTTGGCATAACATGACCCTATACATGTTGGGACACTCAAAATATTACCTTTCTACACTAGGGAAACTTGCATTACTCTAGTGGAACACATTCTTGATGTGGCAAACATTTGTGCAAAGATACATAATATCATGGAGGACAACGTTGCAGGTTATAATTATTGTTACTTATTTCAAGGCAAAAGCACTTCAATGGTTTCGAGGGTTAAGTGCTAGTACTATAACCACTTGGGATGAGTTAGGATAAAATCTATGTAAACATCTTGAAGAAAATATTGATCACCTATCACTATTTGAACATATCACTACCATAAAGAGAGCTCCCCAAGAATACATGAGTGATTTCAACTTCCGAATCAAAAGGACTTTGAATAGGATTCTGACACTCATAAAGCCTTCTCCAAATAATGCATTATTGTACTATTTACAAGCCTTGAATAGTGATGTAGTTGTCATGATCTAGTCTATGGGAGGGACTACACTACCTAATGCCTACAAAGTTTCCATAAGAGTGGAGAATTCCTTAATCTAGGATGGAAAATAGCTCAACAACCGCCAATGCCATTGTCTCCGGATCTTATGAACAATCAGCCTACCATTTCTCCTATTCCAACAACCTCCAATCAACTAGCTTGGTCTAACCCCACCTATTCAAATGACCTATTTTAATTCAAGTTATACTGCAAAATTTTGGTAATGAGCTTATTGCACTCAAGAGGCAACAATTTAAATACAACCATTCATACTAGCCCAAAAATCAGCAGTACTAGGATAACCATCCTCCTTTTCAAGGGAATAGTCAACCACAAAATCAAGCTACAAATCAAGCTATGAATGTTAATCCTTTGAACTTTTGGAAGCCTCTTACTGCTAGGTCATCTAGAGCCATAGTACATGTCTAGAATAATCTAGTTCAAGACTATGAATGGTGTTATCCTTGTTCTCAACCTCACAACCAAAACCTTTTCCCCAATAGAGTTCTTAGTCAGCCCCTTATGGTTCAAATCATATCTTCCCCTCCAAAGGCAAGAAAAAATTCATCTACATAGGAAATAGTAGATCAACCAAGCACATGAAGAAACCACTTTGCTAAATTGGAAAGTAGAAGATTTTTATGGGTTAAATATAGATTCCTCATTAGTGGCGAAAAAACTCATTCCAAAAAAGAGAATGGAATCTCAACCTTCCAAATCTAATCAAGCATCCACTTCACAACCTCAGCCACAAGTAGCGGTTGATAAAGATGTGGGAAATAAACCGCCATAAATGCATGCTACTCAAGCCATAAGAAAAGAAGGTGTTTCTGCATCACGATGCCTAATAAAAATTTTCCAAAGGAGGATCCCAATGCCCAAAGAAATTTCAAAAAGTAGGATTAATTCCCTTCAGTATTGTAGAAAAAATGAAGAATACCAACCTAAGTGTTATTATGTGGGACACACTCTCAATTCCTTATCAAAGAAACTTGTTGCGAGAGGCTCAACAACTTTGGTATAACCGATGGATCATCGGGTCATGGAGTAGCAACTATTATGAGTTTATGTCAACTAGAGAGTAAAATTATTCCTAAGGTGAAAAAACCACCACCATTCTATATTTCCCTGATCATTGGTGATCATTTGGTACATAATTGCATGATCAATTTTGGTGTCAATAGCTCAGTCATGCCCAAAAAAATTACAGATGTAATAGGCATACACTTTACGCTAGTTACAAGAGGATTTGTTCAGCTAGATAGCATATCCGTTAAAACTATTAGATTTATCAAATGAATTAAACTTACCATCCATGCATGCCTAAGTTTTTCGTTCACCCAAGACATATCAGTCATTGATCTCCCTCCTCTCTTTTCCATCTTCCTATCATGAGATTTCACTACCAAGATGGGTGGTTATCTATCAGCTGATTGGTCACATATGATTCTTAGGACTTGATACAAAACCAAAGTGACTATAAGGGTGGAACCAATCTTCTATAATCATGTAGAACCCTACACTTTTATTTCTATAAATGGGAATTATACCATCGGTGATCCAGAAGAAGAAGATGTTGATCATGAACCGACCACTCTTGTGGAAGAAGTCCCCAATATTGTGCTAGATGAAGTGAGTGGAGATCATCATTAGAATCCTAGGCTGATGTGTTGGCAAATGAAGAAGTTGGTTTTCTTCTTTTAGAAGAGATAGGATTGGGTACATACTGCATTCATGAAGAAGGTATGATCATACCACAACTTGTTAAAACACAAAGCAATTATGAAGGACTGTGGAAATTGTTCTTCGATGGCTCGAGGAGTAAGAATGGATCTAGTGCTGGTGTTATGCTAATTTCTCTAGAAGGAGATAAGTATTTGTACTCTTTTTGGTTGCAATTCACTTGCACTAATAATTTTCTGAATACGAGGCCATTTTGCAAGGAATTCAACAAGCCCAAAAGAAGGGAATCAAATCCCTGACTATTTTTTTATATAGTGAGTTAGTTTTTCATTAAGTGACGACATGTAATGCATCCAAAAATTATCTTTTAAGATTATACAAGAACTCAATCTGGGATTTGATTGAATATTTTGAAGTTTTTGGGATCCATGCGGTTCCTAGAAATCACAATCAAGATGCTGATAGGCTTGCTACGGTTGGCTTACAATATAACATACCTATTGATATCATAAAAGAAGGGCAATAATCTATCAAAATGGTAGTTCTACTTGTAGTCCCTGATAATGTGAGTAGTTGGCAAGTGTTCGATAGTGATAAAAAAATTATTCTATTTCTACAAAAGAAGAGGCAGAGTTTTCTACAAAAATCAAGAAAAGTTACAAGAAGCATATGGTGATCAAATCATATAATTAAAAATCAATAAGCTACCAAAAGGATTAGTTACTCTGGAATCCATCTTCAATTTAGATGATCAAGCCAAAAGACAAAGCTCTAACATGGTGGTCAAAGAAGAATATTTTGAGGAAGTTGAGGTAGAAAATGAAAAGTTTCTAAAGATCGGAAAAATTATGCACTCCCAAAGAAAAAGAATCTTTCATAAAAAATTGTCAAGAGTATCATGACATTTTTGTGTGGAGCTATAAAGACCTGCGTGGTTTTGATCCAGGTCTAGCACAACATACCATCAAACTAGATCCTAATGCCAAGCCAGTTCATCGAAATAGAGGCCAATTAATCCCAAAATTGAGCCACTAATGAGAAAGGAGCTAACCAAACTCATCAAGGCTTGTATAATTTTTCCTATCAAGCATTCCTCTTGGGTAGCCAATTTGGTCCCTGTAAGGAAGAAGAACGGAGAAATTTGGCTATGTGTGATTTCAAGGATTTGAACCGTGCCTCATTGAAAGATCATTATCCTCTTCCATCAATGGAACAAATCCTTCAAACGGTGGTAGGAGCTCAAATATTTTCTTTTCTTGATGGATATTCAGGTTACAATCAAATTCTGGTCCAAGAATCTGATCAATTCAAAACAGCTTTCACTACCAAGTGGGGCACATATGCTTACAACAAAATGCCATTCGATTGTCCAATGTTAGGGATAATTTCCAAAGATCCATGGAAAAGGAATTTAAAGGAATAATAAATGGTATCATCTTGGTTTACCTTGATGATATAATTGTATACTCTAAGCATGTAGAAGACCACATCACACATCTAAGGAAGGTTTTCTGAAGATGTAGAGAGTTTGGAGTTTTACTTAACCCTAAGAAATGTACTTTTGTAGGTATGAAGGAAAATTGTTGGGAATGTTTTTTCAGCTGGAGGAATTTGAATGGATCCAACAATGATCCATTTTATTATTTCTTTATCTCTCCCAAGTCACAAGAAGGGTCTCCAAGTTTTCTAGGAACCATAAACTTCATGTGGAGATTCATCCCTCAATTCACAGCATTGGCTAAACCACTGACAACCATGCTGAAGAAGAATATGCCATTCCCATGGAAAAAGTAAGGAATGGAGAGATTAAAAGCCATAAAAATGGCCATTTCTCAAGCTCCCATGCTGGTGAACCCTATGTTTGATAAATATTTTATTCTTTATGCTTTTGCAAGTCAAGAGAGCATTTCAGGTATCCTCACCCAACAAAATTATAATCTGATGGAGCAACCAATTACTTTCTTCAGTCAATCCCTCAAATACTATGAGCTCAAATATTAATTCATTGAAAATCAAGTCTTTGTGGTTATTTGCGCTTTGAAAAAAATTCAAGCCAATGTTGGCCAACAACAAAATTCATCTGATGGTGTCTCATCCAGGTGTTAAGGACTTTTTGCTGAATAAAGAGATGAATGAAAAGCATGCTGGATGGATCACGAAGGTGATGGAGTATGACATATATATCAAAGTTACCAAACTTTTCAAAGGTAAAGGTTTGTGTTAAAAACTTGTTGTAGACCTAGAATCAAAAGGTGATGAGGACGTGATGCTCCTAAACATTGATGAAGGTTATAATTAGGTTGATCGATTATTCAAAATGAAGAGTTTTATTTTCTCATAAACATATTTGTTGACATGGATAAAACTCAAAGGTAGAATTTCCATCTTCAGTCTATCCCATATGTTCTGGTAGATAATGTTCTCTTGTGAAGGGATTTGAACGGTGTTCTCCTTCGGTGCATGGGACCAAAACAGGTAAGTAAGATACTAGAAGAGTTTCACAATGGCCTATCAGGAGGAAATTGTTATGAATTAACAACTACTACCAAGATTATGAGATATGGTTACTATTGGTCATATTTGTTAAAAGATGCCCATCTCTGGGTAAGGAAATGTAAGTAATGTGCCTTTTTCACCGGAAAAGAAGTAGGAAGCTCTTCCACTCCATCTAATTCAAGTGGATCAACCCTTCATTTAATGGGGTTGGATTTCATTGGAATGATTAATCCTCCATCTAGTGATGGATATAAATGGGTCCTTTCTACAACGATGGAAAGAGGTAATAACATTAAAATAGAGAAATGTAAGGTATTTCTTAATTTCCTAGAAGGTATAATGACAAGGTTTGGTGTTCCATTCATAGTCATTTCAGACAATTTGATGGATTTCCTTGGTTTGAAGCTAAGTGAATGGGCTGTTAAAAATGGGGTCTACCTCAAGACTTCATCCAATTACTATCCTCAAGGAAATGATTAGCTGATTCTAGCAAAAAGAACCTCACAAGGATTATCAAGTGCATAATGGAGACTAACAGGAGGACTTGGCACACACAACTTAAGACTACTTTATGGGTAGATCAGATCACACCTAAAAGGGCCATTGAAAATTATCCTTTCATGCTTGTATATGGAAGAGAAGAAAAATTATGCTCTCCTTGGAGTTACCTTTTTCGGAGTTAGCTCATCAACTTGAGGTTATAGAGAGTGATCCTCTAACAGTTAGGTTTTCTAAGCTCATGGAGTTAGAAGAAGTATGGAACAAGGCTATGAAGAATTTGGAGCAACATTAATCTCAGGTTGAGAAATATTTTGACAAGAACACGTATAAAAAGAATTTTCAAGAGGGATATTTATTTATCAAATGGGATGAAGCTAGAGCCAAACCATGCATGCACGTGAAGTTTGACTCTCTCTCGAGTAGTCTATACATTATCACGAGTTTGAAAGAGGTTAATTCATTTCATCTTTCTAGGCTCAATGGAGAAGAATTACACATTCATGTGAATGGAATACATCTCAAAGTTTCCTTTTGATATCATTCCACCCCCGCATAGTTTATTTAGGTGTTTTCCTCTAAATTCTTTTACACATTTTTGTGTGTTGTTGTTCATTTTGTTTTCCTTATTATTGTGTTTTGTGTTGTTCTGCACATTGTAGCATCATTGCAACATTTTAAAGGAGAATATGGTTCAAATTTTTAAGAGAGTTTAAGGATTTCTAATTCCTCAAAATACTTCATTCAAATTTCACAATTATCTGTAGGTGTTCAATGTTTTTCAAATTCAATAATTTTCCTACATAGTGTTACTACAGAGTTCAAGATCAATAATACCAAGGAGACTTTAGGATGTATCAAATCATCTTAAAAATTCCAATATATACTCCATGCCCAATGGATGATTTGAGCCTATTGGAATCATGCTTAGCATGAAATCATCACCAAGAGGTCGTCAAAAATATTATTCAATTTTTCACACATGAAAAAATTGTACAATGGGGTCCTATTATGTTCAAAACAAAACACCGGTCCTAATGGACCCACTTCAGGTCATCATGGAGATGAAGTAATTAAATTAATTAATTAATCATGTTGAGGAGATTCTACTATATCTCTTTGATCCTCAATTTTCAAGGAGGACATAGGAAATCCAATTTTTTTAATATCAAGTGTGGGAATGCCCCAAAAGGGTCTTCCATCTCTATTAACTCGTGGAGCAGCTCGGTGAGTTGATATCATATATAAGGTTGAAGGGCTAGGTTGTATTAACTCATTCAAAATAATTACTTATAGCTCACCTAATGTTTAATTGAATTGAGTTGAGCTCACTTAGTTAGGATCTCAGTCATTTCGTCGAGTGCTACGAGATCTCAGTTAAAGAGCTACAAGATGAAATGCTCAAAATAAAATCTCAAATCATGACTCGAAAATGGGCTCGATAGAGAAACATTGTCAGGGATCGCTTCATTCATTAAAGGGGGATCTTGGTGAGTCTTGGAAGAGTGGCTCAAACTCGAGTTCTTGGCTGAATTGATCGATGTCAAATTACATTAAGAGTTAGGTTTGGGATCATCAATAGACATGTTATCGAGGTATGCATTAAAGGAAAGGAATGTATTAATATCATAGTTTTGAAGCCATGAATTAAACAAAGAACCCGAGTATGAGAGTAACTTGGGAATTGATCTAAGGAAAATACACAGATGGCTCTGTGAACCCATCAGATAGAGCTTGATCGAGTTTGAGTGTCGGTGAAAATACGGGAGCCATCATGTGCATGAAGTTGAGTTGGGTATCTCGGTGAGTCTTGGAGTTGAGAAATAACTTATTCTAGAGCTCGTTCATCGAGTCACATGACCTTTAAAGTGATTTCGTGGTTATGCAGGGTTCGAGGGTTGAATTACCAAGAATGCATACTTTTATGACAAATAATCCATGCCATGATGGTGAGATGATCCTAAGATTTTAAGACTCAAAATTTCCACTACATGGGGATTATATGTAGTATTGTTAGGTGGGAATGTTGTGCAAGCAAGCATGAGTCAAAATTTTGTGTTGGTGGGAAAATGAGGAGTTTTTTATTGATGTGGAAAGCCTAGTCATTTGGCATAATCCTCGAATACATGGAATGAATTTTTTTTGCAGGCTTGCTAAAAGCTAGGATGCCCAATGGCTTGAATAGTGGGAGGTTGGTAGAGACCTGAAAGCTCTACGTAAACATAGGCATAAGACCTGGTCATCTGATGAATGTGAGAGACCAAAATTCCTTGGATGTATCTTAGAATATGGTTGGAGTAAGGGATAAGAAGATGGATGATTTTTTTGTGGATACATAGGCATGTGATCATGTTAAGGAAATGAGTTCATGAAAATATCTCAAACTACCGAATCATATTTTTCAAGTTCGAGATTGCTCGATGAAAGTATTTTTCAATGTGAGGTTGAGGAAATACTAAAATAAGCTATAAATCAATACTCAAAATCACTCGGATGGATTCCATCCCGCAAGAGCCATGTCTCGTGGAAAATTGAAGCTCGAGTTGTTCGTGTCAAATTTTGGGGGAAAAAAATTAAGGTGATACATGGAAAGGGCTTGGACATGTTGAGGTTTATAGCTCAACAATATATAAATGGATTAAACATGTATTCGAAGAATAGCCCTTTGAAAGACAAAATGAGTTTCTAAAGGTGCTCACAAGAATCAATATCATCAATATAAGTGAGGTGAAGAGGTGTGCAAATGCGAAACCGATTGAGAAAGTCTACATATTTCTCATAGATATGGATTAGAGATTAGCTCGAGAGAGCCACCAAATCAAAGAAGAGCTTGATGCTCAAGATAGAGCTTGAGCTCATAACAAATGAACATGGGTCCATTTTTTCTGAGGAAGGAAGGAACTCATCCATTCAAGGTAAATATGAGCTTGGTATACACACATGTGAGAGGCTAAGTTGATTTGACTGGCTTAGTGGGTTGGCATGTGTGAAACATAGCTATTGGAAGTGAGCTGAGTCACAAAAATTGATGAACTCAAAATGGATAGTTGAGCTAATTCTTGTCGGATTAAACGGATCTAATGAGTCAAGCAAGGAAGAAAAAAAGAGGGTTGTCTATTTTCATCATTCACGTGTAGAGATTTGCATACCCATGGAGAGAGCTCAAATGATTGTTGTAGCGGGATCATGCTGATCTTAGTTGATGAGTTTGACACATCAAGTTGAAGAACTTGGTAGGTAATCATTGTGGAAACAACTCGCAAGAACAATCTCACAATGGAATCAACACAAAAAGTTGATCAATGAGTTAGAAACATGAGGGCATGGAAATTTGTTGATGGATTTGAAAAGGATCTCATTCGAGCTTACAAGGATAACTCGTGAAAGGAGAGTTGCTCGATAGCTCATTCAACTTGATGAGTCTAACAAGGAGGTGTGAAAAGAGAGTTGTCATGATGATGGAAGGATCTCAAAGCACTTGGTGTCCTATATGATTTTCATTGGAGAGAGCTAGGGGATGACCCAACCTAAGCTAATGATTCAAAAAATGGATAGTCTTAGTTGGGTCGTGACATGCAGTGGGGTTGGAAAACTACTTGTGTAAGGGTGAGCTAAGTTGACATGAGCCCAAGCCTAATCCATCAAATGGATCTTGATACAAAGCACAAAGAAAATCCATGGTAGAACACAAGAGGAGTATGGAAGAGCTCCGCATTAGAAGGGATGGTTTGTCATTTTGAGGTGAGCTTGTATCAAGAAAGAAGGATGCCAAGGTGATAATTGGAAATGGCCATAAGTAGAGCTTGTGTAGTCGATCCGAGTGAAAAGAGCTTGCAAATGGACTCATTTTTGGCGATTCATGTTGAGTTCGAGGATATTTGGCCAATGCATGGTGAAATTTCAAAACTCGACATGAGTGAACGGATCTCGAAAATAGGTTGTAACAAGCTCATGCCTAGCTCGCGCGATGTAGGGGTTGAGCTCGATTGGAAGAGTTGGATTAGCGAGGAGCTTGATGACCAACTCAAAGAGCCAACCACCGAGTTGGGTTATTTTTGACTTATTCTCATGCCCCCTCTTCAATGTGAACCATTCTTTATAGGGGTCCCACTATTAATTATTAAATTAATATTTTTAATATTAATTTTATTAAATTAATATTTTTATTAAAATATTTTAATAATGATAGTTATTATTATTAAAATATTTTATTTAAATATTCCTTTAAATAAATAAGAGGATTAAGTCAATTGGTCATTAATGACATATCATGGAGGGTTAAACAACTCAATGAACTTTGTAATAAATGTTAACTATCATGTACCTTTATTTTAGGAAGGAATTTATGACTTCTCATCTTCTCTCTCACAAAATTATTCTATAAATGTAAGTTGGAAGTTCATTCCAAGGGGTTACACATTGGTGTAAGAACTTAAAAGTGTGACACAAGTTGGACAAGTTATACATCTTGACAAGTGTATATTTTTCGAGAATCCTCTCTTCTACAAGTTAGCTTTGTGGATTGGGGAATTTTCAAGCCTCTTTTCTGAGACTGTAATGGAAACCATTTCCTCTTCTGAATGTAATGATGGATTGTTCACATTTTTGAAGTAGTAAATTAAATGTTTTTTTGTGACTACCATTAGTCCTTTTCATCATTCCACATACTTATTTGTGCCTTTCTCATGCTTATAGATACACTATGCAAGTTTAAGTTTATATTGCAGGTTCTTGGAGTTATGTGCTTATCAAGTGGTGGAAATATGCATGAAGTTTATTTGTGGTGATCATTCCCCTTCTTAATTTCATACTTCTTCACTGGAAGACTGATATATTGTTTTTTTGATTGAGTTTTAACAAAGGGAATGCATGCTCTTTATTTTTGGTATTATGTTTACCCTTTCAAAGTTGCAGTAGGTGAATTTTTCTTGTGGTGCACAACACCCTCTTCAAATTAACCCTTCCTGAGTCTAGCAACACCCTTTATTTGGTGCATCACCATCCCTAATATAATTTTATATATTGCAAATATCTTTCCCTAAATCCCATGAAAATGTTAACATAGGTCTAGATAACCATTTTATCACACTAGGAGTAGTACAAATCTTAGTTTTGGAAGAGAAAGTAAGACTTCTCCTAAGGTTCACTTTGAGCCCAAATCCCATAGCTTGAGAGTTGATCCCATGTTACCCAATCACACCGAATCTCATCTTCACATTTTGGCCATTACGAGGGTGCGGTGACTTGGCAATAACATTTTTTGGCACACCTGGTGGGACCAAGAGTTGGTACTTCTCTTATGAGTTGCACAAATCAAAGTACCTAGTGACTCTATATATTTTGCTTTCAAATCTAAGTGTGTTAACTTATGCGAAGCATTCATACGGGAGCTTCTTTAAAGAAAGTAAATTATCAGCATATCGAACAATCTTTGTCTCCTCCAAGGAGAAGGATAAGAGGCATCTCAATATCACCTCATAAGGGTCATTAAAATCCTCCTTATGAAAGATTTATTCCTCTTAAGAATAATCAACCTCTCATTTCTATGGCAAGGAACCATGGTTTTCCCCCATTCAATGCAATCAATCCTCTTCTATTGGCACAACGTGACCCTATACCTATTATAACAATCAAATGTTTACCTTTCTACACTAGGGAAACTCATGTTACTCCAGTGGAACATATTCTTGATGTGGTCAAAATTTGTGAAGTACATAATATCATGGAGGATAATGTTGCGGTTAGAATTCTTACTACTTATTTCAAGGGAAGAGCATTTCAATGGTTTCAAGGGTTAAGTGCTAGTACTATAACCACTTGGGATGAGTTAGGAGAAAATTTGTAAACATCTTGAAGATAAGAGTGATCACCTATCACTATTTGAACAACTTACTACCATAAAGAGATCTCCCCAAGAATACATGAGTGATTTCAACTTCGAATCAAAATTACTTTGAATAGGATTCGACACTCATAAAGCCTTCTCTAAAAATGCATTATTGTACTATTTGCAAGCCTTGAATAGTGATGTAGTTGACACGATCTAGTCTATGGGAGGCACTACACTACCTAATTCCTACGAAGTTTCCATAAGAGTGGAGAATTCCTTAATCTAGGATGGAAAAATATCTCAACAACTGCCAATGCCATTATCTTTAGATCTTATGAACAATCATCCTACCATTGCTCCTATTCCAACAACCACCAAGAAACTAGCTCGGTCTAACCCTGCCTCTTCAAATGACCTATTTGAATTCATGTCACTACCAGTAAACTTTTGGTAATGAGCTTATTACACTCAAGAGGAAAACATTTCAATACAAACATCCATACCAGCACAAAATCAGTAGTACTAGGCTAATCTTCCTCCTTTTTAAGGGAATAGTCAACCACAAAATCAAGCTACAAATCAAGCTATGAATGTTAAGCCTTTGAAATTTTGGAACCCTCTTACTTTAGGTAATCTAGAGTGTTAATACATGTCCATAATAATCTAGTTCAATACTATGAATGGTGTTTCCTTCGCTCAACCTCACAACCAAAAATGTTTCCCTAATGGAGTTCTTAGTCATGCCCTTATGGTTCAAAGAATATATGCCTCTCTAGAGCCAAGAAAAATTCATCTACATAGGAAATAGAAAATAAACCGCAAGAACCTGAAGAAACCACTTTACTAAATTGGAAAGTAGAAGATTTTTTCAGTTAAATACATACTCCTCATCGGTGGCGTGAAAACACTCGCTCTAAAAAAGAAAATGGAATCTCAACCTTCTAAATCTAATAAAGCATCCACTTCACATCCTTAGCAATAAGAAATGGTTGATAAAGATGTGGGAAAGAAACCATCAGAAATGTAGCCTACTCAAGCCATAAGAAAAGAAGGTGTTTCAGGCATCACGGTTCCTAATAAAAAATTTCCAAAGAAGGATCCCAATGCCCAAAGAAATTTCAGTAGAGTATCCGTAATTCCAACAAGTATTGTATAACAAATGAAGAAGACCAACCTAAGTGTTACTATGTGGGACACACTCTCAATTCCTTCTCAAAGAAACTTGTTACGAGAGGCTTTGAATAGTTTTGGTACAACCGACAGATCATCGGGTCATGGAGCAACAAATGTTACAATTTTGTGTCAACTAGAAGGGAAAATTATTCCTAAGGTGAACAAACCACCACCATTCTATATTTCCTTGATCATTGGTGATCATTTGGTACATAACTGCATGATTAATTCTTGTGTCAGTAGCTCGGTCATGCCCAAACAAATTACAGATGTACTAGGCATACACTATATGCCAGTTCTGCAAGAGGATTTGTTCAACTATATGGCATAGCCATAAAAACCGTTAGATTTATCAAAGGACTTAAACTTACCATCCATGCATGCCTGAGTTTTTCATTCCCCCAAGACATATCAGTAATTGATCTCCCTAGTCTCTTTTCCTTCTTCCTATCATGAGATTTCACTACCGAGATGGGAGATTATCTATCAGCTAATTGATCACATATGATTCTCAAGACTTGATATAGAACTAAAGTGACTATAAGGGTGGAACCAATCTTCTATAATCGTGTAGAACCCTACACTACTAGTTCTATAAATGGTAATTATACCATCAGTGATCCAAAAGAAGAAGATGTTAATAATGAACCGACCACTCTTGTGGAAGAATTACCCAATACTATGCTAGATGAAGTGAGTGGAGATCATCATTACGATCCCTACATTGATGTGTTGGAAGAGGAAGAAGTTGGTTTGCTTATTTTGGAAGAGATAGGATTGGGTACAGACTGCAATCACGAAGAAGGTATGGCCATACAACTTGTCAAAATACAAAGCAATTACTGAAGGAATGTGGCAATTTTTCTTCGATATATTGAGGAATAAGAATGGATCTAGTGTTGGTGTCATGATAATTTCTCTAAAAGGAGATAGGTACTTCTTTTCTTTCTAGTTGCAATTCACTTGCACTAACAATGTTTCTAAATATGAGGTGCTTGTGCAAGGAATTCAGCTAGCCCAAAAGAAGGGAATCAAATCCCTGACTATTTTTGGAGATAGTGAGTTAGTTGTTCATCAAGTGATAGCACGCAGTGCATCTAAAAATTATCTTTTAAGATCATACAAGAACCGAGTCTGGGATTTGATTGAAGATTTTGAAGCTTTTGGGATCCACGCAGTTCCTAGAAATCAAAATCAAGATGCTAATAGGCTTGCTACAATTGGCTCACAATACAACATACCTATTGATATCATGAAATAAGGGCAATAATTTATCAAAATGGTTGTTGTACTTGTATTCCATGATAATGTGAGTAGTTAGAAAGTGTTTGATAGTGATAAAAAAATTGTTCTATTTCTACAAGAGGAGGCAAAGTTTTCTACGAAAGGTCAAGCAAAGTTGCAGGAAGCATATAATGATTAAATCATACAATTGAAAATCAACAAGTTACTAAAATTCTTATTTAATCTGGAATCCATCTTCAATTCAGATGATCAGGCCAAAATACAAAGATCTAACATGGTGGTCAAAGAAGAAGATTTTGAGGAAGTCAAGGTAACAAATGAAAAGTTTCTAAAGATCGAAAAAGTATGCACTTCCAAAGAAAAAAAAATATTTCATCAAACTTTGTAAAGAGTATCATGACATTTTTGTGTGGAGATATAAAGACCTATGTGGTTTTGATCCAGTTCTAGCACAACATACTATCGAACTGGATCCTAATGCCAAGCCAGTTCATTAGAAATAGAGGCCAATTAATCCCAAAATTGAGCCACTAATGAGAAAGGAGATAACCAAACTCATCAAGGCCTATATAATTTTTCCTATCAAGCATTCCTCTTGGGTAGCCAATTTGGTCCCTATAAGGAAGAAGAATAGAGAAATTCAACTATGCATGGATTTTAGGGATTTGAACTATGCCTCGTTGAAAGATCATTATCCTCTTCCATCAATGGAGAAAATCCTTCAAATGGTGGCAGGAGCTCAAATATTTTATTTTCTTGATGGATATTCAGGTTACAATCAAATTCTGGTCCAAGAATCTAATCAATTCAAAACAACTTTCACTACCAAGTGGGGCACATATGCTTACAAAAATGCCATTTAGATTGTCCAATGCTAAGGATACTTTCCAAAGATCCATAGACAAGGAATTTAAAAGAATAATCAATGATCTAATGTTAGGAAATATTATTGATAACATTATTAAGTGTGTGAATAATAAAATACAAACTCATATTGAGTTGTATTTTATAGTTGTACATGAGTTGTAGTACAACTTACTAGAGCTATTCTAGGTGAGATATATTGGGGATGAGTATGAGAAAATAAAGGTTGAGAGATATGAGGAAGATAAGACTTGACTCCTATTTTATAGGATCAAGTATTTGTATAAGAAGCTCACCAGGAAATGAATAATCTATCCTGAATGAATTCTATTGTGAATTATATTTGTATTCGGTGTTGTTTTATTAAATTTGTGTGTTCATATTACATGCAATTTGAAACAAAATAATATCATCTTGGTTTACCTTGATGATATAACTATATACTCTAAGCATGCAGAAGACCACATCACACATCTAAGGAAGGTTTTCCAAAGATGTAGAGAGTTTGGAGTTTTACTTAACCCTAAGAAATGTATTTTTGCAGTGCATGAAGGAAATTTTTTGGGGTATGTTGTTTCAGCCGAAGTACTCTCAATGGATCTAGCCATGATCCATTTGATTATGTCTTTATCTATCCCAAGTCATAAGAATGGTCTCCATAGTTTTCTAGGAACCATAAACTTCATGCGAGATTCATCCCTCAATTTGCAAAAGCATTGACTAACCACCGATGTGACCATACTAAAGAAGAATATGTCATTGTCATGGACAAAGGAAGGAAGGGAGAGCTTCTAATCCATAAAAATGGCCATTTCTCAAGTTCCCACACTGGTGAACCATATGTTTGATAAATATTTTATTCTTTATGCTTGTGCAGGTCAAGAGAGAATTTTAGGTATCCTCACCCAGCAAAATTATGATCTGATGGAGCAACCAATTTATTTCTTTAGTCAATCCCTCAAATAATATGAGCTCAAATATTCATTCATTGAAAATCAAGTCTTTGTAGTTATTTGACCTTTGAAAAATTCAAGCACATGTTGTCCAACAACAAATTTCATCTCGATGATGTCTTATCTAGGTGTCAAGGACATTTTGCTAAATAAAGAGATGAACAAAAAGCATGGTTAATGGATCACAAAGGTGATGGTTTATTACATATATATCAAAGTTACCAAACTTGTTAAAGGTAAACGTTTGTGTCAAAAACTTGCTTCAAACCTAGAATTAAAAGGTGATGAGGACATGACAGTCTTAAACATTGATGAAGGTGATAATTAGGTTGACTGGTTATCCAAAATGAAGAGTTTCCTTTTCTTAGGAGAATATATGTTGACATGGATAAAACTCAAAGGAATAATTTCCATATTTAGTCTATCCCATATGTTCTGGTAGATAATGTTCTCTTTTAAATGGATTTTAACGGTGTTCTCCTTTGGTGCATGGGACCGAACATGTAAGTAAGATACTAGAAGAGTTTCACAATGGCCTATCTGGAGGAAATTATTCTAGATGAACAACTGCTACCAAGATCATGAGTGTCGGTTACTATTGGCTATATTTGTTTAAAGATTCCCATCTCTGGGTAAGGAAATGTAAGGAATGTGCCTTTTTCACCGGAAAGTAGAAGTTGGTAGCTCTTCCACTCCATCTAATTCAAGTGGATCAACCCTTCATTAAATGGGGGTTGGATTTCATTGGAATGATTAATCCTCCATCTAGTGACAGACATAAATGGGTCCTTACTACAATAGACTATTTTACTTGATGGACAAAGGAAATAACATTGAAAGAGAGCAATAATAAGGTATTTCTTGATTTCCTTGAAGGTATAATGACAAGGTTCAGTGTTCCCTTCATAGTCATTTCCGATAAGTTAATGTCTTTACTTGGTCTAAAGATAAGTGAATGGGTTGTTAAAAATGGGGTCTACCTCAATAATTCATCCAATTACTATCCTCAAGGAAACAAATTGGTCGAGTCTAGCAACAAGAAGCTCATAAGGATTATCAAGTGCACAATGGAGACTAACAGGAGGACTTGGAACACACATCTTAAGCCTACTTTATGGGTATATCATATCACACCTAAAAGTCCCATAAAAATTCTCCTTTCATGCTTATCTATGGAAGAGAAGAAAAACTTATTCTCTCCTTGGATTACCTTTTTTGGAGTTAGCTCATTAACTTGAGGTTATGGAGAGTGATCCTCTGACAGTTAGGTTTTCTAAGCTCATGGAGTTAGAAGAAGTATGGAACAAGGCTATGAAGAATTTGGAGCAACATCAAGCTCAGGTTAAGAAATATTTTGACAAGAAGGTGTCTAACAAGAATTTTCAAGAGGGATATTTAGTTCTCAAATGGGATGAAGATAGAGCCAAACCAGGCAAGCACGCCAAGTTTGACGCTCTCTAGAGTAGTCCATACATTATCACAAGTTGCAAAGAGGTGAATTCATTTCATCTTTCTAGGATCAATGGAGAAGAAATTCATGTTCATGTGAATGGGATACATCTCAAAGCTTACTTTTGAGATCATTCCACCCCCTGTACAGTTTAGTTAGGTGTTTTCCTCTAAGTGCTTTTACACATTTTTATGTGTTGTTGTTCATTTTGTTTTCCTTATTATTGTGTTTTGTGTTGTTATGCACATTATAGCATCATTACGAAGGATTTAAAGGAGAATATGGTTCAAAGTTTTAAGAGAGTTTAAAGGTTTATAATTCCTCAAAATAATTCATTCATATTTCACAATGATCTATAGGTGTCAAATGTTTTTCAAATTTATTACTTTTCCTGCATAGCGTTACTACAAAGTTCAAGATCAATAATACCAAGGAGAATTTAAGATGTATCAAATCACATTCAAATCATCTCCAGAATTACAATATAGACTATATACCCAATGGATGATTTAAGGCTACTGGAATCATGCTTACCAAGAAATCATCCCTGAGAGGTCACCAAAAATGTTATCCAATTTTTCACACATGTAAAAATTGGATAACGAAGATCCTATTATGTTCAAAACAAAACACTTGGTCCTGGACCCACTTCCATCATCATGTAGATGAATTCAGTAAAGTAATTAATTAATCATGTTGAGGAGATTCTTCTATATCTCTATGATCCTCGGTTTTCAAGGAGGATATAGGAAATCCAAGGTTTTTAATATCAAGTGTGGGAAAGCCCAAAAAGGGTCTTCAAGCTCTATCAACTCACCGAGTAGCTCGAGAGAGTTGATATCATATATAAGGTCAAAGGGTTGGGTTGTATTAATTCATTCAAAATAATTTTTTATAGCTCACCCAGTGTTTCATAAAGAGATCTCACCTAACATTGAATTGAACTAAGTTGATCTCACTTATTGAGGATCTCGGTCATTCGATTCAAGTACTACAAAGCTCAATTAAAGATCTACGAGATGAAGCTGCTCAATAGAAAATCTCACATCATGACTTGAAAATGGGATTGATGGAGAAACATTATCAGGGATTGCTTGAGTCATTCAAGGGGGAGCTCGGTGAGTCTTGGAAGAGTGGCTTGAGCCCAAGTTCGTGGCCGAGTTGATCGATGTCGAATTACATTAAGAGCTAGGTTTTGGCTCATTGATGGACATGTAAGCCAAGTCATGCATTAAAGGAAAGGAACATATTAATCTTATAGTTTTGAAGCCATGCATTGAACAAAGAACTTGAGTAAGAGAGTAGCTAGGGGCACTCAGCTAAGGAAAATACACGGATGGCTCAGTGAGCCCATCAGATAGAGCTTGATTGAGTTCGAGTGTTAGTGAAAATATGGGGAGCTCGTAAATATGAAGCTAAGTTGGGTATCTTAGTGAGTCTTGGAATTGAGATATAGATCATTCTAAAGCTCGGTCGCGAGTCACGAGCTTAAAAGTGGTTTTAGGGGTCTACGAGGTTCTAAGGGTTAAATTGCAAAGAATGTGTACTTTATGACAAATAAGCCATGCCATTATGGTGAGCTAATCCTTGGATTCTAATATTTGATATTTATATTATGTGGGGATTGTAGGTAGCATGGTTAGGTGGGGATGTTATCCAACAAGACAAAGTTGAAATTATGTGTTGATGGGAAAACAAGGAGCTTTTTGGTGATGTGGAAATCCTAGTCATTTGGCATAATCCTTGAATACATGGAATTAATTTGTATTGCATGCTTTCTTAAAGCTAGGATTCCCAATGGCTTGAATAGTGGGAGGTTGGTAGAGACTTGAAAGCTCTGCGTAAACATAGGCATAAGACTTGGTTATCCATGAATGTGAGAGAAAAAAAAATTGTCTTATGTATCACACAAATACGGTTGGAGTAAGTGACAAGTGGATGGATGATTTTTGTTTTGGATACATAGGAATGTGATAATGTTAAGGAAATGAGCTTATGAAAATATATCAAACTATTGAATCATATTTTCCAGGTTGGAGATTTCTCGATGAAAGTATTTTTGAGTCAAGGTTGAGGAAATACTGAAGTAAGCTATAAATCAATACTCGAAATTTCTTAGATGGATTCCACTGTGAGAGCCATGTCTATGGAAGCTTGAAGCTCAATTTGGTCATGTCAAAGCTTAGGGAAAAACATTATAGGTGATATATGGAAGGATCTTGGACATGATAAAAGTTGAGGTGACAAGACATGTCAAGGTTTAGAGCTCAATAATATATAAACAGTTAAGCATTTATTCAAATAATATCCCTTTGAAAGACCGAATGAGTTTCTCACAATGCTCACAAGAATTAGTTTCATCAATATAAGTGAGGTGAAGAGAAGAGTGTGTAAATGTGAACTTGATTGAGAAAGTTTACATATTTCTCATAGATATGGATTAGGAATTAGCTCAAGAGAGCCACCAAATCAAAGAAGAGCTTAATGCTCAAGATAGAGCTCAAGCTCATAAAAATGAGCATGGGTCCATTGTTTTTGAGGAAGGAAGGAACTCAGCCATTCAAGGTAAATATGAGATTAGTATACACACATGTAAGAGGCCAAGTTGATTTGATTGGGTTCATGGGTTGGCATGTGAAACATAGTTTTTGGAAGTGAGTGAGTCACAAAAATGATGAATTTAGTGAGGATAGTTGAGCCAATTCTTATAGGATTAAACAGATCTCATGAGTCAAGCAAGGAAGAAAAGAAGGTTTTCTATTTTCATCATTCATGTGTAGAGCTTTACATACCCATGGAGAGAGCTCAGAGATGATGGTTGTAGTAGGATCATGATGAGATTAGTTGATGAGTTTGACACATCGACTTGAAGAACTTGGTAGGTAATCATTGTGAAACAACTTGCTGAACAAGCTCTCCAAGGACTCAACACAGAAAATCTGATCAATGAGTCAAAAACATGAGGGAATGGAAATTTGTTGATGGATGTGAAAAGGATCTCATTCGAGTGACAAGGCTAACTCGGTGAAAGGAGAGTTTCTCAATATCTCATTTAACTTGATGAGTCGATAAGGAGGTGTGAAAAGAGAGTTGTCACGATGATGGAAGGATCTCAAACACTTGGTTTCCTATCATATTTTCATTGGAGAGAGCTGAGGGGATGACCCAAGCTAAGCTAATGATTCAAAAAATGGTAGGCTTAGTTGGGTCATAACATACATGGGGTTGGGTTTTCCTATGTAAGGGTGAGCTAAGTTGACATGAGCGCAAGCTTAATCCATTAGATGAATCTCAATACAAAGGACAAAGAAAATCCATGGTAGAATGCAAGAGGAGCATGGAAGAGCTCCACATCTAAAGAGATGATTTTGTCATTTTAAGGTGAGCTTGTGTCATGAAGGATGCCAAGGTGATCATTGGAAAGGGCCACAAGTAGAGCATGTGGATTCGATCCAAGCGGAAAGAGCTCATGAAAGGACTTATTTTTAGCGATGCATGTTGAGTTTGAGTATATTTGACCAATGCACGGTGAACTCATAGAACTTGAAAAGAGTGAAGGCATCTCGAAATAGGTTCAACAAGCTCATGCCGAGCTTGGGAGATGTGGGGTTGAGCTCAATTAGAAGATTCGGATCACTGTGGAGCTCGATGACTAACTCGGTGAGTTGATTCGACAATCCAACCACCAATTTGGGATGTTTTTACCTATTCTCATGACCCCTCATCTTGAATGTGAATCGGTCTTCACGAGGGTCCCATTATTAATTATTAAATTAATATTTCTAATATAAATTTTATTGATTTAATATTTTTAATATTAATTTTATTAAATTAATATTTTTATTAAAATAGTTTAATAATGATAGTTATTATTATTATTAAAATATTCCTTTAATTAAATAAGAGGATTAAGTCAACTAGTCATTAATGACACATGATGGAGGGTTAAGTGGTTCAACTAACTTTGTAATAAATGTTGACCATCATGTACCTTCATTTTAGGAAGGAATTTATGACTTCTCCTCTTCTCTCTCATAGAATTCTTCTATAAATGTAATTTGAAAGTTCATTCCAAGGGGTTACACATTGGTTGCAGAACTTAGACATGTGACACAAGTTGGATAATTTAGACATCTTATACAAGTGTGTATTTTTCAATATTTATCTCTTTTCTACAAGTTAGCTTTCTGGATTGGGGAATTTTCAAGCCTCCTTTCCAAGAATTTAATGACAACCATTACCTCTTCTGAATGTAATGATGCATTGTGCATGTTGTTAAAGTAATAAAATTGTATGTTTGTTGACTACCATTAGTTTTTTTCATCATTTCACATACTTCATTGCACCTTTCTCATGCTTACAGATACATTGTGCAAGTTTAAGTTTCTATTGTAGGTTCTTCTATTTTTGTGCTTATCAAGTGGTGGATTTTTTCTTGCATTTGAGTTGTGGTGTTTATTCCCCCTTATTAATTTCATCCTTCTTCATTAGAATAATGATTTTTTTTTTTCTGATTGAGCGTTAACAAAGGGAACACATGCTCTTTAGTTTGTGGTATTATGTTTACCCTTTCAAAGTTGTAGTAGGTGAAGTTGTCTTGTGGTGCACAACACCCTCTTCAAATTAACCCTTCCTGATTCTAGCAACACCCTTTATTTGGTGCATCACCATCCCTAGTATAGTTTCATTTCTTGCAAATCTCTTTCCCTAAATCCCATGAAAATGTTAGCATAGGTCTAGATAACCATTTTATTACACTAGGAGTAGTACAACACTTAGTTTAGGAAGAGGAAGTTAGCCTTCTCTGAGGTTCACCTCAAGCCCAAGTCCCACAACTTGAGAGGTGATCCCATGTTACCCAATCACACCAAACTTTCTGTTCACATTTTGGCCATTTGGGGGTGCAATGAATTAACGATAACACTTGGCATCCATTATTGATCAACACACTTTACGATCACCATCCCAACACCCTTATCCTTTAGCTACTTCGGATCATATGCTCATATAACTATAGGAACTCTACAAAAATTTTCTTCTTCCCACACTAAGAACATTGCGGTAAATTAGGACACTCATGCTTGTAATTTTCTATAGACCCATAGTTATAACGAGTTCCATGGGAAATTCACTTCTTCATCCTCCATGATTTCCACACCTAAGAATCCACCTCAAAAGCCTCTTCCATGACCTCCTCCATCCTAGTTCCCTTTATAATGATGAATCTCATCCTTGAAACTACTAGAAATGTTGGTCTAGTGCACACCAATATAAATGGTATCATGTATATAATTCAATCAATCTACAAGCCTTTGTGTCATGAGTAGTAGAGGAATAAATCCTGCATAGCAGGACACATTCTTATAGATCATGCATTGTAGTAATGGGCATCTACGGCATCATGATCTCCATGGAAAATCTCACAATCGAATGAAACAACAAAAACTCACCTTCGCGAGAAACTATCTTTTTATGACCATCTAATTTACAATCCATACACCATAACCCACTTTGCGGTCTCATGAGCCGAGTTCGCAGACAGTTTCTCCTGTTGCTTTACCATTACGATAATTTGGGTTTTTAGGAACGTACTAACTCCTTTATCAACACTACCTACTACATTAGTGCTGAAGTAAACCTCCAAGGCCTCGCGTGGATCTATGAAAGTTCCCTCACGAATGATGTGATCTGTCCTCGATGAACCACTAAGCATGTTGCAAATGGTAAATGTCATAAGACAACTTTAATAGTAGAGTCTTTAAATGTGCATCATACTCCTGCACACTTTCCACCATTCTTTGATAAATTTCCTTCAACACACCGATGATTTTCTACTCAAACTTAGGTATGTATAACTCAATCAAAAAGGAATTATGCAGTGCAATGTAATCCACTATTTTTTGGTGTGGATCATACTTCTTATACCAGTTATGCATGTTCCCTTACAACATGGTTACAAACTAACTAGCCTTCCATTATGGGTCAGTGATACCCTTCACACACCATATTAATTTTCACTTGTGTATATTTTTGAGGCATCCTCAATGGCCTTGTAATTAGGTAAGTGGAGTGACGTCTCATAAAACACTTGGTGATGGTGTTATGGACCTTGTCTACCGATCCATGACCTTGATTCCCTCTAGTGTTATCTCCACCACTAGACCCACTAGATCCATTATCTCCTATCCTTCCGATCCACTTGATCCTCCTCTTGTAGCAATCAAGGGTCATGAAATTGTTGTGCCTTGTGAACCCATCATCATGCTAAACTATGTGTCGGGTCTGTGATATTGAACCACTCCCGCATTTATTTCCCACATTGATTTCAAATGTTATACTCAAACCTTGTGAACCCATACCTTCCAAAATTTCATACTAGATAGGATACCTCTGAATACAAGAAATGATTATACAGCCATAGATGTACTATATGAAAAATTATACCTCTTAGGTGTTGCTCAACTATCAATATCATTACCAACTGGATTATCAAAAACTTATCTCAAGAGCTGGAAAAATAAGCACAAGAGTTTGGTCACCATGTGGGTTAATATGTGCACCTATGGATCTCCTCCTTTCTTCATATGACGAGATCTCTCTAGAATCTAAGGGGGTTTCTCTTCTACACTTACTAAGATGGGGTAGCTCAAATTGTTTAGGTTCCACGTCCTCCGTGTGAACCTCAAATCCTTCCTGCAATATCTACCTCTATAAATCCATCACTCTTGTGGCTTCATGCTATCTTTCCAAATCCCTCTCCCGAGCTTCATTATACTTGACCCGTTTCTCCCCTCTCTCCATTTTTTCTGTAAGGTCCACCATCCTCTACCACGCTAACTTATGTGTCCTGCGCCTAGTAAGAGGTTAGACATCCATGGGGAAGGCTTCCAAACTAAAATTAATGATCAGGATCGTGATGGATAATGAAAAATCATGCAAGAAATATCCTCTAAGATCCCTCAAGAAGTCAAACCTAGCAATCCACAGGTAAGAATACGTATAAATAATGTATTTCAAGGTATAACTAGTCATCACTCTACTCCACCAGGTGATCAACAACACAGAGTCCATGTCATATCGCCATCATGTAACCACTTTGAAATTCTTCCCGGGTCTAAACACAAAGTCTATAGTGCCAAATTTTCCTTGATACATATACTGAGAGCCATTCATAAACCTCTACTAGGAAACAATAGTAGAATGTCTCATAGATTTTGTGAAACAAGTTCTCCTCTACCCATTTTTGTGCATCAAACACTAATCTAGTACTTGAACCTATGACTAATCTCATCCTCCATGATTTTAATCCAGGCTTCGAATTTATCCAAGGTAAAGCACTCCATCATCACACCCCATTTTCACAAAATCTTCAAAAAGAGGTACCAACAACAGAACAAAAATGTAGTCACTTCTTCATGTACTTTATTTCTACCCCAAGCATGTCATCTTATCACCCAAAGGTGTGTTGGGAACTCACCCAAGGTGCACGTAGGTGTCGATCCCTTCCTTTATTTGAGTTTCATGAGAATGATCCACCATTTATGGAGAATGAGTTGCAAGAATGGAAACATAGACATTCACTTAAAAACAGAAGATATAGATAACATATCCATGCACATATACATCTTAAATGGGAATTAACATTGTAAATAAACATAATGAAACTAGATCGACTCGAATAATATGAAAAACATAAGGTTTTACACTTAAGAACATGAATAACCAGAATCACACACACATATTGATTTATAAACATTTACAATGGCCTCATTACATCATAAGGGTCATATAGACTAAATACATCAAGGAATATTATCTTAAACCCTCCAAAAATACTCTGCAGAGAGATCTCTTAGCTATTCTACCCATTATAACCATTTTTCATACCCAAACCCATGCATATATGCTCAATAACATCCTTGCAAGTATTTCTGTAGCACCTTATTACTACTTAAAACCCTCTTTAACCCTTCATTTCCCCAGCACTTCCTTGTCACTCTCATATCCTCTATTTTAGACCCAAGAACTCCTTTAAATAGGATTTGATGCACCACCTTGGTTTCCTTTATGAACATATCATATGCCAGTGGAAGTGTGCTCCTCCATGGTTGAATTTCTATGCCATCTTGTAAATGCCTCTACTACTTGTAATTATCATCTTGGGAATATTTCTTATGTGGAATATTATTTTCTTGACCTCCAATGCTCTAGGTTGGCACATTATCCTTTTATCACACCTACTTGGGATTTTCACGTGTTTCTCGAAACAAATTCTTCAAAATATGGCTCGACTTCTTCCTTAGGACTTAGTCATTTTAGGGCCCAACACCTGTCAGGAAGGAATTCCTTTGAGTATGATTATAGATGTCCATTAGTAATATGAAAACTATTCTTAGATCAGTGTGGAAGGATATTGCAACATGGAAACATACCTTGGCATTCCTTGAGAGACTTTATTTTTTCACATATTATCCCTCATGTTTGAAAGAAGAATTCGACATTGAAGATAATCCATGTATGCTCCAAAAAAAAAAATTGTCTAATTCTTTATTTCCTAAAGAACCAAATTATTCCTTCTAAAAGAAGAAGATGTGCACAACTCTCCATTTGAGAAGTTCTAGGGAATAATCACTATAAAAGTAGTGTGTGCCACCAATGTAGATAAGTAGATAAAGTATGACAAGGTTAATGCAAAATCCTTGATGTTGATCATAGTAAGCATCTTTAAAAGGTTTAGCTGCATGTACGAGATGTGATAACTTCAAAGGTGGTCTAGGATACTCTCTCCACCATTTATAAAGTGAAGAATCTAACAAAGATCCCCATATCCATTCAAAGCTTTGTACACTTAATATGAAAGATATAAATAAAGTAGAGGAATTATTGAGTCATGTGGTAGGACTACAAGAAGAGATTGTAGTACTCGGAGAGAATGTGGAAAACAATTTGCTATTCCATATCACATTAATAGCTCTTCCTTCCCAATTTAGGAAATTTATCACAAAATTTCACTTCACAAAACAAGTGGTGACCTTTAAAGAACTGATGAATTTTCTCCAGTGGGAAGAATCCATCTAGACAGTGCATAAGGATTTTAAAGATAATGCACTAATCTCGAGACAACAAAAGAGTCACAATTCTCATAAGTTACAATAAGAGAAGCATCCCTAAAATCAACCACAATAATAATAGAAGTCTCACAAAGTGAGTCGATGGTGCCACATCTGCACCAAAAATACATATGACACTACTAGTTGTTGGTATAATGGCCTCACACATAATAAATCCAAAGTGAAGAGAGCACATCTATTCATAGTGATTATCAATAATCTAAATTATGTCCTCCCCATGGGAAGTAGAAAGGACATGTCGTGGCCTAGAAAAATCATGACTCAAATAAGGAAGATCCAGAATCATAAAATTATAGTGTATACTAGAATGTTGTTCTAGTCTCTCAAACTTCACAACCATCATAGTATGTTTGGTTGATTGACTTTGGTGCTAGCAAACACATGAAAAACAATAGGAAGTTATTTGATTCATTGACTGATCAACCCACTAGAGATTGGGTTTGAATTGCAAACAAGGATTATTTTGTAGAAGGAATAGGTAATGTCACTATTACTCTCGTGATGAGAAGTTATACCCTAAAAAGGTGTTCTATGTTCCAAGATTGACTAAAAATCTCTTATCTGTCTCTCACCTCTTAAATCACAAGCTCGAGGTAGAGTTCATGTTCTAGAAAGGCATAAAATCCTATTTTATCTCACGAGAAATTATGATACTTTCTATATCATTTTTGAAGGATCGTTTATTTGCACTAGATGAAGTTTCATCCTTAGTAGTTATTCTATATACCTCTACAATGGAGTCTACTATACTCTCGGCATTATCAATATAGGCACATTTTTGTCAACTCAATGCTAAGATGACTTTGTCCACTCTCCCACTCCTTGCATATTTGTTCTATATGTTTGGAGGAAAACAACATTAAGATCTATTTGAGATGAGTTCCTTCCATGATAAGAATTATTTCGTGGTTATACATACCGATATGTATGGACCCTTTCATGTTTCCCTTCAAGGATTTTATTACTTCCATTGTATGATAGATGACTATTTTTTCAAGACATGGGTGTTCTTTCTCTAGAAGAAGAGTAAAGTATTTTCCAATTTTTATATCTTCTATTAGTGAGTTGTTTCGTAGATTGGGCAGCCCCTTTTTGTCCTCCACTCAGATTGAGGGGGAAATTTTGCATTAAATAAATTAATTTCATTTTTAAAGGAGGGAGACATCACACAAGATGACAACCCCTTTATGCCCCAACATAATGGAATTTTGGAACACCGCAATCGAGACCATCATGAAGATGGATTGTGCATGCTTTCCACTGCCCAAGTTAAAAAAATTGGGCGAAGTAGTTCGAAAACTATGTATCTTATGGAATGGGAACCTACAAAGATCTTACAGGAAAAATTATAGAAGAGGTATGGAGTAATCACAAGCATTCAATCTCCCATATTAGAGTGTTTAGTTATATAACATATATGCATGTCCCAACTAAGAAGAGGAAGAATATCGATTTGAAGACACTTTGGTGTATATTTTTTTGGTATAGTACTACCTCTACCTTAAGGGCATATCATCTCATGGACCACTGAGACACAAAAGATATATGAGAATCAAGATGTGTTTTGTGACAAGTCAACCTTTGACTTATTCCCAAATAAAGAAAATTTAGTACCAACCTCCTCTCATAAATTCCTCTCACAGTTAGATGATGAGCATGAGGAATATTCAAACAAGAAGGATGATTTGTAAGGATAATTATTCATTGATCTTAGTTATTTGTAAAATAGTTCTTCACATAGCAGCATCATTGACATCCGAAATGGGTCCAAAGCACTTTGTCAAGGAATCCCATGTGAACTCTCTCCTAGATGTTTCATCGGGTGTCGGGATGAGAAGATAGATGAGAAATGAGGTAAATCTCACACTCATGAGTTCATCTGTTGACAACACCTAACCTGATATAGTTCAAGATGCACTTAGTCATCCAGTGGGAATAAGGTCATGAATCCAAAAGTCGGACATGGGAACTTTTGATCTTCTTGTAGGAAATAAATCCATTAGCTACAAATGGATTTTCAAAAATACAAGGTAGATGGATTTATCGACAAGTGTAAATCACAACTAGTTACAAATGGATATTCTTAGCAAGAAGGAATTTAATATGAGGATAACATTTCACACATTGTGAAGATCAAATCCATCATAGGTATACATGCACTAGCCTCACAAAAAGGATGGAAACTTTAGTAGATTGATGTAAAAACTTCTTTCTTGAACAATGATCTCAAAGAAGATGTATGCATATGACCCATTCGAAAGGATTTGTCGATGAACATCATCTTAATAAGATATTTTTCTAATTAAGTATCTTTATGGACTTAACAAAGAAATCAAGTAATGACATATTAAAATAGATGTTTACCTATTTTAGCATGGATTCACTCATAACTCCTCATATTCAAATCTCTATATTAAGAAGATATGCACAAATATTGTCCTTATTGTTTTATATGTGGATGATCTTGTGATGACATGGAATTTAGATAATCTCATCGAAGATATTAAGAATGATTTGAATAAATCCTTCAACATGACATATTTGGGGCTACTTCACCAATGTATTGGCTCAGGATATTGAAAAAGAAGCATCACATTTTTATCTCATAGATGAAATATTCCAAGACACTCTTGGAAAAGTATGGGATGTCGATTGTAAACCTGTGTCCACTCTAATGGAGAAAGGTTTAAAATTTTATAGATTCCAAGATTCACCTCAAGTAGATGCTACTCACTATAGGAAGCTTGTTGGGAGTCTCATTTACTTGACTTATACCAAGTTATGCCTATTATTTGTTGTCAACTATCTTTCCAAATTCATGCAGGAGCCAAAGAAATGTCACTAGATAGTAATGAAGAATGTTTTGAGATATGTCTGAGGTACATTTGATTATGGTCTAGAATATTAGAATAACTCCTCATTCTTCATATAGAGATATCTTGACTCGAGACTATGCCATATTTTTTTATGACATAAAATCAAGCTGCAGGATATTTTTTTCATCTCATATATAGACCTATCTAATGGATTAGCAGAAAGTAAATTGTTATTTATCTCTCATCCACTGAGGTATATTATCATGCCACATGAGGGGTTGTGTATGAATCTATTTGGTTATGTCACATTTTGGCTTATATGGATATTCCCAAAGAAAACACACATATCATTCATTATGAAAATCGGGCGTGTTGAAGCTTGTGAAGAATCCAATTTTTTATGAAATAACCAAGCACATTGAGGTTGAATGTCATTTTTTAAAATAAAAAGTCTTGAACCACCACGTCTATCTCCATTACTTCCCAAAAATTCTTAAGTAGCATATATACTCACCAAATCTCTTGGAAAGGTGAAATATGAGATGTTTTGAGGGTACTTTTGTAAAGATAATGTAATAAGGGAGGAGTGTTAGCATAAGTGTATTACATTATAGCTTGGTCAATTTCTCTTCCATGTATCATGTTTGGTTTCTAAACTGACTTCATTCCTAACAATCTATCTAACCTCCTGCTATCGTATGCATTCTCCTCCACCGCTCAATATAATCATAAAAGAATTTTGTCATTTATTCCCATTGATGGACCTAACAATATGAAAAATATCCCTCCATGTTTAGCATTCAAGGTAATCTTTATAGTGACCACTTACATTATAATATAATTCATCCGTGTTGAATATAATGTAATTTTTTTGTGGTGTTGTCATATGTATAAACAATGTAGTATGTTCACTATTCTTAGTCTTTTTCTCTCATAGGAATATGTGTCTCATATATAACATCTAATCTCCCATGAATTTATCACGTTAACAATTTTTAGCCAAGGATTATAAAAAATTTGTTTATTGGGATGTTTAGGTGTTAAAAATATTTATTTTTGTGTTCAAATCCCTTTTCATTTCTAGAATTAAACATTTTTATTGTATTTCCACCCCTGATGTACTTTCTTTTTAAGTTTAATACAATTTAAGTTTCTCAAAACTAAATTTCATTGTTATATTAAAGATATGATTTTTAATAATTTTAATGATGTTACATGGGTTTGGAAAATTCTATTTCTATCATTAGGAATCCAAATTTTAGGAATAAGAATCATACCATGTATTTAATGCAAGGTTTCTTGCACTACTATAGTTTTTAATTTCATATTAGGTAGATGAAAAAATGGGAGATGATAGGTTCTAGCATAAATTTCCCAACAAGATCCAAATTTTTTCATCGATAAGTTGTATACGTATGAGAAAAATAGATAGGGTAAGGATGAGGACGAATACATATGAATGAAGGTGGAAGGTTGAGTGTGTGCATTCTGATTTTCCGATCTAGTGCTGATTATGAGAAATTCCATTTTTCTAGGAGAAACTACTTGTGAATGAAAAACAAGACCAAAAAAGGAATATTAAACAATATATGTTAGTGGATTGCCTAGCGTGTGCTAGATCTAGGAAGTGTGATACTTCCTAGATGGTTGTCAATCCACTATTTAATACAATTCAATGCAATAAATAACGTAAATAAACAACATCCTACTGTAGTTGATATGATTTAGGTATCTCATTCAAATACAATAAGAAAATTTAATCTAACAGGTAAGGTTATGATCAGATCTAGAGGTTGGGTAGGTAGCCAAGGTGACTAGGACAAGTCAGATCAGGTTTTGGGTGGTTTGGTTTATTTGGGTGAAGGTTATGAGGTTTTTATTACAGGCATAATTACCAGATATAGAGACTAACATCGGTCTGATATGACCAGATGTTGGTTGAGAGGAAACCGATGACGGTTTGGGTTAACCGGTGTCGGTAGGGGTGGACTGATAGAAACTCAATAAAACTTGGTTTTGAAGATTCTTTGTGATTGCACAAAGAATGGGAGAATGAGGGTTAGGTTGCCAAAGACATTGAGAATTCTCAGAGACATCTGGTAGTTAGGTATAGAGGGCTAGGAGGTTGTAGGTGGTTAGGTGGAGGGATTGACAGAAGGTGGGAGGTGATGAGATGCAAAAGATACTAGGACTCTCAAACAGAGATAAAGAAATTGATCTAAATAAGTATGGAAATATGCAGATCTAAATGCACTTACTTGTATTTGTAGACTAGGTGGTTGGATGAGGGTGATGGTTGATCTATGAAACTAGTGGTCAATGTCATGGCAGTGCTTCCTAGAATGTTACCATGAATGCTTAATCGTTATATTAGTTTTGCTTTGTTGATTTAGGATGTCTAGACGCAAGAGGGTTCTTGTTTGTGCTTGCATACACATCTCTCTCTCTCGCCGATTGAATAATTCTTCCAACCTTTGGAACAAGGTTACCAAAGTGAATATATGGTAACCGACGACAATTTAGGTTAATTGGCATCGTTTTAGGGTTAACCGGCATCGGTTATGGTGGGAAATCCTAGGTTTTCCAAAATAGCAGATCTTGGCTATCTTTTTACCAGTTCTACTTGTTGGTTTAGGTCTAAAATGGTATTTTCCATGTAAGTAAGTGGGCATGTTTGTTAGAGAAATAATAGGCATCTAGTGTTAGGGTTAGACTAAGTCTCAATTAGTTATGGTAAGTAGAGATTGAGTCCTAGTTAGAATTAACATGCTAAGAATAGGTCTATGATGACATGTCTAGGTGAGGTGGCTAAGTGAGGTGGTCAAGTAAGGACATTAATTAAATTAATTAAAGTAATTAATTCAATTAATCATGTGCACTATTTAATATACATATGTAATGTATGGTTTTTTTAATTAATGGGGATATAAGGGTGGTACAACCTAATTTTGGTCTCTACATTTTTCCCCTTTTGGTCACGTAGCTTGTATTGGTAAGCGGCACTTTGAAAAAAACATGAAATTATTGTCCCATGTGTGGGTGAGAGTAGGGTTGCCCCAGGTGTGGGTGAAGGTGATCCCCCTCAAACCAGGAATTGATGAGGTGTTATACGAAATCGGTGAGTGGTTTTATAAATGTGTAGTTGGTGGAAGTGAAGGTAGGTGGGGAAGGGTATGAGTACTATGGGAAAGGGTGATGGTTGACTTGGGTAATAAGTAATAGGCCAGGGTCAAATTGGGAATGGATAATGGTCAAATCGGGTAATAGGTAATGGGTAATGGAAATAAAATGCACGCACATGTATAGACTGCAACACGGTATAAGGTTGAAGAGCTTGCAAACTCTACATTGTCAAAGGTTGATAGGTTTATCCAAACAAGGGTGAAGTGATTCAGGTATCCAAGGCATAGGATATCGTCTCGATAACAAAACGTAGGTTAGGTGCAAGAACATTTAGGTATGTTCTGGTACACTAAAGGTTTTGTCAACATAAATGAAATGGCAATAGGAAAGGTATGGTCATTAGGCCAAACAACATGGGTAACAACATTACAAAGTATAGTGAGTACACAGGTCAATGGTCACACCAAATAGGTCAAGTCCAAGTAATTAGGTCATGGAATGGGTAAGGCCAAGCTATAGGTAAAATAAAAAATCCCAAGACGCGACTAAGGAAATTTTGAGGTATTTTGGGCTTGGAGGTAGGTTGCAATAAGTCTTGGTGAGGACAAAGGGTATTGGGTAATGATAAGTTAAGGCCAAAATGGGCAAAATGGGGTAAAAAGTGATAGTAGCGAGGAAATCGATGTTGGTTAAATGTAATCGACGTTAGTCATGTTGGTTAGGGTTAATAAAAATAAAAATCCATATTTTACATATTCATTTTAACTTGTTGCTTTTTGGGAAAACAAAAGAGTGGTGGGGTACGAGTAGAAAGCGATGATACAAGGTGTTTAAACTGAGATAGTGAGTGACTAGTGCATGATTGGCATTCAGTAGGAGGGTTCATGATATCGATTAGAGAAATTTGATTGGTTGCAAGGTGAGGATTGGATTTGGGGATGGTGAAGGTGGGAGAGGGTTTGGGTGGACCACCGACATAGTGGTCACATGTACCACCACACCGATGACAACAAGATGAGGTAGGATTCAATCTCCGTTGTTGTCTTTGGGTTAAAAAGAATGTTTTAAATTGGTTTGGGTTAAAGGGGTTTGGGGGAATGAATTTTTCATTTATAGGTAAAAATGAATGAAATGAGGGAGGGGGTCCAATATAGTGTAAATAGGGGTGGGAATGAAGTTAGGGTAGGTTTGGGTAGGGTAGAGTAGGTTTTTAGGGTGTTTTGGTCAATTTTGAGGGAGGGTTTGGGTTTTATTTTTGTTGTCGTGACATAGACCAATGTTGGTCGGGGGTTTGCCAACGCCGTTTGGACGTGGCCAACATTAGTCAAGACTGAGGTGACTGACACCGGTGAAATTAAACCAACATCGGTCAAGGAAAACCTATGATGGTTAAGGTGACCAACGCTGGTTAGGGATGATGAGAAATAGGGGTAAGGAATGGGTAGGGGGAAGGAAAAATAGGAAAGGAAGGGCTAAGGGAAGGTGGATGTAGGGAAAATATGGTAAAGGGGTATTTGGGTGATGGTGGGGGGTGGTAAGTAGATAAAATGAACTAGGATGGGAAAGGATGATAAGGGAAAATAGGTGTAACAATATACTAGGAAAAAGGGGTAGTTGGTAGGGTTGTGGTTTGGGTAGGGTGTTGGGTAAATGGTATGTTGGGTATGGTCAAGGTTAAACAATGTGTTGTTTGATTGGTGTAGGTGAGAGAGCAGTTACGGATGTAGGATAGAGTACCACCTCTATTATAGGCAATATTGTCAAGTGTGACTGCAGAGGAGTGGTGGTATGTGATAGATGTAGGATGGATTGGGATTTGAATTTACCGGTGCATAGCTCGAGATCCTAGTTTGATAGTCACACTCATCGATAGATGGGATTCCATGACCAACACTTTTCATTTTTCGACGGTGAGATTACTCTCACCCTAGAGGATGTATATAGGTTCTTGTGGCTACTGATGGTTAGGGAACATGTCTATTCTATTACCTCGGAGGCCTTAGAGGAGCTGATAGTGAATTTTTGGAGAGGCGATGATGAAGCACAGATACCATAGTGTGAGCCTAAGCTATGGAGACATGTACGTGGCCTATCCTCAGGAGATGTGGTTGGTTGTATTGATCATGGAGGAAATGTGTTCCTTTACATTTCCAGATGCGAGAGGGTGGGATATTAACACCACAAGTGTTGATGGGGGTTCTCTAGGATATGATGAAGGATACGACCTATTTTTCTTGGGCACCAACATTCTTACTAGAGTTATACAGAGAGTTTTGGGCTTATGGGAGGCTACAAAATTTTATATTGTGTTGTACCTTCCTTCTTCACTTTGTTGGGCAAATGAGCACATCATATGTGTGTGTCCAATTGGTTTTCCCCGACTTGATGCATTCGATGTGGGCTTGGTCCGAGTTGGTTATAGGTGTTGGGTACTTATTGGGAGAGAGCACAGGGCTAGTAGGGTTACACATGATGTGACCTATTATAGGTGTGTGCTAGAGGGATTGTCGAGGGGGTTGACATTATTTGGAGGCCATATGTTGGCTTCCCTTCCTACAAACACATGGTAGTGGATTTGGATGAGCTACAATTGCTCATGTGGATAGAGGGATGTCATGCCAGTGAGCACAACATTATACTTATTGACATGGTCAGATGATAGTTTGGGCTTCCCCAGGACGTGCCTCTGTCATTCCCACAGTACAAGAGAGATGACGTGGTGAGGCCTATGCCTCAACCATAACCAACTGTGGCTGATAGGGTAGGAGGGGTAGGTGGTGGAAATCCGATTGATGATGCCGAGGTTACTAATAGATATAGTCGGTGGTGGGCGGTGCAACTATGGGCAACACTACTAAGGCTAGGGCCGCTTGACTTACCCACTATTACGGTTTAGAGGGACACATTACAAGGGCATGTGGCCACCCTTTTGACATAGATTAGAGCATTACAGGGGGCAACTTATAGGACTAGAGGCACATGTTGCCACTTTATAAGTGCAGGTCGTAGCCTTATAGGCCCAAGTTGCATAAGGACGGGTATCTCGCACATGGTGGGAACGGTGATGGGGGATAGGTAAATACATTCCAGGGCGTAGATATCAGGTTTTCAAGGTTAGTTAGCCACTACATAGGCTCAAATTAGGGCCTTACAGCCCAGTCATAGTGCAAGAACCTCCACAATCCTAGGGAAAGGGTCTCATTTTATAGGTAGTAGTGGAACAGGTCCCACAAGACAAAGAGAAGGGAAAAGTTTATAGGGACAAGGTTTGAGGCCTTCATTAGCATGACAGAGCTTGTAGGTTGTTGTGAGACCCTATGGTACCACCACGATGGCAGTGTTGATGGTGAGGTTTAGGGATGCCCTAAATGAGGCATGGTATTGCTAGGATCACCTGATGACTGCCAGATAGATTATCCCTCCTATGCAGAGTATAAGGCACAACAGACCTCAAGTCGAGGAAAAGATCCCACACTCATAGTGCAGAGAGTACAGGGGTCAGTGAACCTAGAGACAGGGTCAAGGTGAGGCTACCAGGTTCAAAAGGCCGAGATCTAGCCACGGGCAAGGCAGAGATTAGACTAAGACCCATGGAGGGTGGATAGATGGTGACAGGGCACCAGATAGGCAGAGAGGAGGAAATAAATGATACCTGTCCCGAGGGTCTTAGGTGGGGTGATGATTAGTCACCTGGTATAGTTATGTATTTATTTTTTTGAGATTTTGATATATATACCGGCCTATGTGTCAATGATAGTGAGGCTATACATAAGATTTTTGTGAGTTGATTTTTACATCGTCCCGCATGCCGAAGCTTTTGAGGTTGTATATGAGAGTTTCTAATATTTTTTATCATATACCGACTTACGTGCCAAAGATGGTGAGGTTTTATATGATATTTTGAGATACTTGTTTGTATTTGTATCTGTGTATATGTGTAGTGATACACATACTTTTTCCTAGTGATATAGATGATGATATTTATGGTATGGATGATGTACTTGTGTTTTGAAATTTCTATTAGTATTTGTGGATGGATGGAAACTAGGTGGATTAGGCATGGTGGAATCAGGTTGGTTTAGGCATGATGGAGTCAGGTTGATTTAGGCATGGTGGAGTTAGGTTGGTTTAGGCATGGTGGAGTTAGGTTAGTTAGGCATGGTTGAGTTAGGTCGGTTTAGGCATGGTGGAGTTAGGTCGGTTTAGGCATGGTGGAGTTAGGTTAGTTAGGCATGGTGGAGTCTTGTTTTTAGTTTTGATTTAATTTCCAAGTTATTGGTAACACGAGAAGTAAATTATGAGTTATATATGTATGTTATGGTTTAAATTTAAAAATCTTTGATAACATGGAAATGTGAAATGATTGATTGGATGTTTTTATGATGTGATAAAAATTTCCCAATTTTGTGAGAAATGGAAACTAATTAAGGGTGAATGTTAATAGAAAACATGTTGGGGAAATGGTATAGGGTAAAGAGTGGTTGAGAAAATCTCCAAGGGCCCCATGCCCTTGAAGTGCTTCTTACATAGCCCCAACAAAAAGGGGCCTCAGCTGATTTAGTTATCCCATAAGCTAGGGAAGAATATGATGAGGTAGAGGAATGAATTGGTAGGTTTTAGGCATGATTGAGTCTATATCATAGGTATGGTTGAGTCTTAAATGAAAGTAGAAATATTTAAAATGTATATATCGATGGTCTGGTCCTATATAGGGTAATCAATAAGTAATGAAGAAGGTGAATGGTAAGAGGTGACAAAAATATCCACCTAATTGATAAGAACCATAACAATTCTTCCATACCAAAGATTGGCTTATGAACATAAGACCCTAAAGGCATTACATGATTGACTATGCTAAGGGTGAAGAAATTCACATGATCATGAAATGTCATGTTTATGGCAAGTCCCTTGAGAAGATAGAAAATTAGGGTGAAAATACAATGAGGTGAAAATGGGTGGTTTTAGCATAACTTAGTGTACGATGGCATGTTTACCTAGCAAGAAACCCATGATCAAAAATAGGAAAGTCCATGACGAAAAATTTATCATTTTCTTACTTTTTGTGTTTCTGACAAATTGATCAATGTGGGAAGTCTATGTGGGATGAGTATATTATCTCCTTGAGGTCTTCGTGAAGCTAATCAATGTAGGAAGCTTCGAATATGTTATTTTGTTTGTGCAAGGATAGTCCCTTTTCTATGATAGACTATGTGCAGTATGGTAAGATTTGTATAGTTGTCCTTCGAGGGAGCAATCTATTTATAGCGGCGAGATAGAGAGAAGAGATGTCCCTTTTGAGGGAGTCATATTTTTGCTAGAAGTTTGACTCAAGGATTTGAATCCCATTTTTATTTTGAAATTATTTTACTTTTTGGACTTTTAAGTCATGGACAAGACTATAGAGGAAGATTAGGCTCTTGTTTAGAAGACAAAACCCTAGCACACATAGATTAACTATGAAAGAGATGGTTTCAAGTGATGAACAACCATGGGATTCCATCTTTGAAAAAGATGAAAAGTATCCATGAGAATGATGCCATGAGTAGAGTCATGGTATTCATATTAAAGATAAGGCTTAAAGGTGATAGGTAATGACATGATTCTTGTTTAGTCATTGATCCTAAAAATAGGTAACATGGAAAGTGAATGGTGCTCAAGGGACAAGCGGTCAAGTAGAGAGAAGGTGATATAGGACTTGATTTCAACACTAAAATGGTAGAAGATGCAAGGCATTGAAGGTATTAGGTTCGGGTTTACCTTCAAGTGAAGACAAACGATAAGAACCTAATCCATATATACGAGTAACGATATTGGGTCTAAGCCAATTAGGAGAAAATTTTCCCCGTTTACCTTTTTCTTCTTTGGTTACATGTTGATTTTCCTTCGGGACGAGGCCATCAACCTAGAAGCTTCATTCATGGACACATTTATCATAGGCACATTTGATACATTTTTGGTATATTTGGAGATGATTAAGAGCACCGAGATAAAGTTCATCTAGCAACTCAAGTTGTGATAAATGATCCTAATGAAAGCCATCATCATTGAGCATGTCTTGTTGTGAGATTCAAAGAGATGGAATATGGACTTCAAGAGGCAAGACAACCTCGGTACCATAGACTAGAGAGAAAGGAATGATAGCATTCAAGTGTGAATACTAATGTGGTAAGCCCATAAGGTGAATGAAATGTGTGTATGTCAATCCTTCCTAGTATCATCAACTACTTTCATAATAATTTTTTCAAGGTCTTATTATTTGATTCTTCTTGGTCATTTGTTTGTGGGTAGTAAGGTGACAAGAAATTGAGTTGAATGCCAAAAGTGTCGCAAAGATTTCGTAGGGTTTTCTTTTTTGAATTACAAGTTGTTATCAGTGATGTGGTGATGAGGGACACCAAAGTGACAAATAATGTGATGGTTGATGAATTCACAAATTTTCTTGGCTTTTGTAGAAATGAGGGGAATGGATTCTACCTAGTTAGTGTAGTATTCAATTGCAGTTATAATCCATTGGTGGTGTTGTGAAGAATGAGGATTGATCTCTCTAACAAGATCCAAACCCCATTGAGAAAAAGGCCAAAGGTCTTGTGTGACCTGTAAGGAATGACTAGGTGTGTAATGAAGATTAGCATGTTGCTGAAATTTCACACAATGTTTGACAAATTCACAATAGTCACGGTTTATGGTTCACCAATAATAGCCTAGGTGAAGAACTCGTTTAGTGATAGTAAATCCACTAAAGTGACATCCACAAATTCTATCATGAACTTCCTTGATAGTGTAGGGAATTTCAAAACTTGTAAGGCATTGTAAGAGAATACTGTCGAAGCCACATTTATAAAGAATACCACCCATGATAACATAGCGAGAGACACCTTTAAGAAAGGTACATTGTCCATTATGAGTAAGATCGAGAGGTAGAATGGAAAGGGAAAGGTAGTCTGCAAACTTCTTATACCAAAGGTCACGTGGGTCAGGTGCAACAGTTTTGATGGAGTTGACATCTCAAGATAAATAAGAAGGTGATTGCAACCTTTGTATTGTGACAAAGATTTTGGAGTCAAAAGATGAAGCGGGTATCTGAGAAGCCAAACAGACATGGTATCTACAAATTTATTAGTGAACGTGGGGTGGTTTGAAGTTTGTAGCGATCAACGGTAGTCAAAATTATGTCAACATGGTGTTTGTACTTGTTGGAGTGTTTTTACAACACCGGTATATACCATTGACCTTGTTTATAACCAATTGAGAGTCACCAAACATATTAATTGACTTGACATCTAGGGAAATGGCGGCTTTAAGGCCTAATATAAGTGCTACATATTTGGTGATATTGTTAGTACAATCAAAATATAGTTTTAAAAATAAATGAATAGTTTCACCATTAAGAGGAATGAGGATAACGTCTACACCACCTCCACACTGACATTTGGAACCATCAAAGTATAAGGTCATTTGGTAAGTGGTATCATCTAAAGAGAGGGTAGTAATGGATTCATATGGAAAATCAAAGTTAGAGGGTTGATCTTCAAAAAGGGGTGCGTCTGCTAGTTGGTCAACGATGGTTTGGCCCTTGATATATTTTTAGTGGATGAATTCGAGGTCAAGGTTTGCAAGAAGCATGAGCCAACGTGTAACACATTGATGTTGGTAAGGTTTGGCATACGTGTAATGTAAGGGGTAAGTGTTAGTGATGATTTTTTTTTTTGTAGTTGAGTAGGTAATGACAAAATTTAGTGGCAAAAAAATAAGGCTAAGAAAAAAATTTCAGCATGGGTGTACCTAGTTTCGTAGTCTAAAAGGGTATGGCTTATGTAGTAAACCACTTGCTCCTAGTCTTGTTCATTGCGATGAGTGAGCATAGAACCTAGGGAATAATCAAGTAGATAAATTTATAGATAAAAGGGTTGGTCATGTTTAGGGGAATGAGCATCAATGTTTGAAGAAGTTTTTTTAAGGCATCAAATGCTTTTTGGAATTCATCATCCCATTTGAAGGAGACGTCCTTTTTGAGGAGATGATGAAATAGTTGACACACCGGTCGAAATTTAGAACATAAACCAACGAATAAATTGTAACTTACCTTGAAAACTTTGAAGTTGATGGATATTAGCACACGGAGGAATTTTGAGAATAGCCTTTACTTTAGCAAGATCAACTTCTATGCCACACAAAGAAATGATGAAACCAAGGAGCTTTCCTGAAAGCATCGTTAAGACACACTTCTTTGGTTTAAGGTGAACACAATACTTGATGAGGTGGTCAAATATAACCTTAAGGACTGTAAGGTGTTCTACCCGATGTTTGGATTTGGAAAGAAGGTTATCTATGTAATCTTCCAATATAGGATGCATTATTTCATGGAAGATATAAGTCATGGCTAATTGATATGTAACACCAGCATTTTTAAGGCCAAAAGGCATGACTCGATAGCAAAAGGTCCCCCAAGGAGTGATGAAGACATTTTTTTGTCGATATTTTAGAGTGAGTAATATTTGATTATAACCCGAGAAACCATCCATGAGTGATAGCATCTCATGGCCGGTGGTGAGATCAACTAGTTGGTCAATGCCTGGTAGAGGAAAGTTATCTTTGGGGCAAGCTAAGTTGAGGTCATGGAAATCCATGTAAATGTGGAGTCCCCTATTGTTTTTGTGACAGAACGATATTAGAAATCCATTAGGGATAGTCAATAGGTAGGATGAAGGAAACCGAGAGAAGGAACTTAATTTCTTCTTTAACAACAAGGGCAATGTGAGGATGTATTTTCCGTAGATTTTTTTTACAGTTGGGCATCGTGAAATGGTTTGATGTTGTGGACCACAATGTTTAGGTCAATATCTGCGCATATCAACATAGGACCAAGCAAAAGCATTGTTATGGTCCCAGAGGAAAGAAATAAAAGCTTCTTGTTCAATATCATCTAAATATTGTCCTATCTTTAGAATGTACGGGTTATACTAAATATTAATGTTGATATCGATAGTCAATTCATTCAACATGGTTTGCATCTCTCGAAGGTAATGACTGGTGAATATAAGAATCTTCCACACCAAGTTAGGTGAGGATAGACTCATCGTCTTGACATTAAATGACATTAATAGAAGTTGCATCGTCATCGATTATGTCGATACGGGAAGGGAAGAGAAGAGGGAGCCTTGCCATCATGTTGATAAGTCGAGGTCCCAGGAAATCGTGTTAAAAAAGAGGTAGGAGGAATAGATTCAGGATCTATGGACTCCGTGGGTAAGGGTGGTGACGTTCGTAAATGGGGTGGAGAAGGTTTTTCATTCTTAATGAGGTCGATATGGGCCTCCTTAGAAGGTGGTGTGGTAAATCCAATGCCACTATGATATTTGTGTTTACGGTGGTACATGGATGATGGTATGACAACCTTGTTCATAAAAATCAAAGCCAAAGTCTTTCCATGCACAACTATTTCACCAAATAGTTGCATACATTAGAAAAAATAGATAGGGTAAGGGTGAGGAGGAATACCTATGAATAAAGGTGGAAGGTAGAGTGTGCGCATTCTGATTTCCTGATCCAATGTTGATTGCGAGAAATTCCTTTTACTAGGAGGAACTACCTCGTGAATACAAAACAAGACCACAAGAGGAATATTAAACAATATATATCAGTGGACTACCTAGCGTATACTAGATCCGGAAGTGTGATACTTCCTAGATGGTTGTCAATCCATTGTTTAAAACAACTTAATGCAAGAAATAATGTAAACCAATAATGTCCTACTATATTTGATATGATTTAGGTGTCTCATTCAAGTAAAATAAGAAAATATAATCTAACAGGATAGGTTATGATCAGATCTGGAAGTCAGGCAGGTGGATAAGGTGGTTGGGATAAGTCAGGGTCAAGTTTTGGGTGATTTGGTTTATTTAGGTAAATGTTATGAGGTCGTTGTTATAGGTAGATTTACCAGATATAGAGACCGACGTCGAGTTTGGTATGACTAATATCGGTTGAGAGGAGAGAAATGATGTTTTAGGTTAACCGACATCGGTAGGGTCGGGATGATAGAAACTCAATGAATTTTGGTTTTGATGATTCTCTATGATTGCACGAGAATGGTGAGGTAGGTGATAGTCTTTGGGAGTACTCAAAGATGTCTGGAGTTGGGTATGGAGGGATAGGAGGTTGTAGGTGGTTAGGTGGAGGGATTGACAGGAAGGTGAGAGGTGATGAGATGCAAAGGAGACTAGGACTCCTAAACAAAGATAAAGAAATTGATCTAACTAAATATGAAAAGACACATATCTAAATGTACTTACTTGTACTTGTAGACTTGGTGGTTAGATGGAGGTGATGGTTGATCTATGAAACTAATGATTAGTGTTATGTCTATGCTTCTCGAAACATTACCACGAATGATTTCCTTTCATATTAGTGCTCGGTGTTGGTTTAGGATGTCTGGATGTACAAGAGTGTTTTGGTGCGTGCTTACATGCAAATCTCTCTTCTCCAAAACTCGAATAATTCTTCCAACCTCTCAAACAAAGTTTCCAAAGTGAATATATGGTAACTAATGATGGTTTAGGGTGACCGATGTCAATTTCAGGTTTACCGGCATTGGTTAAGGTGGGAAATCCTAGGTTGCCAAAATAACATATCCTGACTATCTTTTGGCCAATTTTTCCTGTTGTTGCAGATCCAAAATAGATTTTGCACTTGGATAAATGGGCATGCACTTAGAGGAAGAATAGGCATGTGATTTTAGGGTTGAACTAAGTGTTAGTTAATTAATTTAGGTAGGACTAATTCTTAGTTAGTTATGGTAAGTGGATTTTGAGTCCTAGTAAAAGGAAACATGCCAAAATAGGTTTGTGATGAAGTGTCTAAGTGATGTGGTGGGGAGAGGTGTCTAGGTGAGATGGAAATTAGTTCAATTAAGGTAATTAAATAATGAATATTTTGAGCATGGGAATTAATTTAATTGTAGGTAATTAAATTAATATACATGTGGGGTGAAGGGGGAGTGTGACTCAAATTTGGTGTCTACACTTTGCCCCTTTTTGTTGCGTAGCTTGTATTGGTAAGTGATGCTGACAAAAATAGGAAGTGATTTCCCCATGTGTGGTGAAGGTGATCCCCCTCAAACTAGGTACTGATGAGGTGTAATATGGAATCAATGAGTGGGTTGATAAATGTGTAGTTGGTAGAGGTGAAGCTAGGTGGGGGTAATGGTCACTTGGGTAATAGGTAATAGGCCAGGGTCAAAATTGGGTAACAGAAATTAAAATCAAATACACACACACATATAGATTGCAACATGGTAGTAGGTTAAAGATCTTACAAAATCTACATTTATAAGGTCGATAGGTTTATCCAAATAAGGGTGAAGTGATTTAGGTATACAAGGTATAGGATATGGTCCGAAACACAATGTAGGTCAGGTGTAGGAACGTTTAGGTATGTTCCAGTACACCAAAGGTTTGGTTGGGATAAATGACATGACAATAGGCAAGGTATGGTTTTTAGGCTAAAACAACATAGGTAACAACATCACAAGGTATAATGAGTACCAAGGTCAATGGTCACAATAAGTAGGTCGGAGTTCAGAAATAAGGTCATGACATGGGCAAGGAAAAGGTATAGGTAAAATAACAAATTCCAAGATGCAACTAAGGAAATGTAGGGGTTGTTTGGGCTTGTAGGTAAGCTTCAATAGGTATTTATAATGATAAAAGGTGTTTGAGCAATAATGGTTGTAGGAAAAAGAATACTATCATTAACAAATATATATATATATAAGGGTTGACTAATGCCGCTTATATTGACCAAATCGATTTACTAGGGCACAAATATGACTATTGTCACATGTAGAATTGGCACTAAAAAGAAAAATTCTTCTTTTATGGAATAATTTTTATTTTCCAATTGTAGAAAATGATAGAGGAGATTTGGAAAGTTGAAAAGCAACCAAATGAGAAAGAGATTATAGTTGGTGAGCCTCATGATAGTGGGTGATTGGAATTTGGTAGGTGGGTCTATGAGATCGGGTCAAGTTATTTGATTGGTTGTGAGGTGGGTAGTTTATTTTCTAATGGAAGAGGAAGGAGAGGGATCAGGTGGGCCACTGGTGCAGTGGTAAGACGTACCACCACACTGACGACACCTAGATGAGGTAGGATTTGATATAATCTATGCATTTGGTTGAAAAGATTATTGTTGAAATTGTTTTGTTAAAAAGTTTGGGTGTAAAGTTAATTGTTGAAATTGTGGGTATAAATGTAGGAAATGAGGGGTGGGAAGGTCCAATGTAGGTTAAATAGGGTTGGTAATTAAGCTAGGATAATTTTGGGTGGGTTAGAGTAGGTATTTAGGGTAGTCTTTGTGAATTGTTGAAAAATAGGATAGGGGTTTACGAATATTAAAGCCATGATAGTGACCGACGAAGGTCAAAGGTTAGCCAAAGTCAGTTGGCCTTAGCCGACATTAATCAAGTATTAGGTGACCGATGTTGGTTATGATAGACCAATTTCAATCGGATCTAGGGAAAATAGGTCAATAAACAAGATAGGGTGGGAGGGAAAGATAGGCAATGAGATATAAAGGTAGGTTTTAAGGAGAATGGGTAGGGTAATAGGTACAAATAGGTATGATTTGAGGGATGTGAAATTGGGATGGGGAGAAAAGGGGTAGTTTTTAGTGAGATTCTTGGGAATAGGTTGGTTAGTTAAGAGTTATGTTGGGTATGGTTAAGGTTTAACAATGTTGTGGTTTGTTGGATGCAGGCTAGGGACCATCTGCAAATGAGAGACAAAGTACTACCTCTATTGTTAGGGTGATGGTCAAGCATGACCATAGAGGAATGGAGGCACATGAGACATCATCCCGATTGGGTTCCAAATTACAGGGCATATAGTTTGAGAGCCAATCTTGATGCTCACACTCATCGATAGATGGGATTCAATGACCAATACATTTAGCCCACCGACAGGTGAGATGATAGTCACCCTATAGGATGTATAAGGATCTTATGGCTACTTATAATGGGAGATCAGTTTATTTGATTTTCTCATAGGCATCGTGAGGAGGTGATGTTAGCAATGTATGGAGAGGGTATGACAGAGATGAGGTTCCATATCATGAGCTCCGAGCTATGGAGACATATACGTGGCCCATCCTTAGGAGATGAGGTTGGTTGCCACGATCATGGAGGCATTGTGTTGTTTTGCATTACCGGATGTGGAGGGTGGGAGATTCTCACGAGCGCCGATGGAGGTTATCCATGACATGATGGAGGATAGGACCCATTTTTATTAGGCACCAAAGCATTCTTAGTATAGTTATACGAGTAGCTATGGATCTATGGGAGGCTATAGAGGTTCAGGTTTATGTTGTATCTTTCTTCTTCACTGATGGGCATACAAGTACATTATATTTGTGTGTCCAGTTGGTATGCCCCGACCTGATGCATTTGATGTGGGCTTGGTTTAAGTTGGATATAGGTGTTGGGTGCCCGATATTGGAGAACGTAGGGCTTCTATGGCTACACATGATGTAGCATACTACGAGATGCATACTAGAGGAGTTTTCCAAAGTGGACATCATTTAGATGTCGTATGATAGCTTCCCTTTATACATGAAGATGGTAGTAGAGTTATATGAGATACAACTGCTTAGATGGATAGAGGATGTCATGTTAATGAGCATGATATGATACTCATAGATAGAGTCAGATGATAGTTTTAGCTAGCTCAGGATGTGCCTCCACCATTCCCACAGTACAAGAGAGATGGTGTGGAGAGGCCTATGCCTCTACCATAGCCGATGGTGCAGATAGGGTAGGAGGAGCAAGCGGTAAACCCGGCATTAATTATGCTATATAGTTATAGATAGATATAGGAAGTGGTGGAAATAACAACTACAGAAACACTACCAATGCCAGGGAATCCCGACCTATCCACGATTATAGTTAAGAGGACACATTATAGGGGCAAGTGGCTACCCTTTTGACACAATTGGGAGTAGTGCAGGGGGTAGGCGACAGGATCGAGAGGCATAGGATTCCATGTTACATGCACATTTAATAGCCCTTCGGGCCCAGGTTACACACGGTAGGTACCCACACAAGGTGGGGGTGGTGGTGATGGGGGAAAATTAGCCACCATAGAGGTGCAGATAGAAGGTTTATATAGTCATTGGCCATTGCATAGCATAGATTGTGGCCCTATAAGCCCAGGTCATAGCACATGCACCTTGACACCCTTAGGGACAGGGTTCCATTTTATAGGTAGCAATAGGATAGGGTCCCATGGTATAGGGAGAAGTGTCAAGTTCATAAGTATAGGGGCCGAGGCCATCAGTGAGGATAGACATCATAGAGCTGCTGCGAGACCTCTAAAGACCCCACGATCGTGTCGAAGGCTAGATTCAGGGATGCCCTAAATGAGGCCAAATACTATCAAGATTATTTGACTTTTTCTAGGATAGATGTCACTTCCTATGTAGAGTATAAGGTAAAACATGCATCAAGTCAGAGGACGAGATCTCACATGCATAGTGCACAGAGTACGGGGCGCGAGCCTAGAGACAGGGTCAAGGTGAGGCCACTAGTTCATGGAGGCCGTGCTTGAGCTACATGCCAAGTAGAGGTGAGACCTAGACTCATAGAGGGTGGAGAGATGATGACATGGCATTAGGCTAGAGGAGAGGATGAGGAGACAGAGATGAGCTCGACTTCGAACATCAAATTAGTGATGATTAATATCCATGTACATCATCATTTTGATTATTATTATTATTTATATATACCGGCCTGCATGCTGATGATAGTGAGGTTGTACATGAGAGTTTTGAGATTTTGATTATTATACCATCTTGTGTGCCAAATATTTTGAGGTTATACCTAAGAGATACTTGTATTATGTTGTATCAGTGTATATTTGATGGATACACTTGTTGTTATTTATAAAAGTGAGATTGATGGTTATGTAGGATGTACTTGTGTTTTAAAAGTTCTTTTGTTATTTGTATATGGATTGAAACTAGGTAGATTAGGCATGGTGGAGTCAGGTTAGTTAGGTTGGTTGAGTTAGGTTAGTTTGACATGTTTGAGTTAGGTCATCTAGGCATGATGGAGTCAAAGTTAGTAAGGCATGATTGAGTTAGGTCATTTACGTCATGGTGGAGTCGGTCGGTTTAGGCATGATGGAGTTGGGTCAGGTTTAGGCATGATGGAGTCCTATTTTTAATTTTGATTTAATGTCCAAGTTATTGGTAACATGGGAAAGAAAATGATATATTTGAAAAGAGGTGAATCCTGCAAAAAATAGAATGGAGGGTGTTATGGCTATGGATTAGGAGAACTCTGTGAAAGATAGCATATAGAAGGGGATGGGTTCTCATTATTATTTGTAATATGATGAGCATAATATAGCTTAGATGCATGATTTGGCTCTACATAATTATATGAGGATCTATTATGACCTTAAGGGATTTAATGTGGGTTAATAAATTTGATAGTATGAATATAATGTTTTTTTATAAATCATCTGTGTTCAATACTTATGCATTTCCTTTCTATATGAATCATCTCCATGTTTTACTTGTTATTTCTCTTACCTACATTTGATTATCTATCCTAAGATGATGCATTCTCATGAAACTCACATAAAGGAGAGACTCATCTTTCACGTGTGCCTCGGTGAGCACCCAGCTCCGTTGGGTGATAGGCCGATGCACATGGGATTTTTTTCTTGTTCTTTGAAGGGTGTAAAAATGACTACATCTTGGTTCCATTTTCAATAAAATCTTTGTGATGGGAAACCATATACAAAGATTGGAATGAATTTTTCAAGGCTTGTGACCATTTCCAGCACCTTGGAAACCTAGAAAGAGATATGAAATGCCCTTATGACCAATAGCTATCATGAACCATTTGAAAAATGGGTAATCGAATTTGTAGGACTAATTGTACCAACCACGCAAAGGAATGGTTTGCAATATATCATGACTTACACTGATTACTTGACATGGTGGGCAGAGGTAACACCTATAAAGGATTTTACTATGGCGAAAACTACTAGATTTTTATGGGAAAACATAATCAGCAGGTATGGTTTCCCTTTAAGTGTAATAAGTGATAGGGGTACACACTTTCTTAATGAAATAGTCGGGATTCTCATTAGCAAAATTTACGGTGGCCCATCATAAGACTACCCCATATCACCCTCAAGAAAATGGGATAGCTAAGGCATTCAAAAATACTAAGTCACACATTAACTAAGATCTCAGTGACGTTTGAAGATAGGATTGGGATGATAATGTATCACCATTATTTCTATGGGCATATAGGAGAACCTATAAAAGGTTGAACAAGGACACACCATTTCAATTGATGTTTGGTGTGGAGTTTTTTTACCATTGAATTCATGTTACCTTCACTTTGCATATAAGCATGTGCGGGAGGGTTAATTGACAAACAAGCGTTGGAAGAAAGAATTGATAAGTTGAAAAAGTTAGACAAAAGATGATCACTTGCTAGATGGAGTCAAAAGACAGAAAAATAAATATAAAAGGCAAGGAATTATTGTCATATAAATAATAAGAAGTTTAGGTTACGCAATTGGTGTTGTTGTATGATTCCAAGTATCTACACCATCCTAGAAATTAAAATTCCATTGGTTTCGACCTTACATCATCTCATACATTCTTGATTCAGGCGCTTGCTAGTTATAAGCATTGGATGGGATGAGGTTACCAGGTCACTTCAATGGGAGTATGCTAAATCCCTACTATAAATAAGTCTTCTTGGTGTTTTTAATAAGGTAGTGTTTCCAGCTATCTTCTAATTTCCCTTTATGCTTTTTCTTTTGTGCATTTCTTCTTTCTTGTTGCTTGTTCGTTTCATTTGTTTCATTTTTCCCCTTGGGCACCAAAGAACCACATTATTTTTCCAAAGTTGTGTATGCACAGAGGACCACACATCTATTTTAGTATGGGGTGGAGTGATAAGAAGTATATGTCTATAATACAAAATTGAGATGGCAGTAGAAGTTGCGGTGAATGTTTCGATTAAATGATAAAAACACGTAAGGAGCATGTAGAAGAGAAGGTGAACAATAATGGTTGGTGTCAAAAAGGATTTGTAGAAACCACGTACAAAAAGGATGAAGATTACAGGAACACCATGAGGTAGGTGAGGGAAAAAACTAGGTAAAGGAAAGAAGAAATGCCTTCGGCAATGTGTATGCATGCGTAAGAGTCTTTTCTTGGGTTGGATTTTTGTGCGCCAAAAGGTTAAAAATGTTTTTTCATGCAGGATGTAGCACATGGGTAAAATCATTTAAATATGACTTAATGCAAAAATCCACATTTAATGTTAAATTAAGTTAGTATGTGGTATAGCATTTAATGTTGGAAAGAAGAAAAAACTATAAATACAAGGTCGGGTAAATCATTTGTTACCTTGTGTTTACGAAGAAGAAAAATCTCTTGCGAACTAGGGCATCCAGAGAGATTTGTGTGAAGAAAGGAGAATCCAAGAAATCTAAAGTGTGTGACTAGGGTAGATCTGCAAACCAGTGTGGAAGGAGTACATGGGCATGGGAAATTTTTTTGAGGAAGCACTGTCTTGTGGAAGGATTTTTCCAGTTAGGGTTTGGTGGCTAGGGCACAAAGTTAGAAGGGTTTCTTCGCAAGGTTGAGCTTTGGGATTGGACAGAGTGGTAGAGCAGAGAAAGGGGAAGAGGATTTAAGTGTTAACACTAAACAAAAGAATGGCACCAAGGAAACCAACTATTTCACCAAAGAAAACAAAGGGCAAGGGCAAGGGAAAGCAAATCATTTCCATCACAAGCACCAATGAAGAATGGTACATGGAAATGTAGTACCCAGATGGGGTATTACTAGGAAAAGAATGGGAGTCACACCTGTGGAAGATGGCTGTAAGTGATTATAATCATTGCACAAGCACAACAGAGAAGGAAATGGATTTGGATTTGGTTTGACCAACCAACAAGAGGATGTTGGAAGGCATGCCAATTTACAATGATGAAGTAAAGGTCAAATTAGAGAAGGTAGGGTTGTTGCAGCTTTATGAGTTACCTTACTTCAAAAAACTTGAGCGCTTGTATCAATAGTTGATTTTACAAGTCAATGAATATCACGTTTAATTCATGGGGCACAAGATGCACATCACACCACAGCCAATATCTAATTTCACAGCCTCAATTATACAGAGATAACATTGATGATGATATGAGTGATAAGGAAGCCATCAAGAAGACAAAGAACAACATACGAATACAAGGAGGGGTCACTATACTTTGATATCACCTAGATACCAGACATAGTGATGAGGATGGCCATGTGCTTAGTCATTAAGCTCAATGATCAGGAATGATGGACACAAGTGAACAAGGAATGGCTGAATGTATGTCGGAAGATATCAGAAGGAACCATCTATAACTTGTTTGCTTTTATCGTAGATGAAATTATAAGTAGCGTACAAGAGAGAGAGAGAGAGAATATATTATTCAGCAACGTCCTCCTTAAAAAAAAAATATTGGAAATTGGAGTTCCCAAAGGCCCGTAAAAATTTATTTGAGAATATCGAGAAGAGGATCCCTCACCCGTAAATACGTTTTCAAACTATACTCGTGAAACCATGATGGCCGCTCATAAAGCACTCCTAGAGAATTGGTATAAGAGAATGCGTAACACATTCAGGGTTGAGTAGAGGATCCCAAATAAGTTTCCCATGCTCGTGAGTGGAGAGGAAGAATTTTTGGTGTACCAACACTTCTGCATTGGTAGATTTATGATGACATATGAGAACATGAGTCCATGGTACAAACTACCCTTCTCCTTCACCGTGTTATACTTCCAAGCCAGATCTAATCAATTCAAGGAGGCCAAGAGACTAAGGTTAGACATTAGCAAGGTATATATAGACCACCACAAGTTCTGCGCCGAATCTTGTCTACCTAAATAAGTGCACGTACATGGAGAGATATGTCTCCCATGAGATACAAATGATGAAGCCTTTAACGCTGCCAATTGTAAGAAGGATCAAACAAGGGTGTACCTACACATAAGGCCAAAATTTGAAAAATGTGCATACTTGGAGAATGATGTCTCCATCCTGAATACCCTATAGGAAGGAAGAAGGATGCACCTAGAAAGAGACAAAGTGAAGAGGTACATAAGGAACCAAGTGTTCAAACTACACTAGTAAGGTAAGCACACCAAAGACAAGCGCTAAGCCTAGTACTTACATGTGAAGGAAGAAATCCCCAGTGAAAGAAAAGACTCTAGAAGAAGAGGAAATAGAGCATGAAGGGTTCCTCATTCAAGAGGAATCACCAAGGAAGACACCACATGTTGAAGAAAAAGAAAGAGAAGAATCCCTATACTTGAATCCCTAGTAAGGAAGAATCAAAAGGTAACGGATGGGGCTAATTCGGAGAGAGAGAGAAGACTTAGATGCCTACATCGGTGAAAAATATGAATATGAAGATGAACCAAGAGGCGAATACCATCTTATCTATGAAATACATGATTCTGAAGAAGAAGGAGATGAGGAGAAGGAGGATGAAGAAGAAGCTGAGACCCAAGGCAAGGGGGTAGGTAGGGAAGAAGTTACAAAATATCAAAGGACCCCAAGCCTCACAAAGGAATAGGTAGACGAACCCACGAGAGAAAGAAGTGGAAAAAATCATCAAGGACCTAGTGGAACAAGAAGTGGAACGCAGTGCGGATGTGGTGATGAAGGAAGCTGAGGAGGAGAGCGTAGAAAAAGAATATGACAACATGGGAGGAGATCCCAATTTGGTTATGAGCTTTCAAAAGGCTACATGAACATGGAGGAACAACACAAAAACATCAAAATTTCAAGGAATGTGCTACATTGATGATCTAAATAAGGTGTTGCACATGCGCTTCTAGAGTATTATACCAATGGAACAAATTTAGCCATGAATTCATTTGATGAGGAAGGTACATACCCTCGAGACAAGGAAAATGCTAGCATGGGCATTTGAGTCCCACATTGATGATCTGGAATTTAAATTAAGCCAAGGGGCATTGATGAAAGTTCTAAAAACAAATGTGATAAACCCCTTGGTGAATGCTCAACGGATGTCGATGTAAAAATCTACAATGCACTCAACAAAGTCTTAGTTGAGGTTGAAGTTAGGATCTTCGAGAGAAATGATAAGGTAAAGTTTCTAGAGGTAGAATCGGAGAAAAAGGAAGAAGATATCATTGAAAAGACCAAGGACTTGAAGCAAGAAGAGCTAATCAGCACTTAGTTAAGGTGTGAGTTAAAATATGAGTAAGAAAGGGTGCACAATGCATAAAAGAAGATAAATATGATCACGGATGCCATTGTCCTAAAGCATCTAGACTTAACACCACCCGTGCAAAATTATAGATCATCTTTGCACTTGCCTGAGGACTTGACCCGCATACTCACAATGGAGAGGTGACCACTTTCCATAGAATCAGCAAAGGAGGCATTGGCACACCAAGAGAAAGAAAATAAGATGAAGGTGGTGAAGATTGTTTCTCATTACAATAAGATCCCCATTGATGTAAAATCCACCATGCAAGTCACTAAGGCTACCTATGAAACTACATAGATAGAGATAGAGTGGAAAGTATCCTAGTTGCCACCCATGAGGTGGAACTTGAGGAATTATAGGAAAAGAACAAAGGGATTAGGGTGGGGCGAGATAAGATCTAAGCCGAGGTAGAAAAGAAATCAAATACCATTGAGACCTTGTGGGGCTCAATCAAGATCTAGCTAAAGGAATTATACCCTTAAATCACTTGAAGGATGGATGTGTTAGAGGATTTAGATAAGAAACTGGAGGATATTATGGAGACAATGAGCACTAAGGGAGAGGAGCTTAGTTTGGAAGAAGTGAGCTCCTTGGTGGGTAACCTCTGTCAATAAGCATAGAATAAGGTCGACACTTGGGGGAAATTAGAAGCTGATTTAAGGAAGGATTTCCCTCTCCTCTTCTAGAAGTAAATAAATTTCCCCATTTCTTCATTCCTTCATTCTTACATTCCAACCATTTGTAAGGATCCACCACTCTTTAATTCTTTATTAAATAGTGTTTATGGGGATAGAGAATAGACATAGTGTGGGGTGATGTTGGGACCCAAAATATCAGCTAAGTACAAAAAGGTGTGTGGACACATGGGACCTAGTTGGAAAAGGCGCATGGTTTGAAGGAACGTAGGGAAAGGGTTATAGCGGGGTTTTGTAGAACACACGGTGTGCACGCAAGGTAAAACAGGTTTTTACTTAAATGTGTATTCAGCATCCTAGGTAACACACAAGAAAATCATGACCCTTATGGATAAGGTGCCACTAGCCTACCGTGGCTCAAAAAGGAAATATTCTAGGGATGCAATAGAAGGTTATAAAAGACATTATTTCAAGGAATGGAGAGCTTGGATCTAGAAAGGCATGCTTCCATAGAGGACCACTTTGACACTTGGTAACTGATCTGTAACTTCTGGAAGGTATGGGGTGGTTGTTAAGGTTATAAATACAAGCGCATGGTAGAAGAAAAGGATATAGTTGAAGAGAGGTAAAGCCCTACAAAAATAGAATGGAGGGTGTTATGGATAGGGATTAGGAGATATCTGTGAGTGATAGCATATAAAATGGGATGGGTTCTCATTCTTCTTTGTAATATGATGAGCATAATATATCTTTGATGCATGATTTGGATCTACATAATTATATGATGATCTGTTATGACCTCAAGGGATGTAATGTGGGTTAATAAATTTGATATTATGAATATAATTCTTTGTTATAAATCATTTGTGTTCAATACTTATGCATTTCCTTTCTATATGAATCATCTCCATGTGTTCCTTGTTATTTATCTTACCTGCATATAATGAGATGATAACTCTTCCTAAGTTCATAAGAATGTGGTTTAATTCTTTTTGTCCTACATTTTATTGTCTTTCCTAAGATGATGTGTTCTCATGAAACTCACATAAAGAAGAGACTCGGTGCCCGCACGTGCCTTGAGTGAGCGCTTAGCACCCATTGGGTGATAGGCTAATGTGCATGGGATTTTTTCCTGTTCTTTAAAGGGTGCAAAAATGGCTACATAATACGGGAAAGAAATGATGAGGTATATGTATGTTATGTTGCGAATTTATGAAATTTTTGCTATTATGGAAATGTGAAATGGTTGATTGGATGTTTTTATGATATCATAATATGGTAGATATGTATGTTTGTATTAATTTCAAAGTGTTGTAGAAAATGGAAACTAAGATAGAATATGAATAGGAAAATGGGGAAAATAGATTAGGATAAAGAGTTTCCAAGCTAACCTCTAAGGGCCCCATGCCCTAAGAGTACTACCTACATAGCCCTAGTGAAAAGGGGCCTCAGGCTGATGTAGGACTCCCATAAGCTGAATATGATGAATTAGAGAAATAGGTTGGTAAGTTTCGGGCATGATTGAGTCGAGGTCATAAGCATGGTTGAGTCTAGGTCATATGCATGGTTGAGTCTTAGGTGATAGTGGAAATCTTTTAAAATGTAGGTGTCAATGGTTTAGTCTTGTATAGGGTAATCAATAAGTAATGAGGAAGGTGAATGGTAAGAGGTGGTAAAAGAGCCACCTAATTAATAAGAACCTTAATGAGTCTATCATACCAAATATTGGCTTATGAATGTGAGACCCTAAAGGGATTGCATAATGGACTATTCTAAGGGTGAAGAAAGTCACGTGATCATGAAAAGTTGTAGTTGTGAAAAGTCCCTTGAGTGGATATAAAATTAGGGTGAAAAGGCAATGAGGTGAAAATGGGTGGTTTAGCGTAACTTAGTGTACGACAACACATTTACTCGCCGAAACCCATGATAAAAAAATAGGCAATTCCATGATGAAAAATTTATTATTGTATTTTGTTGTTTTGTTTTTGATAAACTAGTTGATGCGGGAAGTCTATATGGGATGAGTATATTATCTCCTTGAGGTCTTCATGAGGCTTATCAATGCGGGAAGGTTCTAAATATTTTATTGTATTTTTGTAATGACTTTATACAGTTGTCCTTCAAGGGAGCATTCTATTTATAGTGGTGAGATAGAGAGAAGATATGTCCCTTTTAAGGGAGTCATATTTTTTCTTGAAGTTTGACTCAAGGAGTTACATCCTATTTTGTTTTTGGATGTTTAAGTCATGGACAAGACTATAAAGGAAAATTAGGTTCTTGTTTAGAAAAAAACCATAGCACACATAGGATAACTATGAAAATGATGGTTTCAAGTGATGAAAGACCATGGGATTCCATATTTGAAAAAGACAAAAAGTATCCATGAGAATCATGCCATGAGTAGAGTTGTGGTACTCATATTGAAGATAAGGCTAAAAGGTGATGGGTAAGCACATGATTCTTGTTTAGTCATTGATCCTCAAAATAGGTAACATGGAAGGTGAATGGCACTCAAAGGATGAATGGTAAATAGATAGAAGGTGATATAGGACTAGATTTCAATAAAAAAGGGTCTAAGATACAAGGTATCAAGGGGCTTAGGTTTGGGTTTATCTTTGAGTGAAGAAAAATAATAAGAAGTTGATCGATAGGTATGAGTAATGATATAGGGTCCAAACCAGCTTAGGAGAAAATTTTCCCCGTTTAATTTTCTCTTCTTTGATTACATGTTGATTTTACTTGGTGAGGTCACAAACCGGAAGGTTCATTCATGGAAACGCTTTATCATAGGCACACTTGATATATTTTGGGTATATTTTCAGATGATCAAGAGCATTGAGACGATGATCAACGATGATCATCATCGTTGATCATGTCTTGTAGTGAGATGCGAAGAGATGGAATCTACACTTCGAGAGGCAAGATATCCTCAAGACAAGAGACCGAGAGAATTTTGTGGCTGCATTCAAAGTGTGAATACTAGTGCGGTAAGCCCACAAGGTGAAAGGAATGTGTGTATGCCAATCCTTCCCAAAGATTGTCAAATAATTTCATAATAATTTTGTTCAAGGTTTTATTGGTTGATTCTTCTTGGCCATTTTTTGTGGTAATAAGGTGACAAGAAATTGAGTTTAATGCCAAAATCATCACAAATATTTTGTAGGGTTTTGTTTTTGAATTAATTGTCATTATCAATGATGAGGCAGCGAGGGACATCAAAGCAAAAAATGATGTGATGATTGATGAATTCACAAATTTTCTTGGATTTTGTAGAAATGAGGGGAATGTCTTCTACCCATTTAGTGTAGTATTCGGTAATGGTTATAATCCATTGATGGTGTTGTGAAGAAAGAGGATTTATTTCTCCAACAAGATCTAAACCCCATTGAGAGAAATACCAAAGGTCTCATGCGACCTATAAGGCATGACTAGGTGTGTGATGAATATTAGCATGTTGCTGGCATTTCACACAACATTTGATGTAGTCAAAACAGTCATGGTTTAGGGTTGGCCAATAATAGCCTAGGTGAATAATTCGCTTAGTGACAGCTAAGCCACTAAACTAACTCGAAACAAAATCATCATGAACTTCCTTGATGGCATACGGAGTTTAAGAATTTGTAAGGCACCCTAAGATAATACTATCAAAGCCGCATTTATAAATAACACCACCCATGATGACATCGTGAGAGACAATTTTAAGAAAGGCATGTTTTCCATTATGAGTGAGATTAGAAGGTAGAATGGAAAGGGAAAGGTAGTCTGCAAATTGATTATACCAAAGGTCACGTGGGTCAAGCACAAAAGTTCCAATGGAGTTGACATCTCGAGATAAATAAGAGGGTGATTGTAACCTTTGTATTGTGACAAAGATTTTGGAGTCGGCAGAAAAGTGGGTATCTGAGAAGCTAGGTAGGCCATGGTATCCACAAATTTATTAGTAGAATGTGGGGTGGTTTGAAGTTCGTAATATCAAAGGTAGTCAAAATTATGTCGACATGACATTTGTACTTTTGGAGTATTTTGTTAAGACACTAGTATATACCATTGACTTGGTTTATAACCAGTTGGGAATCATCAAAGATATTAATCGATTTAAAATCTAGGGAGATGGTGGTTTAAAGGCCTAATATGAGTGCTTCATATTCGGTGATGTTATTAGTGCTATCAAAATATAGTTTGAAAGATAAAGACATAGGTGCACCATCAAGAGGAATGAGGATAACACCTGGACTGCCTCCATGTTGACATTTGGAACCATCAAATAGTAAGGTCATTTGGTAATTGGTATCATCCAAAGAGAGGGCAGCAATGGATTCATGTGGGCAATTGAAGTTAGAGGGTTGATCTCAAGAAAGATGTGCATCTGCTATTTGGTCAGCGATGGCTTGGCCTTTGAATGAATTTTGATTGATGAATTTGAAGTCGAGGTATACAAGAAACATGAGCCAATGTGAAACATGTTGATGCTGGTAGGGTTTGGCATATATGTAATGTAGGGGATCAGTGTTAGTGATGAAAAAGGTTTTTGGTTGAGTAGGTAATGAAAAAGTTTAGTGGTGACAAAAACTAAGGCTAAGAAAAAAATTCAGCATGGGTGTACCTAGTTTTGTAGTCCAAAAGGGTACAACTTATGTAATAAACCGATTTCTCTCTATGTTGCTTGTCATGATGAGCGAGCATGGCACCTAAGGAATGGTTAGCGAAAAAAATTATAGGTAAAAGGGTTGGTCAACTTTATGGGGAATGAGAACCATGGTTGAGGAAGGTATTGTTTTAAGGTGTCAAAGGCTTTGTGGCATTCATCATCCCATTTTAATGAGACACCCTTTTTGAGAAGATGATGAAATGGTTAACCTTTTATAAAATTTGTGAAATAAACTAATGAATAGATTGCAACTTACCTTGCAAACTTTGAATTTGATGGAGATTAGTAGGTGGAAGCATTTTAATAAAAGACTTTACTTTAGCAGGATTGAATTCTATGCCATGCAAAGAAACTATTAAACCAAGGAGTTTTCCTAAAAGCGCTCACGAAGACATAGTTCTTATATTGAAGGAAAACACAATACTTGATGAGGCAATCAAAGATGACTTTAAGGACTATCGGTGTTCAAACCGATGTTTGGATTTGACAAGAAGGTAATTTACGTAATCTTCCAATATGCAATGCATAATGTCATGAAAGATATAAGTCATGGCACGCTGATATGTAGCACTAGTATTTTTAACACCAAAAGGCATATGACTCGATAGTAGAAGGTCCCCAAGGACTGATGAAGGAAGTTTTGTGTTGATCTTCTAGAGTGAGTAATATTTGATTATAACTCTCGAGAATTTTTCCATGAGTGATAACATCTCATGGACAATGGTGATATCAACCAGTTGGTCAATGTCTGGTAGAGGAAATTCATCTTTAGGGCAAGCTAAGTTGAGGTTGTGGAAATCCATGCAAATGTAGAGTCCCCCTGTCACTTTTTTGATAGGAATGATATTAGAAATCCATTGGGATATTCAATGGGTAGGATGAAGGAAACTGAGAGAAGGCATTGGAGTTCTTCTTTAACAAGAAGAGAAATGTGAGGATGCATTTTCCGCAGCTTCTATTTTATGGGTTTGGCATTAGGAATGGTTACGATATTATGGACCACAATGTTTGGGTCAATACTAAGCATGTTAGTATAGGACCAATAAAAATAATTCCTATAGTTCCAGAGGAAAGAAGTAAAAGATTCTTGTTCATCAAAGATCTAAAGATTGACTATCTTCTTAATGTGTGGGTCATCATGAGTGTTAATGTTTATTTCGATAGTTGATTCATTCAACATGGTTTGCATCTCAGAAGGTAATGACTGGTGAATATAAGAATCTTTCACACCAAGGTAGGTGATTATAGACTCATCATCCTGACATTGAATGATGTTAATAAAAGGTGTATCGTCATTGATCATGTCAAGATATAGGAAGGGAAAAGAATAAGGAGATTTTCCATCATGTTCATGAAATGTTTTTAAGAGGAATAGATTCGGGATCTATGGACTCCGTGGGTGAAGGTGGTGATATTGGTGAATGGGGTGGAGAAGGTTTTCTTCCTCAATGAGGTTGATGTGGGCCTTCTTGGAAGATGGTGCGGAAAATCCAATGCCAATGTGATCATTGTGTTTATGAGTGGTATATGAAATGATGATATGGTGGCCATGTTCATAAAAACCCAAGCCAAATCCTTTCCATGCGTGGCAGTGAAGGAAAGTGTGGGAAAAGTGGAGGTTAGTAAGAGATTAGAGGCCATGATGAAAAGGGTTGTGTTTGGGATGGAGGTTTGGGTGAATAAGTGGCGATATCAAATCCCCCATACATTAAGTTGGTCGAAGGTAGGGATAACCATAAAGAAAAACCTTCCTATGTGGTAGTCATAACGAGGGTACTTGGCATAGGTTTCCATAATCTTCTTTGAGTTAGGAATGTGTTAATATTGTAGAGGTAGTACTCCCCTAGAGTAAGGCATTAAAAAAATGTTATAAGGGATCGGTAGTCGATATGCAAGTAGTGGGGATAGAAGAATCACTAGATGGTTGGGCAGGAGGATTATCAATTAGTTGGGAAGCAAATGGGTCACCAGAGGTTTCAAATGACCACGGTAGGAATAAAAGAGTTAGGTGTGGGAGAGGTTGCGGTAGCATTTTTGATGGGTTCATGGGTGAAGGAGAAGTGGGGGTAGTGGCATATGCCTTGACTAGTACAAAAACATCATTAGGTTGATACAACATGTTACAAGTTTTCCATGGTAACAAGTCTATGGGGATGGTGTAGTTATGCCCTTCATGTTTGAATTTTACACATCAATGTGAAGTTCAAGGGACACAACCTCAGTTATCCCGTAAAATTGACAAGGGCAATTTTACCGATAACCATACTGAAAATTTGTTTTGATCCCTCGCTAGGGATCCCTTGCGTTCGGAACGTTGCAAAATCCCTTTCCGGGAAAATCTGGTTTCCGAACTTAGTCTTTTTGGTCTTTTTTGGCTGGGCGCATGGAATGACTATGTAACACCAACTTTTGGTGCGCCCCCTTTAAAGCCTTTGGCGCATATTTTTCTAGTGTCAACACGCCTTTTGGTGCGCCTTGTATGTTGAGTCTTCTCTGCGTGCGCCAAGGCGCATGCGCCTTCATGTTAGCACAACTTTTGTTGCGCTAATTTTCAAGATGCGCCAAAGGGCACACATAATCCCATGTGACTACACAAATTTTGGTGCACCAAAGGCGCACTTAGTTTCATGCTGGCAAATGCTTTGGTGTGCCAAAGGGCGCATACTTTCCTATGTCGACAGTAATTTTCATGCGCCCTTTATAAAGTTGGTGGCGCATTTATGACTAGCTCACATATATATATGCATTTGCGTGCCCACAAATGTCATTATCACCAGACGCAAAGCACGTGATTTCTTTTCTCTGAGCTTGTCAGCCCCGCCTGCATCGTTTTCAGCACGTTGTGGACCCGTTTGCAAGATTCTCACTATTTATCCGGGTAAGTGTTCTTGTCTCTTCCATGTGATTTGCTTTCTGGTTCTTTGTGCTTGCTGGTTTGGTTTTTGAAATGCATGTGTTGAGCTAGCCCTCCCCGTGCTGTCTTTCCTTATTTTCCTCCCCCTCTTTCCAGATCTGCTGGTAGAGGATGTTATCCTGAAACAATGGTTTGTAACCCTTCTAGTTTAAACCATTTCATTACCCAAGTAACCTTTCAAAAGAGGAGAAAGAGGATCTGAACCATGTAAAGACCCCTCTGAGGGTGATTAAGTTCACTGTTTTCCTTCGGCACATCTGTCACCCCTGCAACATGACTAAGATCCACGCCAATGGCGCACCCATCTTGCCTGCTACATCATAAACTTCTGCGCCCTCAAGGCGCGCCTCCTCCATATGCTGCAAGCACTAGTCTTGTGCCCTCTATGGCACACCAAGCTTCCTTGTTGCATCACATAAATCCACACCTATGGCACACCCAGCATCTGTGCAACATCAGCTTTATTCGCGCTAAGTACAAGGCTTTGAAGGCGCAGGCGCATCCCTCCTTACAGCAACATCATGTTGTGTAGACCCTTCGTGCGCCGCGCCATGTTCCCTTTGGCGCATGAAAAGTTTCTGTTACACAAACCATACATGTGCCAAAGGGTGCACCAAATCCCAATGCAACATGAAAAATCTATGCGCCTTTGGCGCATCCTGTCTCCGTGCAACACGATGTTTTCATGCGCCCTTTTGTAAAATGCACCCTGCAGTTTTCATGCGCCATGCGCCTTTGGCGCCAGTTTAACCCTTGCAACACCCTTTCCCCGTGCGCCTTACCTATTTAGCCCTGTAAGCTGCAGTTTTCATGCGCCATGCGCCCTGAGCCTCAAATAACTAACTCTTTCTTCTTTAAACACTTCAATGGAAAATCAAATGACTGATACAACCTTTCTGCGTTGGGTCTCGCTTCTTCTTCATGCAGATCGGAAAATCAACTTGGAAGAACATATGTCAACATCCAAAAAAGACCTACCAAATCCAAAGGAAAGGCCAAGCTTACAGAAGAAGAGATGAAATATAAATATCAAAGGGTCAGAATGCCCGATTCCCAGTGAGTGTAGCCTGACGCCGAGAGACTTCGAATGGGACATATTGATATGGAGGAATTCGGCTAGAACTCGTAAAGTCACAAGGAGTCCATGGATGGACAAACTGATAGGCAGTGCCCTGCACTTCACCGGTGGAATCCCAGTCAGCACCGTCAACAATGAATTCTTGATGGTGATTGCCCAATGTTACAACAAAGACACAAGGTGTGTCGTAAACAGCAAGGGCGAGGTAGTCATTGACCTCACTGCCCATCACTTTGAGATAATACTCGGCATACCTCACCACCGGCACTTTGTGGCCGTCAGTCAAGCAGATTGCATTAAGGCCTGGGATGACAATGCAGATCAGTGTATGCAACTAATGAATGAGGTTTACTTGAAAAACAAAAAGGTAGTAACCCGGTGGCCCCAAATCATCCACCGCAGCGACTTCTCAGAGGAGCTCAGTGACACCATTACGTTCCTGAGCAGGGTCTTCGGGCTTTCTGACACCCATTATTTCCATAAATGGATGTTGCGGTACTTAGAGACCATGAACAAGAATATGCCTGATCAGCGCTTTTGCTGGGGAGAAATTATAAGCAGCACAATCTCTGAGCAGCTACAACAATTTAGCACAACGGGGACATTCCATATGAATTCCTACATGGTCTACGCTGCAGCATCAGAGAGGGACTATCCAGGCCTGACGCGGAGTGGAGTTTGGCCTCAGGTCAAGATATACGAGTACTACCCGAATTGAGGCTGGAGAATAGCATCTCCCAATTCACAAAAATTAACGATGTGTTTTTCTATCACATCATCTACCTATTGAGGCCGAATATGACTTATGGTCGCATGACCAAAAGCATAGTAGCAGCCACTGAGAAATGGGGGCCCTGTTCACCTAGTTTCCCACATTCACCTATCTAAGGGCTGCCAACTTTTTAGGAGAGCCAACCAGGCTACCGAGGTATGCTGGACCTAAACTGATTCTGCTGGAGCTGTCAAGGCAGCTGATCACATACCACGAGAAATGCCTGAAAAGAAAGAAGGGTGGAACTCCTTTCCCCCTCACAGTGGGCCGATATACATGCTCTACCCACCACAAGGTGAAGGAAATGTTCGCAGAGCTGGAGCTACTCAATTTAAGACATGATTTCCCAGCCAGGCCTACCTTCGACCCAAGGAGCTGTCTGCCAAGGGCGAAACTTGATCCAATCCACGTCCCTCAGATCGAGGACATTTACATTGACGTCATCCATGAGGTAGAGCTCAGGAGAAAGGATCATTCTCGCCTAGCATTGGCAGAAATCATCCAATATGGGATAGCCATTGTCCCCAAAGGCTTCCAAACTACGGAAGATGAAGTAGACAAGGTATATACTGACACAGATGGGGACAATTGGCCCTTTCCGGCCATTGATAGAACTAAGGCCCCTCAGACAATTGAGGAGAGGGTCAAGGAGACTCTACGTAGGACAGAGCATTGGTGCCGGATGAATGGACTAATCTACCTCGGGGTTGATTTCACAACCTCCCCATTGGGTAACGCACCTCCACGATCCAAACAACAGCCTAAAGGCAAGGGCAAAGGCGTAGAAGGTGAATCCAGCACCATTCAGGAAGAAGCCCCTGAGAGTCCTCCTTCCACGGCACCCGAGCAGGTAATAACTCTGGTCACACCAGAGAAAGAAGCAGAAGAGGATATTCCCATTGGCCCATCCACTCAGGATGTCGGCATTGCTACAACAACTGAGGTCCCTTCTATCCTTTCTTCTTCTCTTCCTTCCCCTCCTCGAGCGACTCAGTGACCATCCCTTTGGTCGTGTCCTCTCCCCCTTCTTCTTCTACTGTTCCCCTCGCCTCTTCATCTATCTTCTCTTCCCTCGCTGATCTGTCCTCCTCCATTTCTTCCCTCATCTCCGAGCTCCCTTCCCTTCCTATGTCTTCCGACAGCTGCAGTTTCCCTTCCTTCCGTGGGCACTTCTTCGGCTATTCTCTCAATGCCGCCGCCACGTGTCTCCATGTTTTTCCCCTCTACTACTGCAGCTGCCCCCTCCTCTGTTTCCGGTCCTTCTACCATGGGTCCAGCTTGGATCTCTCAGCAGCTAAGTCAGCAAAAGAGGAAAGTTCCCATCGCTCCGATGGACTTTTCCGTGATCCCATCTAAGGGGGCGAAGAAGCAGAAGCCTGTCACACACTTCTCTCAAAGTGTTGTAGGAGAGAGAGTTATGGAAATCGCATACCCCAATCCCCTCAAAGAGAAAAAGGATCTGTCTCCGACAGATTTTACTGTGACCCAAGTCACAATGGGGACATCTTCCGAAAGTCTTCAGGGGGAGGCTCTTTCTGCAGTTGACGCCCTCTGCAAGAAGCTTAAAGAGATAAAGGAAGAGAAAAGGCAACTGAAGGAGCAAAACAAATATCTACTCCAAGCCTTACAGAAGATGGGTAGTGCGCCTCCCACAATTGCCGCCGAAACTCCTGAGCTTCTCAGCCAGGAGAAAATTAATGAGTATGCCAAGATCGGTGAGCAGGGTATGGCCGTTTCCGCTTGGAGGAGCCAAATCCTCAAAGACAGTGAAAAAGTGATCGCCGAGTTCTCCGACTTGTACCTGAACATCAGTAAGGCGAATAAAGAGCTCCAAGCATTAGCAGGGCCCATATCAGAAGAGCTGGAACATGCCAGACTGCAGCACGAGACCTTCCAACAAATGTTTGACTGATGCTCACCGAAGATCTAGTCAAGTTTGGTGTTTTCGCCATCCAAGGGCCCTCAACAAAATCATGTCCACTGACACACTGACCGGGTGGATCAGCTAGAATTTATTCTAGAAAAGATTGATAAAGTCAAGGAAGAAGCCTGGATGCGATGCACCAAATGGAAAGGATTGTTCTTAATATGTCGCCAGGGCCTTACTCCTTCCTTCACTTTAAGGAAAGCTAGAGAAAAGATTGATAAAGTCACCCTTGATGCGATGCTGGAACGGATTGTTCTTAATATGTCGAGAAAGGCTCATGAAACCACCCGGATCTTCAGGAGATCACTTCTCAAGGAACGGGGCCAGAGGTCACATTTGACACAGAATCTATCAACAACCTGCTGGCCTGTAGGGACTTCATCGGGTTCCTCATTGAGGCGGAAAAGGACTATTCCAAACTCCCAGAGAAGCTCATAGATGAGCGGGAGACTTGTGAGGTGATTAGTGAGCGGCACAAGGATCCTTCCCAGGATCAACTAGGGCCAATAATCAACAAGTTCATGGAATACCGCTCTCGCCCCATATCTCATCACCTAGCAAGAAAAAAGCCATCCACCCCTTTCACCACAGGGATGACGATGATGAGTAGCTGCTGCTTCTTCTTCTTCTTCTTCTTCTTCCTTTCTCTTCTTCGTCTTTCTTTTTGGAAATATCTGAAGTGTGTTGACACAAATGATGACATCATCCATGTTGCACCATGGGATGATGTCATCCATCAAGTTGTAAAAAGTCAACATGACTTTTAGATATTTTGTAAATATCTTTGTAAATAGTTGTTGGCTCCTTTTTGGCCTTCTTTTCTCTCCTTCTTCTATATATACCCCAATACTTGTTGTATTGGGGATGGATGAATATCTTTCAGATGAAAAATAGAAGTGAAGAAAAAAGACTTTGAGCTTTCTTGTAACAGAAGAAAATAGTAATACAAATATTGAGACTTTGTGCTGAATAGTTGTGTTATGCATCAGACCTTTCTTATGTTAGATCTGTATGTGTTTATTCTGTTAGATTCATATCTACTTTTTTGTCATTTATTCATCATCAGTATTGCTTTGTTTGTTTATGCAAGTAGGTTTGGCTCTGTTTACTACCAATCCCAAAACATAAATCTTCTGACCTTTCTGCTTTGGAATTCATTTCTTTTCTTCCTTCGGACCTGCTCTTTCTTCATCCCCTCTTCCTTTCCTTTCTTTTCGCAGTCGGAAACACCCCTACTGGGATGAGATCCCAAACCCCAAAGGTAGAATCTATGAGACTTGCATAGATTCCTGCTAGTAGAATAGCAATAAACCAGTTTCGCTTTGCTGACTCAAAGAGGGGCTATGCCCTGCACACTGTTGGCTCATCTCCCATATCCATCCCAAGCGGCATTTTCGGACCAACAGTTTTTGGCGACTCTACTGGGGATCGAATAGATCTATCAGATCTATGATGGTGGTAGGATAGAAAAATAGAAAAAATCAGAAAAATCACCGCCTGTTTGCAATCTCGAACTTTTTGTTAAAAATCTAAAATTTTGCAAAAGTGCTCCAAATTGAAAATTTTCTTCTGAGATCCATAGATCTAGCCTAGTTACAAATCTTTAGTTCACTGAGTTTTTATAAAAATCAGTATTTTTCCATAGATCTGAATTTTTGACTGTTTACCAAAAGTTTGAAACTCTTTGAAAAAGTCAAAACCAGATCCGAAAATCAGCTTGCTAATCTTCTCTGTCATTTTATCCTCGTTGTTATTTGTCATTAACCGCAATCGGTTTTCTGAAAAGGATAGTTTTTAAATATTTAGAAAAGTATATGCTGCTGGTTTTTGACAGAAAAACCAGAAAATCAGCAAGTACAGCCAAAAAGAAATTCCAAATCTACGCCATAACGTTGCAGATCTGGAAGGTACACTAGTGGGTGAACCTTTTACGCGTAGCAGGAGAGCCCATGGAGAAGCTGATCCTACTTTTGATCTGCTTCAAAGGCATAATTTCAGCATAACACCGGCACGCTTTTCAATGCTAATCTTGGCTGACCGGTCATCCAGGAGTGTCTCACCTTCACGAAGGAAGAATCTTTCGCAAGGGGCATCCACATCCCTTTGTAGTGCCTTGCTGCTCAGTGGAACCACCCTTCCAGCCCATGTTCTTTTTCCATCCTTTCAAATGGCGGTACCATGGGGAAATGCTATGGGTCCTCTCGCACTGCCGCATCCAGTTCACGCGCTCCCTCACGGAAATCGAAAGAATTTTCCCAAATTCAACGGGAGAAATCAAAGCACGGATTCCCACATATCTACATTCATCATGTCATGTAGTATTTTGGATGTAACTCATGAAGATGTGTCGGTTCACCTTTTTCTGGAAACCCTACAAGGACCTGCAGCTGAATGGTTTCAGCATTTACCAGCCGGATCTATTACCAGTTGGGCCACCTTGCGGGATGCTTTTGAAGACAGGTACAAGCCTTCAGAGGATGTGTTTGCATTATTATCACGGATCACTCACTTAAAGAAGGAGGCCAATGAGACCATGCATGATTTTATCACCCGGTTCAATGCACTAATCAACCGTGTCCCTGTTGCCATGCTTCCAACGCCGGAAAATCAGAAGTGTTTCTTCGTAAACGCTATGAGCTCGAAAGTTAGTTTCTTGCTCCTTCAAGAGCGAGTAGCTACCTTAGTTCTCACCCAGGCCGCTGCCATTCGAATAGAAGATAATTTGATAATATCTGTGAGTTGAAAAAGGAATCATCCAAGTCCAAATCTTCAGACCCTTCACCTACTACTTTGTCTGATCCGGCATTCCAAAAGATGGCGAATGATTTTCTTGCATTGAAGAAGCAGTTGGCCCAGGCTTCTGGTTCCTCATACCGGGATGTTCCACGAAGGAGTTTCATTCCCAATAATGTTTCACAAAGGCCGCGTCTACCTGCGACTGCTCCACGGTTGGCACTTGAAGCTCCTCTGGTCAATGCTCTAGCCGAAATCGAAGAGGAAGAGTAGTACTATGAAGAACCTTCGTCTCAAGGTGAAGATGATCAAGATGTCGGCAACCGACTGGCGACTCTACTATTGGATATATGGAATTTAATGAGGAGGAATCGATGAAGAAGAGGGTACTCAGGGCTATGCAAGCGGAAAATCGTATGCTGTTTTTACTCGCTCATAAGGAAAAGAAGCAGAGGTTCCTGCCCATGTGCAGAAGGAGAAGGCCGTGTCAAATGCGCCTCCAACCATTACTAAAAGAGGTAATCCTCTTCCTACTCAACTCCCTGGCAAATCTTTTACAAGGAAATCCTTTCCCCCTATCTCTCCTCCAAATCAGTCCTCTCACGTTCCTACCAAGACCAGTAATCCTATTCCACCATCGCGAAGTGAGGGACTCATTCCTTCACCAACGCAACCCTTGGCCGCATTTGATATCATAGATCATGCTAAAAAGACCAAGATCCAAATGTCTGAAGCTGAGTACCTTCAGTCAAATCCCGAACAACTTGTAAGATTGACCAAATATATTCAGAGTCAAGCTGTTATATCTAAGCAGGTTTCCCCAAAAGGAATCCTTTCCACTCCTCCTGAATCTCGCATAAATGTTGCTTCAACATCTGCATCAGGCAAGATAGAGCCTTTTTATCTCTCCCTCCTAATCAATGGCCACAAGTTGAGTAATTGCATAATTGATTCCGAGCTTCGATAACGCCATGCCGCAAAAGTTCATCCATGCTTTGGGCCTCACTCTTACCAAGCCTTTTGGCAGATGTTATTCTCTGGAAACCAAGCAGGTGCCATTGATTGGTCAAATCAAAGACGTGTAATTTGCATTTGCGGCATTCCCTGATAAGAGGGTAAAGATGACCGTTCTTGTCGCCGACATTCCAGCAGCCTATGGAATTTTGCTGGGAAGAAGTTTCTGCAACGAAGTCGGTGGGGAAATTCACATGGACTGGTCTAAAGCTAGAATTCCCATCAAAGGCGTAATGCAGACTTTGGAACCAGAATCACAAAACAAATACTTGGTTACTAGCTCCGAAGATCCCAAAGCTCAAATCCTTTTTGAATCATCAGGGATGGGGAACTATTTCTTGTCTACCGAGACGGATAAAATGGTGTTCTCATTCAGAAGGAAGATCTTAATAAGATCTGGACCTTGCAGTTTGATGGCAGTGCAGCAACCAGCGGATGTGGCACCGGAGCCATGCTAATATCTCTCGAGGAAGAAGTCATTCCTCTCTCTTTCAAGTTGCAGTTTTTTAACACAAATAATACTGCTGAGTATGAATCTTTTTTACTTGGCATGCAAGCCACAAAAGAAAGAGGGATTAAGAATCAGAAAGTACAAGGTGATGTGGAGCTAGTTGTGAATCAAGTAAAAAGGATTTACCAAGTGAAGAATGAAAGGCTCGAGCATTACCATAATGCGGTATGGGACAACATCGAGGAATTCAATGCTTTTTCAATTGAATCCATTCCAAGAGCCCAAAATGACATGGCCGATTCATTGGGTCGTTTCAAAGATCCCTCATGCTTCCTCACCCAGGTTTGAAAAAAACAAATACACCATTAAGGTGGTTTTCCGCCTGAGCATGCGCAGACAAATTCTCAATTGGCGGTGTTCAACGATGATAATCAACTCATTTCCTTTCTGGAAAAAGCGGAAAATTTTAAGGAGTTGCATTTCGAAGGATCTAGTTCCACTTGCCGTGAATCAGTCACCAATCAAGGAGATGAATCTGAAGGGAACGACGGCATATGTCAGCTCAAAGGAAATAAAATCCCAAAGGGCCTAGTTTCTCTGGAGCGGTTGTTCGACAGGCACGACCGTTTTGTGAAAAAGAAGAGGCGAGATGACCCTGACTCATCCCTAGAAACCGAACCGGTCAATATAGGTTCGATAGAGCACCCGCAATTTGTGAACATTGGAAAATGTTGCATGCCTGAGGAGAAACGGAAATTTGTCAAGTTGCTGAAAAAATATATGGACGTGTTGGCATGGTCCTATGCCGATCTAAAGTCTTTTAAGCCAAAGGATGTTCAACATGACATCCCGTTGAAAGAAGATGTCAAAGCCTTTCGCCAGAAGCAGAGGCACTATAATCCTAAGATCTCGGGGACTATCCAGGCTGAAATTCAGAAGATGCTGGATGCGAGAATCATCTTTCCTATCCATCATAGTACTTGGGTAGCAAATATTGTGCCAGTGCACAAGAAAAATGGTGAGATACGCATATGCGTAGACTTTCACAATTTGAATCAGGCTTCCTTGAAAGACAACTACCCACTTCCGATAATGGATCAAGTTCTGCAAGCAGTAACTGGATCAGAGATGCTGTCCATGCTTGATGGTTTTTCAGGCTATAATCAGATTGAAGTTTCACCTGAAGATCAATTTAAAATAGCATTCACTACTCCCTGGGGTACATTTGCCTACAGCAGGATGCCTTTTGGCCTAACTAATGCTGGCGCCACTTTTCAGCGGGCCATGGATTTTGCATTCAAAGGTATGATGGGGAAAGTCATTGTGGTTTATCTAGATGACTTAACCATGTTCTCTAAACAATGAAATGATCATTGTGATCATTTGGAGCAAGTATTGGCCAGGTGCCGAGAACATGGGATTTCCCTAAATCCAAAAAAGTCTGTTTTTGGAGTCACGGAAGGAAAGTTGCTAGGGCATGTGGTTAGCAAAGAAGGAACAAAGATAGATACCGAAAGAGTTAAGGCTATTCAAAGCCTTACTCTGCCTACAAGCAAGACTGGTGTTCATTCTTTCTTCGGAAAGGTGAACTTTCTCAGACATTTTGTTCCTGACTTTGCTGAGAAGACTCGTCACATATTGAACATGATGAAGGGGTCACCAACTTTCAGATGGAGCGAAGAGGGGAAAAGGTCATTTGAAGAAATAAAAGCTTCCGTTGCTCATGCACCAGTCCTGGTATGTCCCGATTTCTCCAAGGACTTCATCATGTATAGTTACGCATCTGAGCATACTGTGTCCGCAATCTTGATGCAAAAGAACTCGGAGGATGTTGAATCTCCGATTGCGTTCATGAGTTCTCCCCTCAAGCCTCACGAACTAAAAATGACTCAATTGGAAAAGCATGCCTTTTCCATTGTCAAAGCAGTGAAGAATTTCAGGTATTACATTCTAAACTCACATACGGTGGTGCTGGTCCCTGACACGGCGGTGAAATCAATTCTAACTCAGCAGGAGTTAGGAAGCTTGCGAGGAAATTGGATCGCAAAGGTCCAGGAGTATGACCTGGATATTAAACCAACCAAGCTGGTGAGGGGCAAGGGCCTGTGTCAGCTTATGGCTGAAAACAAAGATTCAGAAAACCCTGATGAAAGGGGTGACTACACCGATGAAGCACAGGACTGGCTGGAAAACCCGATTCGCTGCCTCGGGTCCTATTTGTTGCGACTAGTGATGAATGGTATTCCGATATCACTTTCTTCCTCACCTACGGTGAATGCCCAATGCACCTAACTTCGAAGGAGAAGCACACTATAAAGCTCAGAGCAGCTAAATATGTCATCTGGGATGACGGTTTATATAAGCGTGGAATAGATGGTGTCTTTTTGTGATGTGTCGACAAACCCCAGCAGGTAAAACTACTGGAAAGTTTTCACAATTCAGCCTATGGGGGGCATTTCTCTTCCTCCGTGACAGCACACAAGATCATTCGAGCCAGGTACTATTGGCCGACGCTCTTCCAAGATACAGCCACCTGGGTGGCAAAGTGTGAACCTTGCCAGCAATTCGTCGGCAAGCCCAAGTTGGCTGCTTTTCCCCTAGGCTGTTATTATCAACGAACCATTCAGGCAATGGGGAATTGATTTTATTGGTGCACTCAATCCTCAATCGAGTGCCAGACATAGCTATGTCCTTACAGCAATGGATTACTTCACCAAGTGGGTGGAAGCCATACCTGTCAAGCATGCCACTTCTGAGGTGGTTTGCAATTTCATTAAAGAAAATATCATTGTCAGGTTTGGTGTTCCAAACAAAATTGTTGCTGATAATGCTTCTAACTTCTCCTCACGGGAGGTTATTGGATTTTGCTATGAATATGGGATAACTTTGGCTCATGCCTCAGATTATTACCCTCAGGGAAATGGTCAGGCAGAATCCAGCAACAAGAACTTGGTGACCATCATACGAAAACTGGTGGAAGCAAATCAACGAATGTGGCACAAGTCCTTATACGACGCTTTGTGGGCCGATCATATTACTCCCAAGAGGTCTCTCGGTATGTCACCTTTTCAAGTGTTATATGGCACTGATGCCGAGCTTCCCATTTCTGTTGAACTCCCTGCTCTGCGCTTGGCACGAGCCATTGAAGATGAAACTTTCCAGAATTCTCTTGAAAAGAGGATCATGTATCTGGCAGAACTTGAAGAAAAGAGAGTAAGGGTGGTCGACAGGATCACCGAACATCAGAATCAAGTTAAGAGACTATTTGATAAGAAGGCCAAGCAGAGGGATTTTCAAGTGGGAGATCTCGTCCTTTTGTGGGACAAGCGAAGAGAGCCAAAGGGCATGCACGGAAAGTTTGATTCCCTGTGGAGAGGGCCCTTCAAGATCAAGCAGCTCAATGGAGAGAATAGTTTCTATCTCTCATATCTGGATGGTACCGAGCTCCCGCTTCCTTATAGTGGGCAACATCTGAAAATCTTCAAGAAGTAGAGCTTGCTCTCTTCTTTGTACAGTTTGCTTTAGTTGTGTGTTTGTTTTCATCGTGTGTTTTCTTTCGGTTTGTTGTGTGTTCCCTTTGTCCTCCCTCCGGTCACCCTTGTTTTTGACTCTGTTACCCAATGGATAGGCACATAAGATCTGGGATTCTCTACCCCCGAGTTTGCTCAAGGATAGTCCCCAGAAAGAGCCAGCTGTTATCCCATAAAATTGACAAGGGAAATTTTACCGATAACCATACTGAAATTTTGTTTAGATCCCTCGCTAGGGATCCCTTGCGTTCGAAACGTTGCAAAATCCTTTTCGGGAAATCTGGTTTTTGAACTTAGTCTTTTTGGTCTTTTTTGGCTGGGCGCATGGAATGACTATGTAACACCAACTTTTGGTGTGCCCCCTTTAAAGCCTTTGGCACATATTTTTCAGTGTCAACACGCCTTTTGGTGTGCCTTGTATGTTGAGTCTTCTCTGCGTGCGCCAAGGTGCATGCGCCTTCATGTTAGCACAACTTTTGTTGCGCCACTTTTTCGGTGCGCCAAAGGGCGCACATAATCCCATGACAACACAACTTTTGGTGTGCCAAAGGCGCGCTTAGTTTCATGCTGGCAAATGCTTTGGTGCGCCAAAGGGCGCATACTTTCCTATGTCGACAGTAATTTTCATGCGCCCTTTATAAAGTTGGTGGCGCATTTATGACTAGCTCACATATATATATGCATTTGCGCACCCACAAATGTCATTTTCACCAGACACAAAGCACGTGATTTCTTTTTCTCTCGAGCCACGCACCTCGCCTGTCGCATTTTCAATGCACGTTGTGGACCCGTTTGCAAGATTCTCACTATTTATCCGGGTAAGTGTTCTTGTCTCTTCCATGTGATTTGCTTTCTGGTTCTTTGTGCTTGCTGGTTTGGTTTTTGAAATGCATGTGTTGAGCTAGCCCTCCCCCCGTGCTGTCTTTCCTTATTTTCCTCCCCCTCTTTCCAGATCTGCTGGTAGAGGATGTTATCCTGAAACAATGGTTTGTAACCCTTCTAGTTTAAACCATTTCATTACCCAAGTAACCTTTCAAAAGAGGAAAAGAGGAGAAAGAGATCTGAACCATGTAAAGACCCCTCTGAGGGTGATTAAGTTCACTATTTTCCTTCGGCGCATCTGTCACCCTTACAACATGACTAAGATCCAGCCAATGGCGCACCCATCTTGCCTGCTACATCATAAAATTTTGCGCCCTTAAGGCGCGCCTCCTCCATATGCTGCAAGCACTAGTCTTGCGCCCTCTATGGCACACCAAGCTTCCTTTTTGCATCACATAAATCTGCTATGGCACACCCAGCATCTGTGCAACATCAGCTTTATTCACGCTAAGTACAAGGCTTTGAAGGCGCAGCGCATCCCTCCTTACAGCAACATCATGTTGTGTAGACCCTTCGTGCGCCGTGCCATGTTCCCTTTGGCACACGAAAAGTTTCTGTTACACAAACCATACATGCGCCAAAGGGCGCACCAAATCCCAATGCAACATGAAAAATCTATGTGCCTTTGGCGCATCCTGTCTCCGTGCAACACGATGTTTTCATGTGCCCTTTTGTAAAATGCACCCTGCAGTTTTCATGCGCCATGCACCTTTGGCGCCAGTTTAACCCTTGCAACACCCTTTCCCCGTGCGCCTTACCTATTTAGCCCTGTAAGCTGCAGTTTTCATGCGCCATGCGCCCTGAGCCTCAAAATAACTAACTCTTTCTTCTGTTAACACTTCAATGGAAAATCAAATGACTGATACAACCTTTCTGCGTTGGGTCTCGCTTCTTCTTCATGCAGATCAGCAAATAAACTTGGAAGAACATATGTCAACATCCAGCAAAGACCTACCAAATCCAAAGGAAAGGCCAAACTTACAGAAGAAGAGATGAAATATAAATATCAAAGGGTCAGAATGCCCGATTCCCAGGCCGAGTGTAGCCTGGACGTCAGAGACTCAGAATTGGGACATATTGATATGGAGGAATTCTGGGCTAGAACTCAGAAAGTCACAAGGAGTCCATGGATGGACAAACTGATAGGCAGTGCCCTGCACTTCACCGGTGGAATCCCAGTCAGCGCCGTCAACAATGAATTCTTGATGGTGATTGCCCAATGTTACAACAAAGACACAAGGTGTGTCGTAAACAGCAAGGGCGAGGTAGTCATTGACCTCACTGCCCGTCACTTTGAGATAATACTCGGCATACCTCACCACCGGCACTTTGTGGCCATCAGTCAAGCAGATTGCATTAAGGCCTGGGATGACAATGCAGATCAGTGTATGTAACTAATGAATGAGGTTTACTTGAAAAACAAAAAGGTAGTAACCCGGTGGCCCCAAATCATCCACCGCAGCGACTTCTCAGAGGAGCTCAGCGACACCATTACATTCCTGAGCAGGGTCTTCGGGCTTTCTGACGCCCATTATTTCCATAAATGGATGTTGCGGTACTTAGAGACCATGAACAAGAATATGCCTGATCAACACTTTTGCTGGGGAGAAATTATAAGCAGCACAATCTCTGAGCAGCTATAACAATTTAGCACAACGGGGACATTCCATATGAATTCCTACGTGGTCTACGTTGCAGCATCAGAGAGGGATTATCCAGGCTTGACGTGGAGTGGAGTTTGGCATCAGGTCAAGATATACGAGTACTACCCAGAATAGCATCTCCCAATTCACAAAAATTAACGATGTGTTTTTCTATCACATCATCTGCCTATTGAGGCCGAATATGACTTATGGTCGCACGACCAAAAGCATAGTAGTAGCCACTAAGAAATGGGGGCCCTGTTCACCCAGTTTCCCACATTCACCTATCTAAGGGCTACCAACTTTTTAGGAGAACCAACCAGGCTACCGAGGTATGCTGGACCTAAACTGATTCTGCTGGAGCTGTCAAGGCAGCTGATCACATACCACGATAAATGCCTGAAAAGAAAGAAGGGTGGAACTCCTTTCCCCCTCACAGTGGGCCGATATACATGCTCTACCCACCACAAGGCGAAGGAAATGTTCGCAGAGCTGGAGCTGCTCAATTTAAGACATGATTTCCCAACCAGGCCTACCTTCGACCCACGGAGTTGTCTGCCAAGGGTGAAACTTGATCCAATCCACGTCCCTCAGATCGAGGACATTTACATTGACATCATCCATGAGGTAGAGCTCAGGAGAAAGGATCATTCTCGCCTAGCATTGGTAGAAATCATCCAATATGGGATAGCCATTGTCCCCAAAGGCTTCCAAACTATGGAAGATGAAGTACACAAGGTATATACTAACACAGATGGGGAAAATTGGCCCTTTCTGGCCATTGATAGTACTAAGGCCCCTCAGACAATTGAGGAGAGGGTCAAGGAGACTCTGCGTAGGATAGAGCATTGGTGTCGGATGAATGGACTAATCTACCTCAGGGTTGATTTCAAACCTCCCCATTGGGTAACACACCTCCACGATCCAAACAGCAGCCTAAAGGCAAGGGCAAAGGCGTAGAAGGTGAATCCAGCACCATTCAGGAAGAATCCCCTGAGAGTCCTCCTTCCGTGGCACCCGAGCAGGTAATAACTCTGGTCACACCAGAGAAAGAAGCAGGAGAGGATATTCCCATTGGCCCATCCACTCAGGATTTCGGCATTGCTACAACAACTGAGGTCCCTTCTATCCTTTCTTCTTCTCTTCCTTCCTCCTCGAGCGACTCGGTGACCATCCATTTGGTCATGTCCTCTCCCCCTTCTTCTTCTACTAATTCCCCTCGCCTCTTCGTCTATCTTCTCTTCCCTCACTGATCTGTCCTCCTCCATTTCTTCCCTCATCTCCGAGCTCCCTTCCCTTCCTATGTCTTCCACAGCTGCAGTTTCCCTTCCTTCCGTGGGCACTTCTTCGGCTATTCTCTCAATGCCACCGCCACGTGTCTCCATGTTTTTCCCCTCTACTACTGCAGCTGCCCCCTCCTCTGTTTCTCGGTCCTTCTACCATGGGTCCAGCTTGGATCTCTCAGTAGCTAAGTCAGCAAAAGAGGAAAGTTCCCATCGCTCCGATGGACTTTTCCGTGATCCCATCTAAGGGGGCGAAGAAGCAGAAGCCTGTCACACACTTCTCTCAAAGTGCTGTAGGAGAGAGAGTTATGGAAATCGCATACCCCAATCCCCTCAAAGAGAAAAAGGATCTGTCTCTCGACAGATTTTACTGTGACCCAAGTCACAATGGGGACATCTTCCGAAAGTCTTCAAGGGGAGGCTCTTTCTGCAGTTGACGCCCTCTGCAAGAAGCTTAAAGAGATAAAGGAAGAGAAAAGGCAACTGAAGGAGCAAAACAAATATCTGCTCCAAGCCTTACAGAAGATGGGTAGTGCACCTCCCACAACTGCCGCCGAAACTCCTGAGCTTCTCAGCCAGGAGAAAATTAATGAGTATGCAAAATCGGTGAGCAGGGTATGGCCGTTTCCGCTTGGAGGAGCCAAATCCTCAAAGACAGTGAAAAAGTGATCGCCGAGTTCTCCGACTTGTACCTGAACATCAGTAAGGTGAATAAAGAGCTCCAAGCGTTAGCAGGGCCCATATCAGAAGAGCTGGAACATGCCAGATCGCAAAGCATGAGACCTTCCAACAAATGTTTGATGTTAGTCAAAAGATCTAGTCAAGTTCGGCATTTTCGGCTATCCAAGGGCCCTCAACAAAATCATGTCCACTCTGGACTACCGAGTGGATCAGCTAGAATTTATTTTAGAAAAGATTGATAAAGTCAAGGAAGAATCCCTGGATGCGATGCACTAAATGGAAAGGATTGTTCTTAATATGTCGCCAGGGTTACTTACTCCTTCCTTCACTTTAAGGAAAGATGATGAAACCACCCGGATCTTCAAGGAGATCACTCCTCAAGGAACGGGCAGGTCACATTTGACACGTAATCTATCAACAACCTCGCTCGCTGTAGGGACTTCATCGGGTTCCTCATTGAGGCGGAAAAGGACTATTCCAAACTCCCGAGAGAAGCTCATAGATGAGCGGAAAGACTTGTGAGGTGATTAGTGAGCGGCACAAGGATCCTTCCCAGGATCAACTAGGGCCAATAATCAACAAGTTCATGGAATACCACTCGGGCCATATCTCATCACTTGAGCAGAACAAAAGCCGTCCACCCCCTTTCGCCGTAGGATGACGATGATGATAGTATTGCTGCTTCTTCTTCTTCTTCTTCTTCTTCTTCCTTTCTCTTCTTTGTCTTTCTTTTTGGAAATATCTGAAGTGTGTTGACACAAATGATGACATCATCCATGTTGCACCATGGGATGATGTCATCCATCAAGTTGTAAAAAGTCAACATGACTTTTAGATATTTTGTAAATATCTTTGTAAATAGTTGTTGGCTCCTTTTTGGCCTTCTTTTCTCTCCTTCTATATATACCCCAATACTTGTTGTATTGGGGGATGGATGAATATCTTTCAGATGAAAAATAGAAGTGAAGAAAAAAGAATTTGAGCTTTCTTGTAACAGAAGAAAACAGTAATACAAATATTGAGACTTTGTGCTGAATAGCTGTGTTATGCATCAGACCTTTCTTATGTTAGATCTGTATGTGTTTATTCTGTTAGATTCATATCTACTTTTTTGTCATTTATTCATCATCAGTATTGCTTTGTTTGTTTATGCAAGTAGGTTTGGCTCTGTTTACTACCAATCCCAAAACATAAATCTTCTCACCTTTCTGCTTTGGAATTAATTTCTTTTCTTCCTTCGGACCTGCTCTTTCTTCATCCCCTCTTCCTTTCCTTTATTTTCGCAAATGAAACACCCCTCTTCCGGGATGAGATCCCAAACCCTCGAAGGCAGAATCTATGAGACTTGCATAGATTCCTGCTAGTAGAATAGCAATAAACCAGTTTCACTTTGCTGACTCAAAGAGGGGCTATGCCCTGCACACTGTTGGCTCGTCTATCCATAGATCTGTCCAAGCGATAGATTTTCGGACCAACAAACCCATGATGTGAATCTAAGGTATTCCAAGCAATAAGCTATACTGGAAATCTCCCTCTAAGACGTATAATAATTCTAGGATAGTGTAAGGGCCCACCTAAATGTGGAGAATAATGGTGCCAAGGGTGGATTTGATTGATTTGTTGAAGGAGCACAACATAGTTGAGTTATTATGAATACAATTGGAATGGATGCACATTTGATTATACTCGTGGGAGTAGATGATTTTATTGCTAGCACCACCATCAATCATGACACGTCATTTGCATATGTTATCGATATAAATGGAAATTAAATGGGAGGGATTAGGGTCATCTAACTAGAGAGGTACAATCTCCTCATCGAGAGAAAATGAGTGTGGTGACTTGATGAGTGGGCAAGGGGTAGAAGAATGAGATGATTTGGTAAGTGAGGCCATGTGGTGAGGGGTGATAATGGAGGCCACTGTTGTGGGTCACTAGGTAAAACTTTAATGGATTACAAAACCTCCATAAGGGCTTGTCTATGATATTCATAAGTTTGGACAAGATCATACAAATATATATTTAGATGGGATTGATGTAATTGTTTTATCATTGTATGATGGGTGACCCCATCAAAGATGTTGGTCCTTGAATGGTGATTTTAGGCATGGGTGTAGATGGTATATTGGGGATGGGGTTGGTTGATGGGCTAATTGATTTTTCTTTTCCTTTATCCTTCAGGCACGGGTGGAAACTTAGACCATGTTAATATGAGGGGATGCGGTAAATGGAGAAGTTGTAGGATGAGTAGTGTAATGACATGATGGGAAAAAAACCTAATGGGGGATTCTTGTGGAGTGCATATGACACACTAGAATTTGGGTGGTGGTTTGGCCAACTCTCCGATATGGACAATGTTGATCTCAAATTTTATAGGTGGAAAAAAGGGTTATGGGGGTGGAGATGTAATTTGTTGAAGAAGTAAGGGACGATGATGTGTGTGACAGTGAAGGTGGAAAATGGTCCTCATCAAGAAGGTCATTGTCGTCGAAAAAAAAAAAAAATTAGGAGGAAAAAGTTGGAGAAGCATGTTTTTAGAGCCTTATATTTTTCTACATCATGTCCCGACACACGATGATAGGCACAAATATTTGTTTCATCAAACCCTTTTGGTTTGGGTTTCAGAGGGTCATAAGGTCGAGCGGCGGTAATGTGAGGTTGGTTAGAATTTTGGTGTAGGACCCTGCTAATGGATCACAATAGGAGGTGAGTGTGATTTTGGGTAAAGGTGCAAATGATCGAGAGGGAAGAGGAATTATCAATGGAGGAATGGGTTAGACCACTAGTTTGGTAATTGGTACTATCTTAGGTTTTGATTGCATCTACTTGGGTAAATGTGTGGTAGAAGAGCTAGCGATGGAAGGTTTTGTTTGTTTAACTACCTTATTCGAGGGTAGTGTGTTATTGTCCTTGGGTTTCCCCTTCTTGGGTAAAGGTGACATGATATTACATGATATATAAGGGAAAATAGATGGTGGAAGAGGATGGGTTACCCATGGGGACAATAAAGTTGTGGTGGAAGTGGTTGGTAGAGGTTGGGTGGATGGTATGGGTTGAAGTTATATAGGAAAAGTTGGGGTTATAGTAACTGGTGGAGGTATAGGTGGTAAGAAATGCACAGGTGAGGGTGAGGGTGTTTTTCATGTAGGTAAATGAGGTGTAACAAAGGATCGTGATGAAGTAGTAGGTTGCTTAGCTTTTGAATGGCCTTGGGTAGGAGACTATTTGACTAGGGTTGATGGATGGGGCCCTATAATGGAAGGAAGTGGCAAAGGTGACAAATGTGTGGTAGGTGAGACCGGTGTATGTGGCACCTGGAAGGTTGGGTATTCCTTTTAGGTGGAGGAATAACTTTGTTACGGGTTTAGGAAGACGTGGCTAAGTCTAATTTGATAGGTGGATGGGTAAGGCTTGACGTCGGCATGAATCCCAAGGTAGTGATGGGTCTAGATACAAATGAAGATATAGGTGTGGGTAGGTTCTTAGGTCATGGAATGGTTTTAGTCATGAGTAAAGTTTTGGGTATAGGTAGATGGGATGAGGATGAAACCATTTTGATAGGCATGATCAAGGCCTATCAGTTCTTGAAAATACCTCTAGGTAGATCATGGAAGTATTTTCAAGAAAAATTTACATTTGATTCAAAAAGGAGAGTCGAAGACCTCCCTAGAGCATGTAATTATCAACGTAATCCAAGTGATCAGCGAGCCATGAAAATTGGACTATTGTAGGAGAAGATGGATTTGGTTTGGTGGCAATCCCTGTAAAATATGTTTGCAAGACAGGGAATTGGCTAGCCTCACAATCTGTAGGTAAAATATTCAAGATCATGTCAATGGGGTAGTGACATGTCTAAAGATTCTCTCATGGGTAGGAGAGATGATAGGTTGGGTGAGGTATACTTCTCCCTTGGTGGAGGAGAAGGAAATGACGATTCTCCTATGATGGGAGAGTTAATATTGTTGATTGTTTAGTAGGTTACAAGGTAGACGGTGGAATGGCATCAGAAAAAAATGTGGGTTCCTCCATGGGTGAAGGGAGAGATGAAGGGGAATCATCTTAGGGTGAAGTAGTGGAATAGGTATGCTCCTCTATGGGTAGAGGAGATCATTCCAAAATTTCCTCAATAGACAAAATAGGTGGAATTTGAGGAACGATAAGTACAATATCAAAAACTGTGTGGACTTCATGGACATTGTTTTTACTGGATGAAGGTTCACTATTTTGATTTGATGATGGTTTATAGTTAGGGAAAAAAAATTTAAAGATGTGCAAATTTTTATTTTCTGGCACATTTGGGTTTTCCACGATGAGGTCTCCATTATCTATCATATCTTCGAAAATGTTCTTAAAATCTATGTAGTTTCCATCACTATGGCCTTTGACATGATGATAATTATAGTAGTAGTGTTCCTTATACCATGCATACATAGGAAGAGTGGGATTGAAACCAGTATGAGGTTTTATGGGAGGAAGTGTAATGGATCCATCTTTAAGAATATTTTCCAAGACTGAAGAATAGGGCTCTCCAATTGAAGTGTACTTTTGCTACTCCCACCAAAACTAAAAGGTCTGAATAGGGGAAAGATTGGAAGAAGGTTGGGCATGATTAGAGGGATGGGATGGACCCACTTTGAGAACTTCCACATTAGTAGATCCTTTGGCTTTTGAATAATTATTTTGGGGTTTTGAAGACAAAGAAGAATCGTTTGGTTTGAAAGGAGCCTTCTTGTTTTGTAATTGGATTTTCTTTTCTTTAATGGCATGAATTTCCAGCTTTCATGCCATGGTAAATGCTTTGTCAAAGATTCAAAAGGTTTATACCTATAGAGTTGGTGAAATATTTCTAGTACAAGCTCTAGTGAACAACTCAATAAGTTCATTTTATGGTAATTGGAATGTTAACTGGTTGATAAGACTTAGTCGGTGGGTAATGAAATCTGCGATAGATTCATCTCCATACTATCGTGTTGAATATTAATCAGTCATGGTGATATTTTTACTACATTGATCGAGAAGTGGTCTAGGAATGCTTGAGCCACTTTGTTGAAGGAGTAGATGGAATTTCTATGTAAACTGTTGTACCAATCTAAGGTGGCTCTGTTAGGGACATGGGAAATGTTCGTAAGAGAAAAGCATCATCATGGGCAATTAGGTAGCACCCATACTTAAATGACCACAAGTGCTGTTGTGGGTCCTATTTACTGTTGAAACTATTGAACTTGGGAATTTCCCAATGCACAGGATATGGTCGAATATGAATGGATTGATGAATAGGCTCATTACATATTTCTTCATAGGTCAAGGAGTTACGATAGCCAGAAATAGATGCTTCTAAAGTCTACATCTTTTCCATCATTATCCTAATGAGGTCATTGATGGGTTGTGAGGAATGGGTGCCTCCTGTAGTAAAGGGAGGTTGATGATGGGTATATGATGTGGATGGCATCCCAATATATGAGGGTGCCAAATATGAAAACCGTGAAGGGGGAATAGATAAAGATGGAATGTACCCCAAATAAGTGATAGATGAGATTGGGGCTACTTGGTGATGCATGTAAATAGATAGGGTGGTCATAACAACTATCGTGGTAATGGGTATTAGAGACGAGTGATGGAAAGAGAAAATTTCTAGAATAGGGTGTGGTTTTTCGACACTAGAGATGGTTGTGGTGCAACTAGTATATATGAGGAAAAGGGGGTAGATGGGGTTATGCTCAAGGTAGTCGGTGAAGGAACGGTTGACACCACGGGTGCAATAGACATCATTGGGGTAGAAATTATGATAGAGGTGGAACCTAACTAAGAGACCATAGGGGTAATATAGATGAGGGAAGCACAGAGCTAGTGGTAGCTAACGTGGAAGTGGGTGCGAGGGCAAGAGGGATAGATATAGGCATCTCATACACTAGCATTCCTAAGGAGTCTCCGGTAGATTAGTGGGTAAGATAGCATTATAAGGCCAAGGGATTATGATCAAGGAGCCTTGCAAACTCCTCATTGTCGATAGAAATGGTGATAGGCTGTGTTGGATCCATAGGTGATAGGATAGATGATGACAATGTACTAGGTGGGAGTTCTGATGACTAGCTTGAAATACATGGGTGTTAGTTTGGCTACGAGTCAACACCATGTGAATTATTATTGACTTAGTAAAACTATATTTTGCAAATGACACAAAAAACAATAGAAGCAAAAAAGGATGAAGTCCGGGGGTAAATCTGGTCATTTTTTTGATTAAAAATCAAACACGAAACTGACAACGGTCACTATGACCGATGATGGTTACAAGGAACTAATGATGGTTATGATAAATGATACCGATCAATCGTGGGAAAATACTAGTTTCAGCAAATGAAACAAAATTGAATGTGCAATGGGAAAATGTATCTATCAGATATATTAGAATGTTGGGGATATAATGGTGTCCTAAGGACCAAAAATAGAGAAGAATAGGTGATGAAGGCTATTTCAAGTAAAATAACCAAAAGAGCTAGAAGTTGACACTGGTTAGGTAAACCGAAAATGGTGAGATGTAAACCAACGACAATTCTTTGGACCGACGCCGATTAGTGTGAAATTAGAACAAATGAATAAAAAATGGATTTTTGGTGAATTAAACTAGAATAAGGATTAACCCGAAATATGAGAATGATAAGATTAGGTCTTGAAACACTCATAAACAATCGAATACTCCAACTATGATGGGGAGTGTGAAAGGAAGAATAAAAATGAAGAATAGTAACTCTGAAAACTCCAAATGTAAGTCAATAACAAAGCTAAGAAAAAAACACAATCCTAATAGTGAATTTATGTTTGTTTTAGCTTATGCTATTAAGACTCATGACTTGTGAATTTAGAACATATTTTTGGTTGGGAAGGTGTCCTAAGAAGAAGTAAATCTAAAGGTGAGATTTTAGGTTATGTTATGGTGGGAGAAATCCTTTCTTTGAGGTGATGACTGGACAGAGATAACTAGTTGGGTGCCCACTGTCAATCCTCTAATCGTGTAATCATTGACAGCTTCTTCCAAGTGGGATGTTGTTTAAGAAGATGTGTAAATTCAAATTTGTGTAGTTTTCCAAAAAGAGAGAGAAGAAAGTGTTTTCTATCATTCAATTGCATCAACCATCAGCCAGGCATGACTTCCAAAGATATAGGTTGCCCTCATTTTAAAATGTGAGCTAATAATGCAGAATATAAGGATGAAATGCAACAAATTTTATAACCCAAATCAAAAATTATATTTGATGAATAAAATGATGAATAGGTCAATAACGTGCTCTTTCACTACTATGTAAATACAAGAAGAAATAATTTGTTAGTTTTAAGCACCAAATGACAAATTTTGTTTAGACAAATTAGAAGAAAAGAATATTACTAGGAGAAGATTAAATGTGTATTTTTCAAATGGAAAGAAACACACAAAAATTTTCCGATATGAAGAAAATGCGATGAACCCAATAGAAGGTCCCATCGTGCATGCCAAAATGTTTTGCGAATAGTTACGTACGTAAGAGAAAAATAGATAGGGTATGGGTGAGGAGGAATACCTGTGAATAAAGGTGGAAGGTAGAGTGCATGCATTCTAATTTCTTGATCCAATGCTGATTGCAAGAACTTCCTTTTACTAGAAGTAACTACCTATGAATACAAAACAAGACCACACAAGAAATATTAAATAATATATGTCTGTGGACTCATTTATCGTATGCTAGATCTAGGATGTGTGATACTTCCTAGATGGCTGTCAATCCACTGTTTAAAACAACTTAATGCAAGAAATAATGTAAATCAATAATGTCCTACTATAGTTCATATGATTTAGGTGTCTCATTCAACTAAAATAAGCAAATCTAATCTAACGGGCTAGGTTATGATCGAGATATGGAAGTCAAGAAGGTGGATAAGGTGGTTGGGACACAGTCAAGGTCAACTTTTGGGTGATTTGGTTTATTTGGGTGAATGTTATGAGGTCATTGTTACATGCATATTTACTGCATATAGAGACCAATATTGGTTTGGTATGACCGTGTCAATTGAGAGGAGACCCATGACAGCTTTAGGTTACTTGGCGTTGGTAGGGTCAGCTGATATAAAGTCAATGAATTTTAGTTTTGACAATTCTTTGTGATTACACAGAGAATGGTGAGGTAGGTGATAGTGTTGGGAGTACTTAGAGATGTCTACATTTGGGTATGGAGGACTAGGGGTTGTAGGTGGTTAGGTGGAGGGATTCATAGGAAGGTAAGAGTTGATGAGATGCAAAGGAGACTAGGACTCCCAAACAGAGATAAAGAAACTGATCTAACTAAATATCAAAAGACACAGATCTAAATGCACGTACTTGTACTTGTAGACCTAGTGGTTGGATGGAGGTGATGGTTGATCTATGAAACTAATGGTTAGTTCCATGGTCATGATTCCCAAAATTTTACTATGAATGTTTTCCTTTTAAATCAGTGCTTGGTGCTGGTTCAAGATGTCTGGATGTGCAAGAGTGTTCTGGTGTGTGCTTGCATTCAGATCTCTCTTCTCCAAAGCTTGAATAATTCTTCCAACATCTCAAAAAAGGTTACCAAAGTGAATATAGGGTAACCAATGACAATTTAGGGTGATTAGTGTCATTTTTGAGTTGACCAAAGCATTGGTTAAGGTGGGAAATCCTAGGTTGCCAAAATAGTAGATCCTAGCTATCTTTTAGACATTTTTCATATTATTACGAGATACAAAATGGAATTTTGTGCTTAGATAAGTGGGCATGCGGTTAGAGGAAGAATAGGCATGTGATTTTAGGGTTGAACTAAGTCTTAGTTAGTTATGGTAAGTGGAGATTGAGTCCTAGTAAAAAGGAAACATGCTAAGAATAGGTTTATGATGAGGTGTCTAGGTGATGTGGTGGGGTGAGGTGGAAATTAGTTCAATTAAGGTAATTAAATAATGAATATTGTGAGCATGGGAATTAATTTAATTGTAGGTAATTAAATTAATATACATGTGGGGTGAAGGGGGAGTGTGACCCAAATTTGGTGTCTATAAGCAATGAAGGAAAGTGTGGGAAAAGCAAAAGCTTAGCTAGTGAGAGATTGGAGGTCGGATGAAAAGGTTCATGTTTGGGATGGAGGTTAAGGTGAATAGGTGTCAATATCAAGTCCCCATATGTTAAGTTAGTGTAAAGGTGGGGAGTACCATAAGGGAAAATCTCTCCTATGTGATAGTCATAATGAGGATGTTGGCGTAGATTGGCATACTCTTGTAAAGTGAGGAATGTGTTGATATTGTAGAGGTGGTACTCCCCCAGTTGAGGCATTGAAAACACCTTCTAAGGTATCAGTAGTAGATATGTGGGTAACAGGGATAGATGAATTACTAGGCGATTGGGCAAAGGGATATCAATTGGTTGGGAAGTAGATGGGCCAACTACGAGGTTGTGGTAGCGAAAGAGGGATAGAAGAATTAGGTGTGGGAGAGGTGGCGATAGCATTTGTCGATGGGGTTGTGGGTGAAGGAGAAGTGGGGGTAGTGGTAGATGCCTTAACTGGTATAAGGACATCATTAGGTTGGTACAACATGTTACATGTTTTGAAGGGTGACAGTTAGTTGGGATAGTATAGTTATGCCATTCGTGTTTGAATTTTGCACAAAGGTGTAAAGTTGAAGGAAAAAAACCCATGACATGAATCCAAGGTCATCCGAGAAAAATTTATACTGAAATCCCCTCTTAGATGTAGAAAAATTATGGGACAAGTGTGAGGGCCTACACGAATGTGAAGAATAATGGTGCCAAGGGTGGAGGTGATAGTGTCATTGAAGGAGCACATCATAATCATTACTTAGGCATACAATTTGAAAGGATGCACATTTGATTTTACACATGGGAGGAGATGATGTTGATGCTAGCACCACCATTGATCATAATGCGTCGTACTTGTATTTTATCGATATAGATGGAGATAAAAAGGGAGGGATCGGGTCATATGACTGGAGAGGTATAATCTCCTCATCGTAGAAACCGAGGGTAGTGACACGATGAGTGGGCATGGGGGTAGAAGAAGGAGATGATTTTTAAGCAAGGCCACATGGTGAGTGGTGATAATGGAGGACACTAGTGTGGGGTCATTAGGTAAAACCTTGATAGATTGCAAAACCTTCATAAGGGCTTATATATGAGATTCAAAAGTTTGGACGATATCATAGAAATACGTTTTTAGAGGGGATTGATGTAATTGTTTTATCATTATACGATGGGTGAACCCATCATAAATAGGGTATGTGGGTCCTTGAATGGTGATTTTAGGTGCCGGTGTAGATGGTATATTGGGCACAGGATTGGTTGATGGGCTAGTTGCTTTTTCTTTTTGTTTGTCCTTTTGGTATGAGTTGTAACTCATACCATGTTAATCTGAGGGAAAAGGTAGATGGAGAAGGTATATCATGAGTATTTTAATGGCATGATGGGAAAAAACTAAATCGGGTAAGAACCTTGTGAAATGAGTAGGGCACACTGGCATTTGGGAGGTGGTTTGGCCAACTCTTTGATACGGACCATGTTGATCTTGAACTTTGGAGGTGGAAAAAATGGTTGTGGGGTGGAGATGCATATTGTTGAAGAAGTAAGGGATGATGATGTGTTGTGATAGGTGAAGGTGGAACATGGTCCTCATCAAGAAGATCATCGTCGTCGAAATTTTCTTTAGGAGGACATAATTGTAGGAGAATAGTTTTGAGAGCCTTACAACCTTCTACATCATTTCCTTACACACAATGATATGTACAAATTTTAGTTTCATCAAACCATTTTGGTTTGGATTTGAGGGGTTCGTAAGGTCAAAACATCAGAAATATGATGAAAAAAGTCTCTAAGAGGTTGGCTAGATTTTGGCATAGGACCCTACCAACGGATTACAATGGGAAGTGAGTGTGGGTCTGGGTAAAGGTGTGGATGATTTTGAGAGAAGAGGTGTTATAGGATGCATAATGGTTTGGACCACTGGTTTGGTAGTTGGTATTGTCTTAGGCTTTGATGGAATCCACTTGGGTAAAGGTGTGATAGAAGAGCTAGCAATGGAAGGTTTTGTTGGTTTAACTACCTCGTTGGAGGGTAATGGGTTCTTATCTTTGGATTAAACATTCTTTGGTAAAGGTGAGATTGGAGTAATTAATGCAGAAAGGAAAAAAATAGTGAAAGAGGACGGTTTACCCATGGGGAAAATAGAGTTATGGTGAAATTGGTTGGTATAGGCTAGGTGTGCGGTATGGGTTGAAGTCGTATAGGAAAATTTGTGGTTATAGTAACTGGCGAAGGTATAGGTGGTAAAAAATGTATAGGTGGGGGTGAGGGTGTTTATTCTATAAGTAAATGAGGTGTAATGAAGTAGTAGGTTTCTTATCTTTTTATTGGCCTTTGGTAGGAGTTTTGTTGGCCAAGGTTGACGGGTGAGATCCTAGGATGGATGGAATGGGAAAGGGTGACAAAAGTGTGGTAGGTGAGGCTCATGTATGTGGCCTAGCATATTGGGTCTTCCTTTTAGGCGGAGGAACAATTTTGGTGCAGGTTTGGGAAGATGTCTACATCTAATTTTATAGGTGGATGGGTAAGGCTTGACATTGGCATGACACCCAAGGTAGTGATGGCTATAAATACGAACGAAGATATAGTTTGGGTAGGTTCTTATGCACTGGAATGGTTTTAGTCGTGGGAAAAGGTTCGGATGTAGGTATAGGTGATGAAGATGTCATTTCAATAGGCATGGTCGTGGTCGATATTTTCACTAGGTATACCTTTGGATAGATCATGGAGGTATCTTCATGAAACATTTGCATTTGAGTCGGAAAGGGGAGCCAAAGACATCCCCAAAGCATGGAATTAACCACATAATCCAAGCGATCAGCCATTCGAGAAAATGGGAATGTGGTAAGAGGATATGTAGTTGGTTTTGTGGCAATCCCTATGAAATATTTCTGTGAGATAGGGAATTGATTAGCCTCAGACTCTATGGGTACAAGAGCCGAGATCAAGTCAATAGGATCTAGGAATGCTGATGGAGAATTGTCCCCAAAAAGTAGTGGCATCTCGAATAATCTCCCATGGGTAAGAGAGATGGTAGGTGGGGTGAGGTAGACTTCTCCTTTGGTGGAGGAGAAGGAAATGACGATAATCCTATGGATGGGAGAGTTAATACTATTGATTTTTGGTAGGTTACGAGGTAGATGGTGAAATGGCATCAACAGAAATCGTGGACTCCCTCATGGATGAAGGAGGATATGAAGGGGAATTCTATAAGGGTGAAGGAGTGGAAGAGGTATGCTCCTCTGTGGGTAGAGGAGCTCATGCCATAATTTCCTCAATAGACGAAATAGGTGGAATTTTAGGAAAAATGGTACGACATCAAAACTACATGGACTTCACGAACATTGGTTTCATTGGTTGAATGTTCACTATTTTGATTAGATGATTGTTTATGGTTAGGGAATGACTTCTTAAAGATGTACAAAATTTTATTTGCTAGCACATTTGGATTGTCCACGATGAGATCTCCATTATCAATCATCTCCTCGAAAACATTCTTAAACATTATACAATTACCATCACCGTGGCATTTGACATGATGATAATTACAATAGTCATGTTCCTCATAACATGCAGAGGCATAGGGAGTGGAATAAAACCAAGATGAGGTTTTATCGGGGGAATTACAATGGCTCCATCTTTAAGAAACTTTTCCAATACTCGAAGAATAGGTCTCTCTAATGAAGTGTACTTTCGTTGTTCCCACAGAACTAAAAATGTCCGAATAGGGAAAGATTGATGGAAGGTTTGGCTTGATTAGAGGGATGAGATAGACCAACTTTGAGAACTACCACGTTGGCAGATCCTTTAGCTTTTGAATAATTATTTTTGGAATTTTGAAGATGAAGAAGAATAATTTTATTTTAACGTGGCGTTCTTATTTCATAATTGGATTTTATTTTCTTCAATGGCAAAAATTTCTAGTTTTCATGCCATGGTGAATGCTTTTTCAAAGGTATGGAAGGTTTGTACCAGCTAAGATGGTGAGATGTGTCTAGCACAAGATCTAGCGAACAACTCTATAATTTCATCTTGAGGTAACTGGAATGTTAATTGGTTGATAAGACTTCACCAATGCGACCAATGAAATCTATGATAGATTTGTCGTCATACTGTCGTGTCGAATATAGGTCAGTCATGGTGAATTTTTTGACTACATTGATTGAGAAGTGGTCCAGGAATGTTTGAGCCACTTGGTTAAAGGAGTAGATGGAATGTCTAGGTAAATTACTATACCAATCTAAGGCATGTCATGTTAGGGACATGGGAAATGTTCGTAGGAGTAAAGCATCGTCATGGGAAATTAGGTAGCACCCATGTTTGAATGACCACAAGTTTTGTTATGGGTCCTCTTTATTGTTAAAATGGTTGAACTTGGGCATTTCCCAATGCACGAGGTATGGGAAAATAGTAATAGATGGATGAATATGATCATTACAAATTTCATCATAGGTTAAGGAGTTACGAGAGTCGAAATTGATGCTTCTAATGTCTACATATTTTCCATCATCATCCTAATGAGGTCATTGGTGGGTTGTGAGGAATGGGTGCCTCCTGTAGTAAAGGGAGGTTGATGATGGGTGTATGATGTGGATGGCATCCCAGTACATGGGGGTTATGAATATGAAAACTGTGAAGGGGATAGATACATGTGGAAGATACCCAAATAAGCGATAGATGAGATTGGGGGTTACTAGTGATGCATGTAAATAGGTGGGGTGGTCATAACAACTCTCATGGTAATTGGTGGTAGAGACTGAGGGATGGAAAGGAATAGGTTTTGGAATGGGGTGTGGGTTGTCGACACTAGAGGTGGTTGTGATGCAACTGGTATATATAAGGAAAAGGGGGCAGATGGGGCCATGCTCAAGGTGGTTGGTGAAGGAATGGTTGACACCACGAGTGCAATAGAAGATGTTGAGGTAGTAGTTATAGCAAAGATGGGACCTAACTGAGAGACAAAAAGGTGTAATGTGGATGAAGGTAGTGTCGAGCTAGTGGTAGTTGATGCGGAAGTGGGGGCGAGGGAAGGAGGAATAGATACATGCATGTCGTATACTAGTTGTCCTGAGGAGTCTTGAGTAGATGAGTGGGAAAGATAGTATTGTAAGGCCACGGGATTCTAATCAAGGAGTCTTGCAAACTCCTCGTCACCAGTAGAAATGGTGATAGGATGAGTTGGATCCATAGGTGATAGGATGGAAGGTAGTGATGGGCTAGGTGGGAGTGGTTGAAGACTAGCATGAAATATAAGGGTGTTGGCTTGGTTGTGAGTCAACACCATGTGAATTAGCGTTGACCTGGTAAAATTGTATTCTACAGATGACATAGAAAGTAGCAGAATGGGAAAGAATAGATACTAGTAGGTGGACTTGGTATTTTTTCAATTAAAAATCAAAACAAGAAAACCAACACCGGTTAATCGACCGATGACAATGAAGGGGACCGATGACGGTTATAGTAATCGGTATCTTTAGTTACTATAGAAAACACCAATTTGAGAAAATGAAGTAGAACTAATGAAAGATGAAATGGGGAAACTATATTTGATAGTGATATCATAATGTTGTGAATATGATGATGTCTAGATGACTTTAAATAGAAAAGAGAAGGTGATGAAAGTTTTTTTGGGTAAAATAACCAAAAGAGCTAGTAACCGACACTGGTCAAGTAAACCAATGACTGTCATATGGGAACCAATGAGGGTTGTTAGAATGACATTGGTTACTGTGAAATTTGAATAAGTGAAGAAAAATGGATTTTGTGAATTAAATTAGATAAAGAATCAAACCAAGACCCAAGGATGATAATATGAGGCCCTAACACACTCAAAAATAGTCGGAATACTCCAACTATGATGGGGGAGTGTGAAAGGAAGAATAAAATGAAGAAACATAATCCTCACAACTCAAAACAAAATTCAAGAAGAAATCTAAGAAAAATATGTAATCCTGCGAGTGAATTTTATATTACTTTAGCTTATACTATTTGAGACTCGACTTTTGAATTTAGAACAAAGTTTTATTGGTCAAAGGCATCCTATGAAGAGGAAATATAAAAGGGAGGTTTTAGGTTATGTTTTGGTAGGGGAGGTCCTTTCTCTGAGATAATGACTGGATAAAGAAACCAGTTGGGCGCTCACTGTCAATCCTCTGATCGTGTGATCATTGAAAACTTCTTCCGTAAGGTGTTTTCTAAGATGTGTAAATTCAATTTTTTTAGTTTAAAAAAGAGAGAGAAGAGATAAATTTATTTCTATGATTCAATTGTGTCAACCATCAACTGGGCATGACTTCCAGCATGTAGGTTTCCCTCAGTTTTAAATGTGAGCTAATAATGCAACATACAAGGATGAAATGCAACAAATTTTATAACCCAAATCAATAGTTATATTCGATGTAGAAAATGATGAATAGGAGAGAGGATGATTTTCACTAATGCAGAAAGAAAGAAGAATGATTATTTTTAAATGCACCAAAAGAAATGTTTCATTTAGAGTAATTAGAAAGAAGGAACAAAATACTATAGAAGAAGATTTCATGAACAACAATTTAGAAAGGAAACACACAAGATGCAACCTATATGAATAGAAAGAAACCCACAAATGAGGGTCCCACTGGGCATGCCAAAATGTTTCACCGATAAGTTGCATACGTATGAGAAAAACAGATAGGGTAAGGGTGAGGAGGAATACCTGTGAATGAAGGTGGAAGGTAGAGTGTGTGCATTCGAATTTCCCGATCTAATGTTGATTGCGAGAACTTAGTTTTTACTAGAGGAACTACCTGTGAATGAAGGTGGAAGGTAGAGTGTGTGCATTCGAATTTCCGATCTAATGATGATTGCGAGAACTTCCTTTTTTCTAGGAGGAACTACCTGTGAATGTAAAACAATACCACAAGAGGAATATTAAAAATATATGTCAATGGACTACCTAACATGTGCTAGATCCGGGAAGTGTGATACTTCCTAGATGGTTTTCAATCCACTATTTAATACAATTCAATGCAAGAAATAACGTAAATAAACAACATCCTACTATAGTTGATATGATTTAGGTATCTCATTCAAATACAACAATCAAATCCAATCTAACAGTAAGGTTATAATCAGATCTCGGAGGTTGGGCAGTAGCCAAGGTGACTAGATGGACAGTCAAGATTAGGTTTTGGGTTGTTTGGTTTATTTGGGTGAAGGTTATGAGGTTGATATTATATGAAGAATTACCGATATAAATACCAACGCCACTTTGATATGACCAATGTTGGTTAATAGGAAACCAATGATGGTTTGGATTAATCGGCGCGATAGGGGCAAACCTGATAAACTAAATAAAACTTGGTTTTGAAGATTCTCTCATTATTACACGAGAATGGGATGATGAGGGTTAGGTTTCCAAAGATGCTCGAGAATTCTTAGAGATTCCTAGTAGTTGGGTATAGAGGGCTAGGAGGTTGTAAGTGTTTAGGTGGAGAGATTGACAGGAAGGTGAGAGATGATGAGATGAAAAAGAGACTAATACTCTCAAACAAAGATTAAAAACTGATCTAAATAACTATGGAAAGATGCATATCCAAATACACTTACTTGTATTTATAGACTAGTGGTTGGATGAGGGTGATGGTTGATCTATGAAACTAGTGGTCAAGTGTCATGGCAAAGGTTCCCTAATGTTATCGTGAATGCTTAACCTTCATATCGCCTTGGTGGTTATTCAGGATGTCCGGACATGCAAGAGGGCTCTAGTTTAGGCTTGCATGTAGATCTCTCTCTCTCTCTCGACTCAAATAATTTTTCAACCTTTGGAACAAGGTTACCCAAGTGAATATATGGTAACCGATGACATTTTAGGTTTACCAACATCGTTTTAGGGTTAATCGGCATCGATTATGGCAGGAAATGCTAGGTTTTCCAAAATAGCATATCTTGGCTATATTTTTACCAATTCTTCCCGTTGGTTTGGGTCTAAAATGGTATTTTCCACATAATTAAGTGGGCATGCTATTAGAGAAAGAATAGGCATTAGTGTTAGGGTTAGACTAAGTCTTGGTTAGTTATGGTAAGTAGAGATTGAGTCCTAATTAGAATGAAAATGCTAAGAATAGGTCTATGATGAGGTGTCTAGGTGAGGTGGATAGGTTAGGTGGTCAAGTGAGGACATTAATTAAATTAATTAAAGTAATTAATTCAATTAATCATCTGCACTATGGGATATGAATATGTAAGGTATGGTTTATTTAATTAATGGGGCTATAAGGGTGGTACAACCTAATTTTGGTGTCTAAACAAATACTTTGGTGATAGCTATAGTAGAAATATCATCCACAAAAATATAATTATAAATTATAGGTGTAATGAAAATGATGGTTATTCATGTGATTGAATTATCTACAACTCTCATCCACTAAAACTTCATGGATAAATGCACATAGAACACAAACAAATGTTGTGGAATTTGGATTTACACTTACCCATTGAGTTTTCTTGTAAATTTATACATCCTTTTCAATAAATACATTTTGCACGTACCTTGATATAATGGCATTCCATGAGAACACATATCTTCAAGGCTCTATAAAATATTTTGCATTCCTTGTCTATGCTTCCACATTTTACATACATGTCTACCATGGTGGTTATAACATTCATATAAAACATTTCCTCTATCCTTTATTGTTTTATGGATGTCCATTTTGTTGATGTATCAAAATGAAACAATCACAGGGGAAAAATATAGGATCTTACATCATACTCATTTTAGGATCACTTAAAGTTTGATTCAAGGAATGAGTTGCAAGGTATTGGTCATTTAGACCAATAATAAGGATTTTAGCTAAATTATTAATCCTTCTAGCATCACTCATCTAATTTCTTCACTTGGTTTATCCTTGAATAAATTCTCTAAACTCGAATTAATCTAAGGCAAGTCCTTATAAGAAATTCAAAAGGAAAGAAAGGGTGGAAAGAAAATAAATATACTAAGAAAAATATATTTAATATTTTTTAGTGCTTGATCTTATTAATAATTTTCTATAATTGTGAAACCATCAACATAAAACTCAAATACCTCTCAAATTTCCATGTTACGATGTATAAATTCAAAGGAATTAATCAGAAACCAAATTTATCATATCAAATTATTGAACATGCATTCAAAGGATACATTTAACTTGTATAAAGTTATAACAATTGAATCTTAACTTACAGATGCACAATTTAAAACAAATTTCTAAAGGAAAGTTAACATGTAATACACTAAGCATTGAACACTACAAACACATGGTGTTTAAATTTTAAATAAAAATGGTAAAATGTACGTCGAAAGATTCAACTTTCATGAGTTAAATAAAAACTTGCTTGGATTTATTTATCAAATGACACCCCCATTTTTTATAATGGAGAGGAACATACTTATACAAAATCGGGTCTAGTATTACCACCTAGCTGTAAAAATGATTTAAAAATATTAAGGAAAATCACAAAAATGGTCATTTAAGAAATATCATAATTGATTCTTGTTAAGATAATTTACAATCAGTAAAGTCTTAATGCCAAAATATAGAATACGTAAGGAATCGTTAAGGATCTTGTTTAATTATGGGCCCCTTCTAAACTAGATCCACCTATGAAGACTCTTCTTGGTTTGGATCAGCTTGTGTGGGTCCTCCTAGGATAGATCAAATTGAAGCTGGAATTTTTCCCATGGAAATGACATCTTCGTTATAGATTTTATTATCTTTTTCAAGTTTTACAAGGTCAATAATGTGATTTCTGAAGAGTACAAGAGCTTTATCCAAGAGATATTTCTATGTAGCCTTGGCCATCCCCGTGATTTCCTTTAAGATATATATTTTCTAGACATTTTCCTTAGTTTGCAATATAATCTCAAGGACTTGGGATGCCTTTGCCTCATTTTCCTATGATATGTTCCTGTAAAATTTTTATGAAAAATGATTTAAAAATCCAACAAGTTTATAGATGGACACTAATTCTTGGTCCTCCTTAAAGACCCCTATAATGGATGCTTTTGAAAGTAATTTTGTTCCTCTTGAAATTACATCATCAAGTTGAGGAGGAAGTTTACTCATTTTGGTAGTCCATTCCTTGATTTTTTCTCTTTTTAATTTATATAACTCGACATATGCTAATATCTTCCATGGTCACAATTGTAGAGTCCTTGCATACCCCTTCTTCAATGGTTTCAACCATGATTCTCAACATTTTTACATAACACCCATTTTTCAATGATTGTGTTGGTTTTTTTAGAATATTATTGTTCTTTCTTTTTATCCTTAATGATTTATCTAATCACATCATATAGGCTAAGTAAGTCCTCTGTAATATCTGAGTTAGTTCCATTAGAAATAATGGCATTTTCTCAATTTATAAGATCATTTTTCTGGCATGTACTCCTCTTACCAACTCTTCTTCCAATTCAATTGAGACCTTTATGTAAGACACATGATGCTCTTCATATTTTTCTACTTGAGAACCCTTATCCTTTCTTCTCTTGGTAAGGGAGAAAAGGTCCTAAGATGTCTCAAACCAAATTATGTCTTATTACGTAAACATTCTCTTTTTGATTACTCTCTTAAAGGTTTTGGTCCTTGGATTGAACTCAATGTTTATTAATGGCTCTTCTTGGGCCACCCAATCTAGTTTCTCCCTATGAAAAATCATGGATTTTTATACCCTGTCTTGGTGGGGTGTAGTTGGAGGAATATTTACAGAGGTTGCTTGAGTTGGGTTAGCTTTTAATTTCTTATTTGGAGCCTCTTATTATATACCTATTATCAAAAATTACACCCCATGTAATTTTAAATAACTAATCAAAAGTAATTAACCATTTTTATGCTCTCTAAAATCATGGGACACTTGATTTTGTCTACACGGGTGTCGAACTTAGTGTTCTATGGGTTCTTCTAACTTGCCAAAAAATGAATGAGCCATATGGGAATTAGGAATATTTAATGAAAAGGAGGAATTACATGGTAAAGGATAAAAGTTAAATCACTCAATAAATTTTTTAATGTACTTAGAACAAACCCCGATGCCACTCGAGCAAGGAGGAGAAAGTTAAAAATGGCTATGTTCCAAAGTCAAAACACTATCCTATTTTTGTGTAGACTTCTCAAATGAATATTTCCACAACATGTGGAAGTAGAGATCTAAAAGTGGTCTAAGGCACATGGAAGGTCATGATACATAATGGATCGAGCTTGGTTCTTCATAGAAAAAATAAATTTGAAAATTTGTGGTGAAATCAGTGGAACAAGACAATAGTTTTATGTGGGTTTTTAGTGCGAATGAAAGTCGTGGGTACCATGATGTTGCACAAAAAATCATAAGTATTTTGTGGAATTATAGATAAAATGGTAACATATGGGAATTCAAGGGAATTTCCAAACCCACCAAGAAAAGAACAAATGGTCAAAAGTTGTGTAATAATGAAAATTTTCAGGTGAAAGAAGAGGGAGAGCGTGGGTGGTATAACATATGTCAAGTTAGATGATGTTAGTAGAAAGCCTAACGGAGGCCACAGATCAAGATAGAGACATTAAAATTCCATAAGGCATCTCAAATCCACACCTTTTTGTTCAAAGTGACACTTAACCACACCACCGACTTAGAGAATTTAATAAAGTACATGGAAAGGAAATTTTTAAGATCCCTTACCAAAATCCAACTTGGATTTTTTTGGCAAATTTGTAAAAATGGATTTCATTTTGATGGAAAATATGATAAAATGTATATAGTGATGTAGGTGAATAATTTATCTAAAAATACATGTCAAGGATGGTTACAGGGAGAAACCATAAAAAAGGCATATACGTGTCAAATGTATGAAAGTCCAATAAGCGGGCATTTGCAAGTGTAGACGAGTCATCTATATGGATTCATTAGATGACGGTGCCCATCTGGTATGCAACTAGGAATCTACACATTTATACGCCCATCTACATATACAATCATGTGGATGTGCTAGCAAATACCCATCTTCATATACTCCTGGGAAATTGCATATACTATCGGGTGATAGTAAACACAAATAAATATGCAATTGAAACTTCCCAAATATGAATGGGGTAACATCCAATCACCATATCAAATGATATAAGACTTCGTAGAGAAAATAAACATGAACCTGAGTTGTGCATGACAAATATGGCATTACATTAATTTCGACTATAATGAAGACAACAAAATTGAGATAAAGTTTTTTCATGGATGAATAAAGAATGCTATCCATTTTTCTTTATACCCTGCACTTATTCACTTAAATGTGTTACGATGTAATAGATCATATCCCCTTACCTTTCCACTTAGAAAATGAATGAGAAGTTTCAATCTTCCAACTCAAACCCTAATAAACTCCTTTACAACCCTCAAGCAAACCCTAGCCTTCGATTTTCAAACAACCTTAACCCTAACTGTAGTATTTTCTCCTCTTATTGGTTAACAATAGATTGATTTTATAGCCCCATTAACACTCCACATAAAATACATATGATGATCCCTAAAGAGAATGAGAACAATTAATTTAAATTATGCATTATTTGTGCATTTTTTCCCTTTTTAATTTCTATTCCCTTCTCTCTCCACTATGTGATTCTTTAATTTTTAGGTATATTATCCCTAACTCGTATATACTACCATGTGACTACATATGTAAATTCCTATTTTCATGGAAATTTGAGTGGCTATTTATGTAGCCACCGGTTTGCATATGCAAGTGGGCATGTGTGTGTACAAATACATATCTACGCATGCACTCGGGAATCTGGATGTACAAAGATTTTTCGTTGGGCATATTTTATGTAAGAGCCTCATAATTTTGCAGATGCTTAGATTTTTATTATTATATATTGGGAATATACCCGATTTGTGTTTCGATGTAGTGGTGATATACATGCATAAGTATGAAATTTATTTTAAACACTATGCAAGCTGACCCATAAAAGTAACTTGCATCTTGAAATTTTAGGTGAAATGCTTCTCCATATGACTCCTCAAAATTGCCAAATGCAAATTTAAAAATGTAAATATTCATGAATTAGAAAAGATTCACCACTAAAATTTACCCCCCGACATGGGTATCATTACTTCTTGTGTTAATTTTTATGGTGTGTGGAAAATCCATGTTAAGCACCTACACTTATCTATAAACATCTATGGTGATTTGTCTTTGGTGGGTGAATCCCTTGTATTGGAGTATCTCTCTCTCCTTCTCTCATCTCCTTCACATTTCTCTATAAATTTGGAACTCATGCATTGTAAAAATTTCCTCTTTGTTGTACCGCACAATTTGAAAATGGTGTATGACTTCCCACAATTTCTACATCAAAGGTCTCTTTAATGAATTTTACATCATATTCAATTATTGTAATTGATTGTGTCTTATTTAAGTGATAAGTCTTATTTTTGATTCTACATGCCCATGTTTATTATGTTCTTGCCTCTTTATTTCCCTTTGGTATGTTATGTTTGTTTCTTATGTGTCCCATTTTTGTGTTTCATGTTTGGTGATTCTACCATGACATTCCATATTCTCTCATGTTTCATCCTCTTCCTCCTTGTGAAGAGTGATCAACCTTATTTCGATGCTATCTTCACCCATATTAGCTTAGCATTATTTCCTTACATCTCTCTCCCTCTCCTTGGTCCCTTGGAATTGTTAGAGTATGAATTAGTTATAGGAGTAGTTTAGCATTAGAAGTAGGTTGTGTTGTGATAGGTTTCCCAAATCTGGTAACAAGGAATTTGGCCTTCTCTAGAGGTATATTTCAATAAAAAAGTACCACACTTGGAGACAATCTAATGTTTCCTTAAAATTATGGATCTTTCATGATTCATAGCAAGGTGCAATTTTGAGCTCCAACAGTTCCCTCATCATCTAAAGAAGTTAAGTTATAAGCAATCAAAGCACAAACTTTAGTTAGTTCAGATATAACTTCTTGGATTTCTAGGATAACTTCTACCTCTATTGGTTCTGAGGGAGGATTGTTAGAAGTTGGAGTTTGGGACTGCCACAAAGGTTCTAAATAACTAGCTTCTCTTTTTTATATATTCCCTTTTTATTATTCCTCTTGAAGGAGAAATTTCCCCTATTGTCTTCATATTTTTTTGGACTAGGTTTTCATTTATTTGGGTAATCTATACCTATTCATTGACATCATCCTCATGAGTATATGGCATAATTATCTACCCTCTAGTGACTCTAAATTTTTTTCTCTTTTCCTTGAGTCATATTGTCTTATAGGGTGTTGGGGGAAATGAAACTAATTATAGTGGGTTGTTACATGTTTTAAATATGTCCATCTCATAAACTCTTTTCATCCTACTATGACTTAAAAGGGAGGGTGATTCGTGAGTTTATTATCCTTACATCTTTTTTTAGCAGAGAATACTTAACAAAAGTCACACAAGAGGTCCGCATGGGAAAATAGGGAATGTTCAAAGGCACAAACATATAAGGGAAAAATGCACATGGAGGATAAGTTCATATTTTGGGACTTAGCCATTTTTGCACATGAGGATCTATTTTTAGAGATGGTGTGAAGAGTGCATAAACAAGGCAGAGACTTGTGCGCCATGCATAGGCTATTTTTGGAGGATTGATACAAAGCACTTTTCATGGATGTGGGCTAAGAATAGGTTTATCACTATCAGTTAACTAAAGGAATTCTATTATTAGCACACTTTCATGTGGGGCTATGCATGTAAAAAGAACATAGCTAATAATAGCATGCAACCTATTTTAGGATCGGATAAGCGATGAAGAGAAAGTACACACCCTTATAAATATGTAGTGAACTACATATTAGAATATATATAAAAGAATGAGTAGAGATAAAAATATATGTATGTATGTGTGCAAGACTGGACTCTATATCAAATTTGTGCGTGTATGGGCATAGAATTCCATTAATGTAAGAAGCTTTTGTGTAATTGTAATATTTAATATAATGGAGGATATAGGTTGAATCTAAGTGTTAGTTCTATGTGTATTTGGATCTAGTATGTTCCTAATTTCATCATGGATAATACTTAATTTTTTTCTCCCTTAGATATAGATATGGCATGCTCTGTAGAATGATGTATTAATAATAGAACTGCATGTATTAATTCTTCATCATGTTAACATCCTACAACAACAACCCTAAAGAGGGGCCTAGTACCTTTACATGCTTCGAGTGAGCACTAAGTATAGGATGAGTGGTGTTCCAGTGTGCCTAGGGTCTTACTAGGGAATTCTAGGCTACATCATTGGTTCCATTATCGGGACCTATTTTTCAGTTGTTTTCAGGATGGTTCACGATGAAGACATATTGGTTGACCTTAGCAAGTGTTGAAGAGTGGATACATGATTTAGAAGAAGAATACACATGGTATTTCAACACTAGATTCAATTTTAACACACGCATGTGGGTGGTGCAAAACTCGTATGACAGCTTTATATGAGATCTTCTTCGCTATCTTTCCGTATCCATCTAAGTGGGCCGGAGGTATCGGGCACTTATTTGGACACAAGAATAATTTCAGGCCCTTTATGATGCTGATTTGATTTGGAATTGAGTTGTGGATATGTGGTTCCATGGTGTTTTGAACAGTTATATCTTGGAGTACTCAATTTCCACTTATTCGTGTCTAGAAGTAGCTAGAATTCCAATTTTTACGATATCCAAGGGAACTTACCTACAATCCATTCCACTTTGGCGCTTAATATCTTAATGGTAACTTTGAATTTGGAGAGTAAATTGATGTCTAACTAAACCCTAACACATGTGGGGGCAAGAGTAGGTTTGGTGAAAGATGACAGACCTAGCGGTAGAAAGGAAGAGAGAGGAAAGGTGGATTAAGTATAATGAGGTGTGAGAGAGGGAGATCGAGAAGCAGTGGGAGGTTGCAGAACAAATGGCGTTGTGGAGAAAGGTAGTTCGGGAAGGAGTTTAAGTTCACACAGAAGATGTGGAACCCAAACCTCGTGAACTCCCCTAATTGGGAAAACATGACAAGGAACCCTCCTCAACCTCATGTAGAAGTGCACTAGTAAAGATGACCTGGGCTACGGGCATGCATCTAAATCCACCTAGTAACCTTGCCCTTGTGCTTGGTTTTCTAACATCTAGTATAACAAGTAGTCAACAATCTAATTCATGCAGTGGAAGAGTAGGAGTGAGTCTTATGAGGGGCATAGTAATTATAGTGCAAATGACTTCATTGTTATATGGGAGTAATTTTTTGGGTGTATCATTAGCATAGAATACAAGCGCACCAAATTTTGGACTAACTTCTAGGAGTGGTAATCCTTCGCAGACCATTGGGGTATAGTTCAGTTCTACTATTAGGACATAGGGAAGTACATCTTCTATTCCAATCTCACCCACATGTTCGGGATCGGGAGGCATAGGTAGATCTAGTTCCTGGTGGATTTGGTAGTTCTAGATTAGGTGGGCTAGGTCCACAAAGAACCCCAAAGTATTTACATGGAGATGTATCTTTGTCTTCAATAGTATATGGGCATAGAAGATGCTACTGAACATGTGCATATGTGTGAAATATTGTGGCGCACAAAAGGAATCTTGGATTCTGAGCGTAGGGAAAGTCAATTTTCTACCACATTACAGGGACATGCACACATTTGGTATAAGAAGTTTGACCTTGATCAAACTTGCGTGGATTATGCAACATTGAAGGATGCTTTCTTAAAAGAGTTATATATCCCATAATTTGAGTAGAAGAGTATAAGTGCACTCAAGGATATAAAACAAGGCACTACTGAGAGTGTACGTGAGTATGATGCCCGGTTTAAAACACTTCTATCGAAGCTCTCTTATGATATTCACGCAAGACAGCATGCATAATGGTTCGTTGGAGGATTGATTACACCATTTAGAAGGGAAATTTCACATAAGACATACACTAATCCATGTGAAGCATTAGAGGCAGCTTTGCATGCTTTGAGGTAGTTGGGAGTATTGACACTGATGTTAGCCCATTCTTAGAGGCACATATTACAGCTATGGCAAAGCAGTTAGAGAAAATATTGGAAAATTCAGCCCATGAAATGTGCTTAGGGATTTGATGTACAGATTGTGAAGTGGGAGGTCACACCAAGGATAGTTACCCCTATAGATCCATACATTCATTATTTTTAGACTACGAGATCTATCATTTGAATCATGATGCTAGCCACTTGTCCTTTGTTATAACGCATGATAAGGAAGAATGTATCCTTCTATTGTAAAATTTTCTAGTCCACGACCCATGATACGGAAGATTATAGATTGGTCAGTCATATTCATGATGCCATAGACATTGGTGTACGACAGAAAAGTGTAACAGATAATTCTAAAAAAAGAATGAGCACCAGGATTGGGATCACATTCAAGCACGCTATGACAAGATTGAGGTGCGTTTTGAGGGAGGTCATGGAAGAGGATGTAGTTATCAAGGTGGATATGGAGGACGAGGCCATGGTGGAGGAAGAGGAAAGTTTCCTTGTTGAACTTGTTATACATGCTGGTCTCTTGACCACTATAGGCACGAATGTCCCTAGAATATTACATGTTCTTTATGCAGAAATAATCATAGTTGTGAGGAGTGCCCAGACTTGTATGAGCATCTTATTAAGCAACATAAGCAAGAGAACAAAGGCGCAAGGATGGTTAGAATATATTGCATGGTGGAAAATCAATGGATGCCCAAGTTATCACCAAAACCTAAGAATTTCACTATGAAAATCACCACACAAGCTGAAGTGGCACGTGTAAAAGAGGTGTTGCAACAAAAGCCTATAATCATTAAGGAGGATGTTTTTCATACAACGTGCCCAGATCCTACTCATCAGAAGGAGGTCTATCAAGAGACCATGGAGTTCCTCATAAATATTCGAGGTGAAATACAATATCTGAAAGAGAAATCACGGAAGATAGAATAAAAGAAGGAAGAAGAGAAGGCCCCATGTGAGATGGATGACATAAAATAAGTATGCAAAATGTTGTTCCATGAGAATGTTAATCCATTATTAGGGAATTGGTTGAACGGGAACACTCTACAAACAAGTACTAAGAATGAATGACAAATCCTACATGCAAATCTCCCCTTGATAGCATTGACTACGACAAGGAGATTACTCTGAATGTTGTTGTGGATGGATGGCTCTTGAGAAATATATTGATTGATACATGTGTAGAAGTAAATGTTCTTACGTAAGATGCATGGGTGCAAATGGAGAGACCTCTATTACAACCATTATCTAATTTGTTGTTTATGGCAAATAGGACTAAGGCCACTCCCATAGGAGTTTTGAAGGATGCATCTATAACAATACAAGGGGCCAAATTCACTAGAGATTTTGAGGTATTAGCGCTCGCGGAAGCAGATAACTTTCCAGATTTACTTGGGCACCCTTGGTGTTATGCAAATAATGTTGATTTAAGGTTCAACAAAGGATACACCAGTTTTGAAAACAAGGAGGAACGAGTTGTAATCCCCTTAATAGATGGATAATCAACACTTTGTATGTTGAGTTTTGAGTGAAGAGGACTTAAAAAAAAATTATGTGCACGTTATTCAAGACCTAGAGCTCATTGAGCCATCAAAGGAGGGCATCCTTCAGTGGGAAGAATCTCAATCTATTAGTGATACTACAATTATTTCTTGTGACAATTGGGCTCTTGGTACTTATGAACTAGTAGGGCGTGAGATAAGAAGTGATTACAAGTAAAAATAGACTTCACTCGATTCAATGAATAGGTAGCTCAATACCTTGGTATAATGGGGTGGAAGATCTTCCAATAATCTTGCAAGCCATGGAAGAACAATGGATAGACCAAGTTTAGAGAAGGAACATATTAGCATATACCCTGCGTGGGACGATAGTGCGTTGGTGGGTGGTTCACAGAGATAATCTTATGGAATGGAATGAAATCAGGATCACACTATCTACTCGTTTCTTCAGAGCAATGCACCTATGTAGATCTACACTTATCATGGTAATCAACATGTTTAGCATCACATCTAGCAGTGTGAGAGACTCTAGATAGAGGGACATGAAGCATTACCACCTTCATTTTGGGTACATAAAGTATATTCCACCCTACAAGAGGATGTGCATGCTCTTGATATATATATGCAGAGCTACATAGATAAGTTGGAAATTGGAAGAATTTGATTGGAGGAATGATCCATACCTTTGACTACTTCTCTTCCAAAGCTCCACTAGAAGAGGCATTATAAATTTTCAAGTGCTTAACTATGGGGATAGTGCAATGGTGGAAGATCTCATTCAGTAATTATTTGGTGAAATAGATTCGGGAGTGTGTTTTGAAGAAGAAGAAGAAATGGACTCCATACTACTAGAATGTGCTTTCCTTGAGAAAGAAAAAGGAAAAATGGTCTACATATTGGATGACGAGGACATTGAAAATATGAATGCTGATCATTCACAAGAGAATGCGCGAGGTCTTGGATAGTGTAGATAAGGATATGCACGCATATCATGAACCAATGAAGACAAAGAAAGTAAATATAAGGTCGAAGTTTGAGCCCAAGGAGGCCATAATTGGAGATTACTTGGTCGACTTAGAAGTGGCTAAAATTATTGAGTTATTATGGGATTATCGTGGACTTGTTCCTTGGGGTATCATGAACTTAAAGGAATTGATGATTCACTAGGGAGATGAAGATAAAGCTTAAATAAGGTGTGCGCCCATTTTGAAATAGACCTTATAGAATGAACCCTAACTTGTGTGAAAAGGTAAAAGAAGATATTGATAAAATGTTGAAGTCATGAATCATTCAACTCCTGGACGATTCAGAATGGGTTAGTCCAAAGTGGTGATCAAGATCAAAGGATGGACAGATTAGAATCATGTGGACTATAGGGAGTTGAATGTTACATGTGTAATAGACCCATTTCCTATGCCTTTCACCGAGGAAATACTTTGGAAGGCATGGCAAGGCATGAAATCTATTTGTTTACGATGTGTTTTCTGGTATCATCAGTTAGGATTGCCCAGGAGGATCGGAAAAGACAAATTTTACTACTAAATGGAGCATTTTTACCTATAATGTGATGCCCTTCTAACTAAAGAATGCACCTGTTGTATTCTCACAGATAGTGGTTCCAGCATTCAAAGATTTTATTCACAACTTCTTGTAGGTTTATTTAGATGATTGGATAGTATATGGGCTTGTTAAGGATCATTGTGACAATCTACGCCTAATGTTTAAACGATGTAGACAGGTTGAGTATCTCTTTGAACATCAAGAAGTGAATATTTACTACACCATTTGGAATATTATTATGTCACATAATCGACAAGGAGGGTTTGCTAGTTGATCCGAAGTTGCGGTCATTCTATGCCTAGAAGTGCCTACCACCGGAGGGGAGGTGCATGGATTATTAGGTCACACAGGTATTATAAAAATTCATAAAGAGATATGCCAAATTTGTCACACCTTTAGAGGAGTTACTAAAAGGAAAAGGAACATTTTATTGGGGAGAACCGCAAAGACACGCATTTGAGATATTGAAAGAGAAACTTACTACCGCGTCTATTCTTCATTTTCCTTCATGGGATCAACCCTTTCATGTACATGTAGACACCTCTAGCATGGTCGTTGGCGTAGTGTTAGCTCATCCTGGAGTGGGTATTATGGATCATCCTATCTATTTTGCTAGTTGAAAGTTGACTCCTACAAAACATAATTACACAACTACGAGCACGCAAAGTTTTGTCAATGATTTATGCACTACACAATTTTAGATAGGAATTTCTAGCTACACCATGTGTGTTCTATATGGATCACATGGCCTTGAAGTATTTAGTAAATGCAGACTTGTTTTACAAGGGCACATATGTAAATGGGTACTATTATTTAAATAATTTGATTTCATATTTGAACATAATTATTAAGTAGTGGTCCGGCCAACCCTTAATGTATATGGGTCCATCACTAATATATAGGTTCTTTATTTAATAATATGAAATATTTATATTTCTATTATTAAATATGCTAACCTAGGTATATAATTTAGGTTAAATATTTAATATCATGAAATGATTATATTTCTAATATTAAATATTATAAACCTAGGTGTATGTGTCAACCATTTTAGGTTGAAAAGGTGGGTCGGATACATACCCGATCACCTTATATAAAAATGACTTTAGGTCCTCATTTGATATATTCGGAAAATATATCAAAGGTGTGCAAATCAAGTGATTTGGTTTTACCCTTGGTAAATAGGGTTTCAAAGGAGGAGGTGATCTTACTTTGGATGTAAAATAAGTTCTCTGAAGTAAAAGGGTATTTTTAAAGTAGTTTTTACCCTATTAGAGTTTTTCACTATAAATATTGTGTCACCTATGTTATTTATTTGTTGTAAGTATTTCTTTATTTACTTATGTTATGATGTAATCTTTATTTAAATATTTATTGTAAAATATGTAATATGTAAGTTGATTAAATCCATATTTATTAGAATCCTCAAATCCTAACATGGTAACAAAGTGAGGTAAATTAAGTAAATTGAGATCAAATATTTTTTTTATTATTTAATTTGTATGGGTTTTTTCAACCAACCCGAAAGGGTATTTAAAAGTATCTAGTCCCCTTCTTTTTTCCCCAATTTATTTTGGCATTACATTTGTGCAATTAAACTCTTGGTAAAATTTTTAGGGTTTTTCAATTTTAAATCCCTAATTTTTTGAGGAAAGATGTAATATGATATGATTCTTAATTTCATTTACATTTTGTAAATTATATAGAATTAATGTTTGTTTGGAGATTGATGTGTGCACGGGTTAAAGGGGTTTCAAATATTTACCCGCACTGAAAGTCACCGTTAGTGTAAATCAACAAAGGACGGATGTTGATCGAGCTTTCTAGTTTGATCATTCTAAGCATCCAAAGGTGTGATTGCACAACATTAAAACCTCTCTCCAAGTGTGGGACTTGCAAAAATGAGAAAGGAATCTCCGAGAGAAGGTTGGTTCCTCTTCCTAAACTACCCGCCACAAGTTTTTCCAGTGCGGGAAAGGTAATCTAATCCTAATCTAACCTCCAGGAGATAGGGAGAGAGAGAAAAGAGAAAAACAAAAGCCTATACTAAAACAGAGAAGGAAAATGTTGAACATCTATCAAAACTACTATAAACATAGCTCCAACCTTGCAATGAACATTTAAACATGCACAAATACCTACAATGAAGAGAGGCAAGAAGAAAACAAGTAAAAACGAGCAAGGATGGACAGATGCATCACAAAACACGTTTTTGTTGCTCCAGAAGTTTGCACAGAACATCATTTTAATGGTAAAAGAAAAAAATGCCATTACAAAGTAGGGGAGGAGGTTCAAACTCCATTTTCAACCCTGGGAAGAAAAGAAAGGAGAGCAGAGTAGAAAAGATGAACAACCCCTTGAAAAATGAGCCAAATCTGGCTTTTACAATGCATGGGTCGAGCCCAGGAGAGAGAAAACATGTAAAAACGTGGGAGCCATTCCTCATTGAATGAAGATGCATTAAAATAGCATGGGCATCCTTACAGACCCATGCCCTAACATTTTTGGCCATACTGAAGAAGAATGCGACCCATTTTGCATTAAAACTGGTTGTTGAAATGTCATTTCTGGCCATTACCACATACCGCAGGCGTTTTCCAATTTTCTCTCTCAAAATCCATCAAAATGCAAAATTGACCCCAGAATCTTGTAGATAATTTCATCATTTTTCCATTTATATAAAGAACGTGAAAATTGAGCTCGGATCGAAAGATATGGCGATTTGAAGATCTAAGGTAAAAACAGAGGACAAAATCGGATCGTTGGGCAAAAATTTGAAATTTTGACCCATTTTGGTCTTTGGAAATTTTTTTTTCCCACACTCTCACCACCCAAGTTCCACATGGCAATTGGATTTGACCCTTCCTAACCATTTCCCTTTGTTTTTGCCTTTGGAAAAAATTTCAAAATTTTCCCAATGAGGTGAAGACACGTGGCGGGCGCTGATTAGACGTGGGCCTGTCTTTCCTAAATTTTCTGCGGGTCGCTTTGACATTTTGACTTGGACACATGTCAAAACCCCATTGGATGCGGGTTTGACCCTCCAAAATTTCCTTGCGGGCTTTTCCAATTTCTGGCGCCACCTGGACACGTGGCGAGATTCTATTGGCTCGCAATAAGGGGGTGGGCTAAAACACTCCTTTTGGATTTTTGGTGAAACACTTAGCCAAATTTCCAAAAAAATTCCCTTCGACACTTGGCACATTTTGATTCGTCTGCTTCAGTCTCCTTATCTCTTTTGTTTCCTTTTCACCTTTTCACGTCCCTCGCATACTTTTGTCCCGGCTGTCCCGGACGAAAATATCTCTTGAATTCGGGCTTCCTTGTTCTGTTTGTGGCTTTTTCACATTTTTGCATCCCACGTGTCCCTCTCGTACTTTTGTCCCAACTATCCCAAACCGCCTAGGACAAAATCTCCGAACGCCCGAAATGGATCTTCTTTGGCCGAACCGGCCGATTTCGTCCCTCACGTACTTTGTCCCAACTGTCCCCGCGAGACCGCCTCGGGGACAAAATGTCCACTTAGCTGATTTTCTTACTTTTTTTCGGCCCCAAGATTGGTACGACGAACCTCGGTCAACCCGACCGAACCCTTCGAGATCCAAATGCTTTAAAACAATCTTGCAACCTTATTTTTTACATTTTTTCCATTTTCTCTAACTCGTTGGGATTTCTTCTTGGATGGGAGAGTTAGAGAGAAGCCAGGGGGCCCAAAAAAACATGATTTTGGGCCTTGAATAAATCTACTTGCTCGGATCTCGATAATTTGATGCATGTTATCAAAATTACCTTGAGGGTGAATTTTGGATAATAATTTTGACGACTCACTGCAGGGTCATCTGCCTACTAGATGAAGAACGGCCAGCTTCTTGAAGCATCCATTGGGCATGGAGTCATGAGAAAGCCTAAAAACTAATCGAACTTTGAAAAATTTCCTCTCTAAGCCACTTGAAACCCAACTTAGAGTTGAAATGTATTGTGCAAGAGCAAAACCAGCACCACAAAAACTATGTACAAAACTGAAAATCATACATGCTCCAAATGGAACATGCAGAGTGTGCACAAGCACTTCTTTTACTGAAATCAAATCTACCTACTCTATTCTAACTAGAAGCAAAGGTAAGCTAAACAAACCTACGCAATTGGTTGTGCAAAATAGCTTCCTTTCTTCAAAATTGGCAACCATGCAACTGATTTGGCACTGAACATGGCCGATTGGATGAGTGGAAAATTAACAAGAAGCTGGTCTTCTACCCAAATCATCAAGGTGTCAACTGAAAAAAAATCCAATACCTCTTTTATTTACTCTGCATTTGGATTGAAGAGGTATGACAGCTGATCCTTGGTACTTTGTAGCTCACCCTCATGCTTAGAAGCAAGCATGACTGGTTGTGACTTCTCCTTTGACTCCAATGAAGTCAAATACCTTATTGGGCAAGGTATGATCCGTTTGATATGCCCATAGCTCTGATTTTCAACTCCAAAAATGGAGTCTTCTTGTAGACCTTCTTGAATGGATGGTGTGGAAGCGATGGTAGAACCTTTCTGCCCTTTCTCTTCCTCCAATGAAGAACATGAAAGATTAAAATCTTCCAATCTTATTTCTAAAGAGCTGCTATAAGATGTAGGCTGTTGCGAATGAATGCTCTCCTTCATGACAACAAGCTCAAGTATTTGGGACGTGGAAGATGAAAGAGAGAATGGTGGAAACTCAACCGATTCTTCTTCATCAAAACAAATTCCTCTAAATCCGATGAGATAAACTACCTCATGGTTGTCCTGCTGCAAATGCTCAACTTCCTCCATGGTGTCCTATTGATCTGTAACTTGATCATCATGGTTTCTTTCATCCTCCAACATTGATTTTGAGAGATAAAACTCTTCTTCAGCACTAGAACACGAGAGGGATGAAGTAGAAAGAAGAACTAAAGGTTCTCCTGTAGCCTGCCTTGTGTTCAAAGCCCTTGGATCTGCACTTTTATCTTCCACAACTAGAATGTGATCCTCTTCTTTTGGATTTGGAGCAGCTTCTCCCTCCTCTACTACTTGAAGGCAATCTTGTTCTTGATAGAACTCTTCCTCTAGCATGAAATTTGCTAAGTCAAACTCTTCGATCTGCTGCTTTAGAGGACAAGTTGGGAGCGCAAGATCTTCTTGAGATTTCTTCCTCTATGGCTGATTGTGTAACTTGAATTGAATTAGCATTCCCTTCAAATAGAGTGCCAACATGGACACTACTTTCTGAGCAAACTGACTGCTGATCTGCTTCTTCTTTTTGCTCTTCTCCTGCTGCAACAAAATTAGTCTTAGTTCCACGACCTGTTCTCCAACTCCAACCTCTTCTGAAGGCTTAACCATCAAGGGGATCTTTCCATCCCAAAATTAAGAGCCCAACTCTTCAGACTTTGAATTTCTTCATCCTTGTTTGGCTCTTCTTTTTTCTGTTGTTTTCCTTGACTAGAATTCTGATTTTTATCCTCCCAACATGGATTTGGGAATGCAAGAGGAGAAGTGGATTGTAACTCAAATGGCTTGGAAATTTTTCATGGTGGTGGAGGAGGTAGAAACTCTTGTTTCTTTGGAGAGGGTATTTTTGTTAGCTTTTGTGGAGGGGGTGACTGTTTGGAAGGAAAGGGGAAGGAAGAATTGAGATGTGGTGGAAGACTAGGGAATGGAGAAATGGAATTAACTCCTGGGGCAGCATTGACTGGATTTAGAATTTGAAATTCCAAATGAGATGATGTTGCTTGAGTAATGGGAAGAGAAAAACTAGATGATGGTGTAGAACTTACCCATTGACAAGGTTGTTCAACACCAAGTGTATAGGCCTCTATTTCTGCTGTCCATTGTGTAAGTTGGGGCAGTATCTCCATCATAAGTCCAACTTCTCCTGAGGGCTGAAGTGTCTTGGAAAAGGGCCTCCCCATGGACAAGGAGTCCTGCAACCAATTCTGAATGCCCTCATTTGAGCTGTTGCTCTTGATTGCACCATTTTGCCTCCATCTTTTGGATTTTTTCCACAAAATATGCATCTTCCATTTGATTGTCTTCATTGCATGCGTACCCTTGCTCTTGATGTACTTCACAACCAAACCGACTTTGTACTACCACTCTCATATGGGTAGACATGTTGATTTTGAATTTGATCAAAATGCTGATTTGGAGGATTTGTAAAACATGTTGGAGGTGTGATATACTAATGTTGTAAATGTGAATTCCATGATGGAAATGAAGTCATGATTGCACAACTTCATGGAATGGAAAAGAATGAAAATGATGGAAATAATAATTGATGGAAATGGATGGAAAACAGGTCTGCAACTCAGAGAATGAGTTATTTACCAGATGGAGTCGCCAGATGTGCTTTTGAAAGTGCCTCCAAAAGGATGAATCTTTAATAGGAACACACCAACCTGTCAAAGATAAAGTGAAAGACCTCTAAGGTCCCACCAGGCGTGCCAAAACTATTAGTGCAAATCAGCAGCACCCCCTGGATGTTGATCAGATTTCTAGTTTGATCATTCTAAGCATCCAGTGTGATTGCACAACATTGAAACCTCTCTCCAAGTGTGGGACTTGCAAAAATGAGAAATGAATTTCTAGAGAAGGCTGGTTCCTCTTCCTAAACTACCTACCACAAGCTATTCCAGTGCAGGCAAGCTAATCTAATCCTAATCTAACCTCCAATAAGACAGGGAGAGAGAGAAAAGAGAAAAAAATAAAAGCCTATACTAAAACAAGTGATACACCGAGAGAAGGAAAATGTTGAACATCTATCAAAACTGCGTGATGAACACACTCTAACCTTGCAATGAACATTTAAATGTGCACAAATACCTGCAATGAAGAGAGGCAAAAGAAAACAAGTAAAAAAGCAAGGATGGATCATCACAAAACACGTTTTTAATTGCTCAATTTGTATAGTAACATCATTTTAATGGTAAAAGGAAAAAATGCCATTACAGAGTAGGGGAGGAGGTTCAAACTCCATTTTTAACCCTGGGAAGAAAAGAAAGGAGAGCAGAGTAGAAAAGATGAACAACCCCACAAAAATGAGCCAAATCACATTATCTTTTACAATGCATGGGTCGAGCCCAGGAGAGAGAAAACATGTAAAAATGTGGGAGTCATTCCTCATTAAATGAAGATGCATTAAAACAACATGGGCATCCTTATAGACCCATGCCAAACATTTTTGGCCATCTGGAAGGAGAATACGACCCATTTTACATTTAAAATGGTTGTTAAACGTCATTTAAATGCCATTACCACATACTTGCAGGCATTTTCTAATTTTCTCTCTCCAAAATCCATCAAAATAAAAAATTGACCCTGGATTCTTGTAGATAATTTCACCATCTTTCCATTGATATAAAAAACGTGAAAAACTGAGCTTTGGATCGAAAGATATGGCGATTTGAAGATCTAAGGTAAAAACAGGCCAAAATCGGATCGGCGGGCAAAAATTTGAAAATTTGACCCGTTTTGGTCTTTGGAATTTTTTTGAATTTTCCCCACGCTCCGCCACCCAAGTGCCACATGGCATGATTTCATTGGATGCGGGCCCTTCCTGACCATTTCCCTTTGTTTTTGCCTTTGGAAAAATTTTCAAAATTTTCCCGTCGGGCCGATGAGGTGAAGACACGTGGCGGGCGCTGATTAGACGCGGCCTGTCTTTCCTAAATTTTCAGCGGGTCGCTTCAACATTTTGACTTGGACATGTGTCAAAACCCCATTGATGCGGGTTTGACCCTCCAAAATTTCCTTGCGGGCCTTTCCAATTTCTAGCGCCACTTGGACATGTGGCGAGATTCTATTGGCTCATGAAAAAAATCAGCCAATTCAACACTCCTTTTGGGTTTTTGGTGAAACACTTAGCCAAATTTCTAAAAAAAAATTCTCTTCTGACACGGCACATTTTGATTGTCTGCAGGGCCTCCTTATCTTTTTTGCGGCCTTTTCACCTTTTCGCGTCCCTCGCGTACTTTTGTCCCGACTGTCCCGGACGAAAATATCCCGCTCGCTGATTTGGGCTTCCTTGTTCCTGTTTGTGGCTTTTTCACCTTTTCGCATCCCACACATCCCTCGCGTACTTTTTTCCCAACTGTCCCCACGGACCGCCTGTGACAAAAAAGAACCGCCCGAAATGGACTATTTTCTTTCCGCGAACCGGCCGGTCCTCGCCCTTGCGTACTTTTGTCAACACTGTCCCCATGAGACCACCCGGGACAAAAATTTCTAACTTAGCCTATTTTCTTACTTTTTTGGCCCCAAGCTTGGTATGGTAACGACGAACCTCGCATTGTATGACCCAAACCCTTCGTAGACCAGAAATGCTTTAAAACAGTCCTGAACCTTATTTTTGCATTTTTTCCATTTTCTCTAACTCGTTGGGATTTCTTCTTGGATGAGAGAGTTAGAGAGAAGCCGAGGGGCCCCAAAACATGATTTCAGGCCTCAATCAATCTACTTGCTCGAGATCGAATAATTTGATGCATGTTATCAAAATTACCTTGAGGTGAATTTTGGATAACAATCACATACAAAAAAAGAAAGGATTTATTACTATATGAAATAATTTTCATATTTTCTATAATTTCAAATATTTGTAGGTTAAATATTTCGGAAGGTAAATTCATACCTATGTTCTTTGGTCCCCTTTAAAAGGATTTGATTTGAAAAACTATAGTTTATAGTTAATCTATAACTATATCCTATATAATTTGAAAACTATATTATTATTTTTAAATAAAAATATATATAATATAGAATAAGGTTTATATAATAATTTATATAAACATCATATTAAAATTTATATAGTTTTGAAAAAATATATATTAAAAGCCTTAAACCATATTAAAATTACATAGGATTGAGGGAAGAGTCAATAGACCATATTCTAAGCCTAAGTTTAAATCATATTTAAACTTAACTTATAAATCTAGGCATATATAGTTTTTTTAAAAGAAACAAACCTAAATTTGAATCAAATTTTATATATATGGTTATTTTAAACCTATTAAAATATAAATTTTATTAGATTTGGTTTATATATGTTTAAAAAAAAAAATGTTTACTTTTTTTAGTTATATATTAAAGGCCTTTAACCATATTTATTTACTTGGCCATGAAGGGATTACTTTTTAAATCTTAATAATTATTAAATAAAACCTAACATGTGTCCCTAACCATTTATATTATCCATGTAAGGGGGCAGCCCCATTCATTTAGATATTATCCATATAAATAAACCTATTTAAAGGTTTTCTTTTATATAAGAGTAGGAGTGGAGAATAAAATGAGATACTATCTCAGACATAAATGTTAAACTCTAAAGTATAAATGGAGAATTAAAAAAAAGGCTAGTTTATTAGTGGCCCTAAATGTTTATTAAAATATTAGTAGTTATAGCCACATAAAAGTTTTAAAGTTTTTAGTAAGGTTGAATTATATAAAATATTTTAAAATATTTCCATACTTTTAAATGTGTGTAGGGTAAAATTAAGAGTAAATGAAGGAGGAGACAAGATTCATGAAAATAGGGATTTTTGCAATTTATTTCATTAGTCGGGTGAAATTACTTGTCCCCTCTCAAAATATGCGACCCTATACTCTCATAAATCTACTTACTTTGGTAAAATTCTTTTAACGTGGTCTATGTCCTTTAAACCCCTTTAATAAGGGTTATGTGTTTTTAATATAAAAATAATATACTATAGTTTATAATTTTTATGAACTATATGTTGTTTTTTATTTTCATTCTATAAATTATATACATTTTTTTTTAAAGTGTATATATTTTTACATTATAAATTATAATAGGTTATTATAATGTGTTAAAATATAACCTCCCTAATATTATACAGAAGAAGAAATTCTGAAATTTCACATTTTGGAAATACACAACAATTTTTAGCTTCATTAAATTTGATGGTCAAATGACCGTCACGGTAGACCAAACATAAGACAATATGATTCATTTAGATGTCAAATTTAAGCTCGTAGGTTCCAGAAACTTTAACTGTGTTAAAATTGACGGTCAAATGACCGTCACGATAGACCAAAAAAATAAGCCATTATGATGGTCATTTAAACGTCAAATTTAAGTTGGCTAGATTTTTGTCTACATTAATTTTTTTCAAAAATTGAAGTTGTTATGCATTCTTAGGGGTCTCTTCTTCACTTCTATATGGTCGAAATATTTTTTATATAAATCTAGGGTATAATGTAGAGCCCTTATTATGCGGGTTATTATTTTGATCATGGGAGGTTAATTAGTATGCATTGAAATGATAAATTAGTTATGATCAAATAGTTTCTTTAGATCTATAAAATTTAGATCTAATTATATTAAAAGTGTTGTTTTTATCGATAAATATGTATCTAACTCTGTGGTACATTGTATATTATAATGGGGTGTGTTTTACAAGTTTAGGAAAACAATGACATCTAACTATTTCTATCTTGACAAAACCTAAATCCTGAATGAAACCAACTACAACATTTGGGTCAAAATATAATTTATGGCAAGGAAACTCTAGACGATTATTTATAGATCTGAGGTTACTCCCACCGGTCATCAAGAAACTATAGATAACATGAATTCATTCTTGTAATGAAATGTAAGATGCTCTTTTCTATGCAATGTGAACGATGAGTACTTTCTACACATTGGTAATATCGAACATATAAAAGAGGTATGGACACAACTAGAATCCATGCATGAAAGATACTTGGTATATCAATGATAGTAATGAGAGTATAATAGCTGAAAGAATTCAAAGAAATGATCTATATATATTTTGATGATTTCTCTTCTGCATCTTGTTTTATATCTCAGAGTTTGAATAATTCAAAATTATGGCATGAAAGGTTAGGACATGTTAATTATCAAAGCTTATATGAAATGTATAGATATAGTCTAGTGAAAGGTTTACATGTGTTGTCTTCTTCTCTTAAAGTTACTTCATTAAATGCTCTTAAATGATAGTTTTGATTCTGATTTAGTAAATGGTCATGATAATATTTTGATGTTATAGATGTTTTTGAAACTCTTATCTTCCTAGATAAGAAATTAAATTGGGCTCAATCTATGTTAGAAAACTCAAATCCTATTTACCTTAGAAAATGACTAGAAGCCATCATATGTACCATGCATTAATTACCTTGTATGAACTTAAGCCGTGAAGTATTATAGGGTCTAGGTGGATATACAAAGTAAAATATAATGGTGATGGTAGCATTAACAAATATAAAGCTAGACTTATTAGTAGAGGTTTCACTCATAAATTTGTATTGATTATGTTGAGACATTTCTTGTAGCTAAAATGAGTACTGTTAGGGCCTTATTTGCAATTGCCGCTCAATTTGGGTGGGAAATCCACCAAATGGATAAGAAAAATACTTTTTTGAATTCTGATTTAAAAGATTGACTTTACATTTTTCAACCTAAAGGTTTTAAAGAAACTAGTAAAGAAAATTATGTTTGTAAGTTGAGAAATCGTGTATGGTTTAAAAAAACTCTTAGAGTTTGGTATGCGAAAATTGTTTCCTTCTTTAAAATGTTAGGTTTTGTTAATTGTTCTTCTAACAATGATATATTCACTAAGCAATAAGGCTCGCATATTATCATTATATGTATATATATTGATGATTTTCTTATGTCTGGTGACAATTTTGATTTAATTCATAGGATTAAAGATAAATTGAAGTAGTACTTTGAAATGAATGAATTAGGTCTCTCACATCATGTTATTTGTATGATTGTATTTCATTCTATTGTTATTTTTCAAAACAAAATATGTAACCATTGTATTGAAAAAGTTTCTTATGATTGATTGTAAACCATTTTCTACTTTAATGGAAGTTGGAATAAATATTGATCATAAATCGCATAAGAAAAGGTTGATCCTATTTTATAAACGTTGTTAGTTGATAGTTTGATTTATCTAACTATAACTAGATAAGATATTTCCTATACAAAAGGAATTACTTTAAGGTTTATGCAGGAACCTTTTTAGAGATCATTGAATCTTGAAAAAGAGTTTTTAGATATTTGAAATAAACAATCGATTATGGGTTGCATTATAATAAGAATAAAAATGCTATCTTATATAGATTTTTTGATTCTAACCATATTGATGTTGTGTTATAAAATATATTGGATATATGCTCAAGTTTTTTGGTGTAGGAACCATTACTTGGAACAACAAATACAATCAACAATATCCATTTTTTCTACTGAGGCAGAGAACTACAATGGAAGAAGTAAAGAAGCCATGTGGCTGCAAATGGTTGTTGGTAGAGATACACATGGAAGCTAAAGGAAGTATTTATCTTCTATGTAGTGGTTGGAGTTTTATTACTCTTGATTAAGAATCCAGTTCAACATCAGAGGACAAAGAAAATTGATGTACATATACGCTTCACCCATGAGAAGGTGCAAAGTGATGAGATAAATATCAAGTTCATGTTGACTAAAGAGCATGTTGTTGACATCTTCACAAAGTCCCTAAGTGCTGCAAAGTTTTGTCACTTTCATGAAAAGCTTAGATTGTCGAGTTTCCATTAAGGGGGAGTGTGCATGACAATGTCACCTCCTAATGGAACTTATTTTTGTAAAAATACCTTTAAGAATTTGTAAAAGACCTTCGGAAAGTGTAAAAAGACCTTAATACCTCCTTGACTTATTTTTTAGAAAGAAATGTAGAAAGATATTAAAGGTGGTCTTCAGTAAACTCTTTAGTGCTATTGAGTTTACTGGTAAACATCTTGTACAAACATATTGTTAAGGAGGTCCTTGGTTGTAAAAGGATCATATATGCTTGGGTTTAATAACCTTTTATGAGAACATGTAAAACTCACAAATCATATTTAGCCACCAATCATGGGATGATATTTGGGATTCCAAATCCTTTTATACCAAAAGGTAGATTGAGTATGATTAATGTTTTATAATTCCTTCAACCAATATGCTAGCCTTAAACCTTTATGGTTTAAGGATTGTAAATCTTGTAGTGTACCACGGGTAGGTAATCTATTGGTATATTTTATGTTATCCCACTTAACATTAAGGGGGAGTGTTAGAACATAATGATTAAGTGGTCTGGCCAAACCTTAATGTATATGGGTCCATCACTAATATATAGGTTACTATTTAATAATATGAAATATTTATATTTCTTTATTAAATATGCTAACCTAAGTATGTAATTTAGGTTAAATATTTAATATCATGAAATGATTATATTTCTAATATTAAATACTATAAACCTAGGTGTATGTGTCAACCATTTTAGGTTCAAAAGGTGGGTCGGAGACATACCCGATCACCTTATATGAAAAGGACTTTAGGTCCTCATTTGATATAGTCGGAAATACATCAAAGGTTTGAAAATAAAGTGATTTGGTTTTACCCTTGGTAAATAGGGTTTCAAAGTATGAGGTGATCTTACTAGATGTAAAATAAGTTCTCTGAAGTAAAAGATTATTTTTCAAAGTGGTTTTACCCTATTAGGGGTTTCCACTATAAATATTGTGTCACCTGCGTTATTTATTTCCTATAAGTATTTATTTATTTAAATATTTATTATAACATTATGTACTATGTAAGTTTATTAAATCAGTATTTATTAGAATCCTCAAATCCTAACATTTCACAGTTGTGGTAAAACCAAGAAAAGTAATTATGGACCAAACCATCTATCAAGAATATAGTCGGGAAGAAGCACAGCAATTAAGGATACCATGTCGATGCACATTATATAGGTTATAATGCATTCCACTAGGATTAGAGGATATTGTTATCTTTTTACATACTAGTGTGGAATCAGAAGGAATCAAGGCCTTAGAAAAGAAACAACTTGCTATACACATGCGACACCTTTTATGTTGATCAGCGGTGACCTATACAAGTTAGGAAGAGATGAAGTATTGCATCATAGTGTATTGAAGCATGAGCACATGGATATTATGGAGGAGGCTCATGGTGGTATTGCAGGTGGCCACTATGCAGGTGATGCTACTATGTGTAAGATCCTACTCACTGGATTATGGTGGGAGACCCTGTATAAAGATTGTAAGGCATATTGCAAGGCATGTGATCATTTTCAACATCTAGGAAAACCACGGCAAAGAGATTAGATGTCTTTACAACCTATATCTAGTGTAGAACCGTTTAAGAAATGGGTTATCAACTTTGTAGGACTTATTTTACTTGGTTGCACATAGGACTAGATTGTGCTACATCATTACTTACACGATTATCTCACAAGGTAGGAAAAAAGCAACACCTATAAAGGATTATTCGGTAGTTACAATGAGCTAGGTTTCTATGGAAAAATGTTCTTACAAGGTATCAATTTCCTCTAAGTATGAAAAGTGATAGGGGCACACATTTTTGAATGAGACAATCAGGATATTATTAGATGAGTTTATGGTTACGCACCATAAGACTACACCCTACCATCCTTAGGCCAATGGAACTATTGAGGCTTTCAACAAGATTTTGAGCCATAACTTGACAAAAATTTATGATGTTGGAAGAAAGGATTGGGATGATAAAGTGTTTGTTGTACTTTGGGCACATATAAAAACTTATAAGAGGTTGAACAAAGCTACACCATTTCAATTAGTATTTGGCACATAAGCCATTCTTCCTATGGAATTCATGTTACCGTATTTGTGTATTGTGCATGCTAGAGGTCTAGCTGATGAGAAAGCTTTAGAAGAATGGATTGAAAAGATAATCAAGCTAGATGAACGACGAGCCATAGCACATTGGAGTCAGAAGTAAGAAAAGTCCAGGAAGAAAGTATGGCATGATAGAAACATAAGGGATAAGAAGTTTGAGATTGGACAAATGGTGGTTACCTATGAATCTAAGTTCTTGCGCCATCTAGGTAATCTTATGGTACATTTTTTGGGGTCGTATGTTATCACTTACATCCTTGAAATAGGTACTTTCTAGTTAGAAGCACTTGATGGAACACGGATACCAAGTTACTTTAACAGAGTAGGTTAAAACCCTACTATAAATAAGTCTTCTTGGTGTTTGTAATAAGGTAGTGTTTCCATTTAAGTTAGGTTTTCAATTCTATATTTCCTTCTTCCTCACTATGCTTTGTCAATTTAGTTTTTGTTCTTATGTAATAAGTGTGTTAGCACACATGAAGCTAACAACTATTTGAAGAATTTTTATGCACATAGACTTGCACATACTTTTAGAGTGGGGTGGTTGTTGATATCCGTACAATATTGTTGGAATTGAACGATAAAAGGAATAAGTTGCTACAGTGTTATTCAAGTCAAATGATTGTTTCTAAAAGTGTTCAAAGATGGAGATTATGAAGGGACATTATAACATGAGTTAAGTGAATGCCATAACAACTACTAGTGGAAGGTGTAGTGATAAGGTACTCGAGTGCAAGGAAGCGTGATGAAGATAATTCATGACCGAGAGGGTAGGAAGGCATCTTTAGAAGGTTATAGCTACAACATGAAGATGTACCACACGAGAATGAACGAAATTGGTCAATAAATGAGAGGACATTGGATAGGTGAAAGAGCAATAAATGCATCAAAAAAATTGAAAATCTATAAAAGGATGGGATGTCAGTTCAATCTTGCCATTGCAATTAAGAGATTTTATAATAGCTAAGTGTGAACACCTAAGAAATCATGTTGAGGTGCGAAGAGTGTGAAACTAGACATGAAAAGGAGGTTTGTGCATAGGAGAAGCTTACATTCCCACAAGAGAAGGGTTTGAGTAAAGCAAACGCATTATAGACAAGCTAGGGAACATGATTTCCATTAGGGCATGGATATTTGAGCTAGGGTTTGAGTTGCACATCACGAAGTCAAAAGTTGAGTATTTTTAGAGGATTGAAAGGTAGAAATGGCACCAAACAATGCGATTCTGAATGGGAGTTAAGGGAAAGAAGAAGGTGATCATGGAGAAAGAAGAAATGACCCCTAAGAGAAATTTTTCGGACATGCAATATCCAGAGGGGGTTATAGTAGGCCAGGAATGGGATTCCCACATTCAAAGAAGAAAGATAAGTGAGTACAACCATTGTACCACATAAAACAAGGAGTTGGATGCAATGTTGAACACGAAGACAAATAAGCACCGATGGAGGACATGTCACTCTATGATGACATTGGGGAGAAGTTATTGAAAAATATTGGAGTATATCAGTTATACAAGATCCCCTACTTTGGAAAATATGAGCCCTTGTACCAATAGCTCATGAGCAGAGTACACAAAGAATTATTCTACTTTGTAGGATGTAGAGTAAGGATTTCAGCCACGCTGATCTTCACGGGTTGAAGGCTATGGGTGAAGACCTCAATGGGGACTTAATATACAAGGCCGAAATTGTAGAGACTAGGAGGGAGCTGGGGTACACCAAGGGTCCATGCACGACATGGACATAGACAAGCTGAAAAAGTACCCAGTTGTGCAGGTAGCCACACACCTTGCGATAAAATTAAATGACCAAGAGAGTTGGTCACAAGTGAATACCATGTGGTTGTACATTGCTAGAAGGATGTCTGAAGGAGTGGTCTACAACATTTTAGGTTACATTACGTAAAACTATCATCGAAGAAGCGTGTTCGGGAGGAAAGATTTTTTTGGAGATGTTATGTTGTCTCACGTATTCATGGAGATCGGGTGACCGATAGACCAAAGGAGAAGATCTCGGGAGTATCCCATGGATAACAAGTCACCTATAGAATGATTCAACAAGTACTTTTGTGAAGGATCAATGTCCGAACTAGTCAAGCAAAGGAGAAAGTGGTACGATAAGCTTCGCATGGTGTTTGAAGAGGAATGGCACATCCTCGAACAATTTCCTTTGGTGGTGGATAAGGTAGTACAGGGTTTGTAGTTTACCAACATTTTTACATCATACGATTTACAATGAAGGATGGGGCTTGGAGCCCATGGTGCTATAACATTCCCAATTTAAGACTTTAGAAACAAGGGTTTTTAACATAATTTTCTCTATTCTAAATAATCATAACTTAGAACACACATTCCATGCTAATCAATCTCATAACAAGATAACCATATGAAGCTGTAAATGACTTGGTGAGCTACTGATCTCTCATTTCATGACTCAATTAACAACTGATCTCTCATGTTACTTAAGTGTTGAATTCTTTATGTATACCAAGTATACTTGGTTATCTTACCTGTTTCTAAGTGGTATCTTGAGTGTTCTATTTAAGAAACCTATCTGAATATTTGTTACCAATATTCATCTAAAATCACATTCCTTAAACTAGGTGACTTAGGACAATGCAACTAGTAGCTTGCAATACTTTGGCCAAAGATTTCCAACTACTATTCCTAAATGGAATACATCATGTACCCCACTCCTCTATTATCTAGAATGGTCTTCATCAACTTCAGTCATTCCACTTGTCCAAGGTTTGACCCTAACATAGGTTAGTGATATAATTTAGAATAGGGAGTCACTCACGATGACCTAGGGTATATAGACATACCCCTTTTGACCTAAGTCGATTGGATGTGCCTAGTTATCCTAAATCATTGTGATTCATTTCCTATTCTAGATCATATCTCTAAACTTTCCTAGAGAGAAACTAAGTACAAGTCCAAGTTTGGGTAGGTCTAGATGAACCAATGTTGAAGGGTGTTGCAACATGTCAACTGTAACCATGTATCTTTGTGAAGACCCAAGTCTTCACATAGGTACAGATCTGTAGTTGGCATTTGCCAACATCTAAAGCAGAACCACTTCATCTTGACGTACAAACTTCAAGAGATCATTTCCACATTATTAGTTTAGGATTAAGAATCAGATTACAACAACCTTACATAACCCTAATTCCAACAATCTTAAGGGTTTCCATTCCCATTTGAGATGGTTAACTAATACGAAAATTCAAGACTAATGATTGTTTTATGTTCAATTAACTTTTTTAGTTAGCATTTTTTTGAAAAATAAAACCAAAAACATCATAAGATTTTCTTAAGTAACTCAACCATTCATAGGAGGTGTAAGAACCTAAACAGTTTGGTAAGAGTGGACTTCATAGAGATGAAGTCTAAATGATTTACAAACACAAACACCATTCATTTGTTTTACATCCTTTTGAGAGGAGAAGAACCTTCCTCTTTATGGTTAAGTGTTAGGGTTTATTATACCCTTTTACCTTTCACACTTCCTTATAGTTTAATTGTATGTTCATTTAACATCCCTTAATAAACCATACTAGTTTAGGTAAAAGAACATCAATACATGCAACTTAGTAAGTTGCATTCAAGTAAGGGAAATTGTACTATTTCCCATTCATCCAATTCATTAAATGACAACAGAAATAAGGATCCAATCAGATATGAATGATAACAACAAGATAGGATTACAAATTTCCTTCATATAATGCACAAGAGAATTTACACAACAAGTTAAAGTAACTTCTAGACTTTTTCCATTCATTATGATAAATACACATTTTACAAGACTATGCATTTCAGACATGTTGCATGTCAAACAACATCAAGATCATTAAAGATTACAACTTTCCTTCCTTCAATACATCTCAATAATGAATCAGAATTCTCTATAAAAGATCCAGACTTTAAATCAACCAATACATCATATAATTTATTGCCTTCCTTTATCACTTACGAAGTCCATCTGTAAAAATTGCTAGCATGGGTCAGTTCATTGAATTGAGCATGATAAGCACTAAGCATTAAAACGAAGTTCCTTCAACTAACTATTTCATAAAACCAACTCTACTTTTATGAAATAGAAAGGCTGAGTAGACAATAAATCATAAGTTATAACAACCATAAAAGAAGAACAATTAATCAACCTGAATTAACATTTAAGAAAAGATCATGATATATTCATTAATCTACAACATAATATCAGATAAGTAATGTTCCAACCAATTACTTATCTATATCAAATAAAAGTAACTAATAATTATTTCCTTCATAATTCAATCTGAATTTGAAATATAGAACTAACTTTACTATTTATCCAAACAGAGTTACTTTCAGAAGCAAGGGTCTTCTTACTCAACTTTACAAGTTTCATAAAAAGACATGTACAGTCAAGCTCATTCCAGCATCGTAAGGATTTTAGGATGAATCATTTAACAACTGAAATAAATAAGAGTTTCACATTTCAGATGTGACATCCTAATTCCAAAACCAAGACATAGCCTAAGTTCTCAAGTTAGGCCTCACATTAACATTAGAAAAGTATTCATTCAATAAACAACATCTCACACCAATCACTATAATAGATATTAAACACCCTTAATACAAGTTAAGTGAATAAGCAAGTAGTAACAACAACTACATAATTGCATTCATAAAATTAATGCAACTTAGCCAAATAAATCCACTACAAGCTTAACCAAAAGAAGAATGAACGACTGAAAATAAATAGTTTAAAACTTCCTTTCCCATTCGGTTTAACCTGAATTCCCATTCACAACTCATAAAAGGGAATTCAACACTTAACTCTTACAATTTCACAAGTAAATAAATTCGAAAGAGGAATGGTACCGACCCAGTCATAACATCCCTTAAATCTTAAAAACATAGACATCATGCTCAGAGTTGTTACACTACTCATGCTACTAAAAATTCAAGTCGGGATAGAAAATTAAGGCTCACCCATCACCAAACAAAAGTAGTTCAGTATCATTTTCCACATCTCGAAATGTAACAACAAAGTAGCAAAACATCATATAGGAAAAATAACAGCCTTCAGAAATCATCCAAAAACTGTCAAAGTTTCAATCAAGAGATCATAACTTGTCCATTCCTACAAGACGATAACACAACAATAGATAAGGAGGACTTACAGTCGCATCCTCACAGAGGTGAGTGAACACATATTTGAATGGATAGAGAAGGATTCATCAAGAATCAATTCCAGAAGATGTAAACAAAAGGACTACATGACTTAGCTAAAGGTGCCTAGTCAGCTTAAAAGATGATTAAGTTTTCCTTTCATTTTACCATAGGCGGGCTCAACTAAACACTCCTACGAAATCGACGAGACATTTGATTTCTTCCAACTTACACAGGAATCAAATAATCTAACAACTACACTGATTTGGTTAGCTTCAAAGAAACATAACCACCAATTCAAAAGTCGAATATCCATTCAACGTATCTTCAAGAAGTTACAACAGTTAGACTTTCACAAGTCTCTCAAAAAGTTTAACAAGTGGTCTACCCAGATCAGGAATGGGTAGGTTCAAATCAACAACATCTAAGTCCAAAAGCAAAATAGACAAGAATATTTGACCTCAAGTAAGCTCAACCGAGCTATAGAATTATAATCAAAATATCGAATCGGATAAAGCCAGTTCCCAAAATATCTTCAAACAAAAAGAACTTCAACTATTTACCTATAGCTCAATCTCCCAAATCTTAAAGGAAGACTCAAACATAATTATTCAGAAGAGAATACTTCATCCACTGCTATATTCAACAAATAATTCTGAAACCAAATAAACCCAGAAGCCATTTCACAGAGTTTCAGAAGAGAGAGCACCAAATCCAAACAACAAGGTTTTTGAGTCAATACCTCCTTCTTGTTTCCACATGGAATAGAACCATAAAACAGTAAATCCAAACACCATTACATACTCAACTTCCATCAAATACAAGGTTCAAGCAATGAAGGTTTACACAGTACAGGTTAAAAACAATTACCCATTCACTGTTTTCCACACATGTTCGAAATCACACAATTATGAATCAAAGTATATTGATACAGTCTCAGAAGGTGTATTAAAACTTCAACAAAACAAGATGTGATAGAGAAGGGTAACCTTTTACCTTCTATAAACAATTAGAGACAACCAGTTCAAAGCTCAAAGCAACAACAAATTTCCTTAAACCCTTTTTGAAAGGTAAGCAAGAATACAAACTTTATCAACATTATTCAAGTCACGAATAGTTCTAAAGTGTGAATCACCATTAACTCACTCAGGGAAACAACCCACTGACAATATTATCATGCAAAAGTTCCTCAATCAAGAACACAAAGATTCTTTCAAGAAAGAAATCAAGTAACCATAGCAAAATAAAAACCAACTTGTTTTACAAGAGCAGAGTTGTTTTAATGAAGACATTTAGAGAAAAGCATAACAACTTAATGGATAGAGCCTATCATGCTTGATAGTGCTTCTATCGATTCGAAGAATATTTCCATTGAGCCTCCAAAACTCTTTCTTCTCCAAATGAAGTCAACAACCAAAAACTTCCTTCTCAAATGCCTCATATACTTCCATTGGATAAAAAATAATCCAAGAGAGTCAAAAATAGCAACAAAATGAAAGTAGAATTGCTGGTTCGAAGAACCAAATAGCTCCATGTGGAGAAAAAATTGGAATGCATGAAAGACCAAACAACTCCCAACAAATCCACTTGCATGGTTTCCAAGGTGGTTTGCTCGCCAAAAATGATGACAATTAATATCATTAATTCCTAGTATCCTACCTGAATCTCCATGCCACTGCCATCCAAAATTGGCGAGTCCAATTTCAAAAGAAACGTGCATAGTTAAATTTAGAGATGGTGTCACTAAGATCCCCTCCAAATTCCATGTCGTTGTCAAATGGACAATACATAATGATCTTAAATTCAAAAATCAAATCAAATAAAAGAATTAGGAACCGTCGTCATCCCTCAACTTGCCATACGACCCCTTAGGTCCCCTTGTATCCCCACATTAGTGAAGGATAGATATCTTAGCTTAGTGTATGACCTTAGGTTAGTTTAGAAAATATTTACCTTACGTTATTTACCACCTTAGGATAGGTCATTCTTTCTACTAATGTAGTATTAGGTAATAGGTCATAAATGTCCCTATTATGACCTTAGGTTGTTTTAAAATCCCTTAACTTAGAAAACATGCAACTTAGGTTAGTTTGCAACAAGATTAGCATAGGCATAGGCATAAGATAGGTCTAGTTTACCTTAGTATATAATCGCGTTAGGATAGATCTTATAGATCTAGGACTTAGGCTTTACCCTTAATAGTCCTCAAGTAGGCCTCTTTCCAACTTATGCCATTCAGTGTTCAGGAGGAGTTGACAAGAATATCTGCGCACGTGACTTTCAGTAGAAATCTCAGTATGAACTTCCAAGAAGATCAATGAAATTTTAATCCTACAAAGGCTCAGTATTTTATTTCCTTCAACTTCTAAATGTCATTTTTCCATATAGATCAAGTAAGAGGAATTTAAAACATACCTTAGATCAATGGAATTAATCCAAGGTCTCATAATTATGTAGAGATAAATTTGCAAACCACTTTACCAGTTTACAACCTCCATAAAATGAATTCCTTGCAAGCAACAAAATTTCATAATTGAATCCAAGAAAAGAAATAATTTATCCATGGAAAGAATGATTTCAACAACAAAAAGAATACACCTTCTTGGGAAAAATCACATGTCAACACTTGCATTGCAAATAGGATAGGTTAATAGTTTATCATAGGTGTTACAGTGCAAACTTATGTATGCCTTCACGGTGAGGTTTTTCACGCATCGGTTCACGAGGTTCTCATACGCAAGCCACCTAACATTCAATGCAAAAAAGGTAGAATGTGACTACCACACACTTTGAGGAATAATTATGTGTATCCAGGACATAATGCATATATTGAAAGGCTAATCTTATATGTGTTGAGCATAAAGCTAGTAATTTTGGCTTTTAGAGACATTGGATCAGCACTTGTGTACCTCCAATGAAGCCCAAGCTAGAAAACAAAAAGTATTTGGAAGATGATTTCGTGCTTTGCCAAGGCATGTCAAGGGTAAGCATACCATGGAGAACATTCCAGTGACTAAGCCCATAGAGACGATCGAAGTAGAGGATGAGGAGGATGAGTGCAAGGATAGTGGTGGTTTGGAGTACAGGAGGAGTCAACCATTAGATAAAAGAGAATTAGAGCATGTGACTATGCCAACTCATGGGAAGGAAGAAGAAGAGGATCCAAAAGCAGTTCAAGGAGAGCACCACTTTAAAAGAGTATTTAGGTGAACAAGGACTCAAGGTGCTACTCCACAATCAATGTGTAGATCACCTCGACTATCTCCACAGAAGGATATAACTAAGAAAAGAAGAAGGAAGTTGAAGTTGGGAGAAGAGGTGGAGGAATCCGAGGAAAGTGTGCTAGGGTCTCCTACACCACCTAAATATGAGGAGGAACCATAGAGTAGGGAGGAGCCACAAGAGGAATCAAAGGATGAAGGAAGGAAGGATGGAGAGGAAGGAGAAAATGACACGACAAATACTACGTATGAGACTACTTAGGTATGTCGGAAAAAACTCCAAATCTTAAAGCTCTAGTTCCTAAGGGGCCTAGAACAAAGAGAATGAGTGGAGAACACAATGCACCAATCATGGGCTACGCTAAGGACACAGGTAAAATTTTCTACACCCATTTCTAGAGCACTGTGACACAAAATGATTTATATGGCTGGGAGTTGATGGATGAAGATATGGCAACCGTACGCATAAGGAAGAAATTGTCGTGGTTGATACACATGCATATGGATGAACCAAACTTTGATGTGTGTGAGGAGTTGTGCATGTTGAGGAGGTTGAAAAAGACTCCCCAAGATAGACACATAACAGTAAAGCCTACTGTTATGACTAATGAGTAAGTAAGTAATGCATTGGTAAATGTCTCCATAGAGGTGGCTCACAGGAACATGGATAAGGCCACAACCATCAAGGCATTGCAAGGGGAAATTGAAACAAAGGATGTATAAATAACATTCTTGATCCAGGAAAAGGACTTGGAACAAAAGAAGAACCGTGCCTTTATCATCATGACAGAGACTATTGGGGACCATGTACTAAAATCATGCCCACATCTGGAGTCAAAGGTACCAAAGAAATTTCCTTCAACAATGCATTATGTCAATAATTTGGTGGATTTGGTACTTGAAGATGAAACCATGTGAATTCCAACACCAAAGAATCTTGAGCAAGAGGCAGAAAGGGAAAGGGTTGTAGTGAAGAGAAAGATTTCATCTTACGAAGGACTGTTGCAAGCACTACGGGAAGAACTAAAGAAGGAAGACCAAGCCTTGAACATCTGTACAGCTCCAGAGGCACTCATCAAAATAAAAAACCTTGGAGGAGGACAATGAGGTCCAGAAAGTGATGAAGGATGACACATTGGGCCATATAGAAATATTAGCATTGGTTAAATAGAAGTGTGAGGCCCTTGTAGCAACACAATAGCCACACAAGAACTAGCATTGTGTTGGTCTTGTAGAATGAGAAAGGAGAGATTGTGCAAGATGAACTGGAGTCCATTGTTGTGGAAATTCCAGAAAAAGTAGAGGAAGCACTCATTGAGTGGTAGACCTTAGAGGCTGAAATAAAGGAGGAATATCTTGAATTAATTTTTCAAGTTGAAGTGGATGAAGCTACAGAGTAACATCATTCTTTTATGCATATAGATTTGTTCTTATTATTTCCATTCAGATTCTTTAATTTGTTTTTGAGACAACCATTGTTGGGGCGGTAATATAATTAGTGTGGGGTAATGTTGAGCATAAAATACTTAACAAAAGGCATACAAGAGGTCTGCATGGGAAAATAGGGCATGTTCAAAGGTGCAAATGGATAAGGGAAACATGCACGTGAAGGATAAGTTCATATTTCAAGACTTAGCCATTTTTACACATGAGGATCTATTTTTAGAGATGGCGTGTAGAGCACATAAATAAGGCAGAGACTTGTGCACCATGTATTGGCTATTTTTGGAGGATCGGATACAAAGAACTTTACATGGATGTGAGCTAAGAATAGGTTTATCACTATCAGTTAACTAAAGGAAGTCTATTATTAGCACACTTGCATGTGGGGATAAAAAGCACATAGCTAATAATAGCATGCAACCTATTTTGGGATTGGATAAGAAGTGAAGGGAAATTCCCCATCCTTATAAATATGTAGTGAACTACATAGTAGAATATATATAAAGGAATGAGTAGAGAGAGAGATATATGTATGTATGTGAGCAAAAATGAACTATTGTGTAAAATTTGTGCATGTATGGGCATAGAATGCCATTAGTGTAAGAAGCTTATGTGTAATTGAAATATTTAATATAATGGAGGATATTGGCCAAATCTAAGTGTTAGTTACTGTATGTATTTGGATCTAGTATGTTCTTGATTTCATCATGGATAATACTTAATTCTATTTTCCTTAGATATAGATATGGCATACTCGGTAGAATGATGTATTAATAATGGAACTGCATGTATTAAGTCTTTTCATGTTAACATCCTGCAACAACAACCCTAAAGAGGGACATAGTACCTTTGCATGCTTTGGGTGAGTTCTCGGTCTAGGGCCGAGTGATGTGTCAGTGTGCCTAGGGTCTTCTTGGGTAATTCTAGGTTGCATGAATCTTCATTTTATATTTATTACAAATTTGATAAGAAACTTCTTGTTCTACTAGTTTGAAAGTTATATAATATGAAAAATTTAATGGCAGTGTGAGTAGCCCCTTAATCATAATCACTTTGTATTATTTGTAGAATAAAATAGTCCATGTTTGTATTATTGAGGAAATGACATTCTCATAGATTCTTGGCATGTTTTTTTCATGCATCTCCTTTGTAGAGGGCGAGATAGAAGGAAGTGTAAATGTCTTTAACATGATCCCTAAATCTATGGGCATATAGATCTAAATATAGATCATTCACCTATAGAATGCATGATGGAGACAATGGGTCATAATATTCCCAGCAGTGGATAACTCCATGACGTGTCCAGGTAGATAAGAGGCCATGAAAAATGATTTCTTGTGATCGAAGAAGTTGCATTTTTGGGAAACCAAATTGGAGGTGATTATACGCACCCAATTTCGCACGTGTTACATTGGCCAAAATGGTTAAAAGTCCCCTATAGAGATTAGTATATTTTCCAATGGTGTTCGAATCCTATTTCCTCTTTGTAAATTATATTTTCATCTTAGAATACTCTAATTATCCATTTTATAATTTTTGTTAGCTTTACACAATTTTTTTCCTTAATTTTTGTCCTTAATTTATGCAATTTTCACCCTATTTGGGTAGCGGTTACGCAACCGACGCCCTATTTAGGTAGCGGTTACACAACCGCCACCTTATGTGGGTAGAATTTTCTACAACCGTCACCACCCTATGCAAACCGATGGTTTTGTTTGTTTTGACCGAGACTTCCCAAGCGTGATTTGGATGCGTGTTAACTTCTTCCAACTCACAGATTGCGCACATTTCTTGGTCAATTTGGCTGATTTTGAGCTTGATAGATGCAAACTTACCTCCTCTTCCTCTTCTAATTTTTTATTAAAGTTAACTACCCCTCCTTGTTTTTATGTCGCATCACATTGCTCCCAAATGGCTTAGACCATTTCCCAGCCTATGTTCGATAAAAGTCGGGCTTCTTCCCAAAGACAAGGCCAAAGATTTTTGTTGTGATTTGTGTTGTTATACTGTCATGATCTTGCTAGAAATTACACAACCAAGAACTATTCTCTTACATTGTTCTTCTACTTATATTGCTACCAGACATTGCCAATAATCTAACATTTCTCTAGCACTTTCTTCTTTACTTGTCAAGATTCCCAACACAACTCCCTGGACTCACATGAACATTGAAGTTGGAAAATAAATTGAGGGGACATAAAATTAAACCACAACTAGTATTTCCACAAGATCTTGAAAATTCCAGGTTGGGGATGTACTTATATTTCTTAAAGCTTTCTTGAATTCTTTATTTAATTTGTATGCACATTATTGATTAGAGTAGAAAACCATTTCAATTTAATCATTGCAATAGTTAGATCATTATTATAGCTTCCATTTCTTCTGTAAAGCTTCTAGTGATAAATATTTTCCTTGCCTATCCTTGTGGGTTTGTAAGGGAAGATTTTCTGAGGAAGCTTCTATATTTGTTTTAGGAAATTACAATCCATTTAAATTTACAACTTCCATTAAATCATTATTTACTTTTAGCAGGGAGGTTGCATGGGAAGAAAAGCTTCTGAGAAGCTTTGATTTCTTCCCGTGCTTCTGAGGTAGAATAGAGGATTCACATCCACAATTACATTTGGGAAAAGCTTTACTTAAATTAGAATATCTCATATTAGTACAGATAGATAATCACATCCGTTTATTTATTTTTTAGGTTTTGTTAATTACATTGTAGAGGCAATTTCTGCATTTCTTTTGTTTCTTCTATTATTTTACAGAAAGTATAAAATCCAAAAAAATAGTTAATTAAATTATATTGTTTTTTATTGTTTCATTTCTTCTATATGATTGAAAAATCACAAAAACATAGATTAGATTTCCTTTATTTAAATTAGTTTTCTTTCTTGTATTAGATTAATGAAACACACACTTTGCATGACCATTTTGGGCCATAGAGAACCTAGAGATTACATTTTTGAGACCATAGTACCACAACTAAATCAACAGAAGTTTTATCATATATTGACGAAGGTCTTCGATTCACATCTTCCGTACCACTTCAGACTTTCCTATTATCACTGCACAATTGAGATCTTTAAACATTAAAGATGACAGAGCTTACAAATTTTGGACCAATCAGCCTAGCTATAGGTTGCATTGATCACTTGTTGGTCATTTTCACCCATTTTCCATAACTATCCATTCCACATGACCATCCAGGGACTACAAAGAATCGAGATACAAGGTATAAAATCCCCGATTCCCATAGGTGAACGCAACTTATTTTGATACTCGACATTAATATAGGCCTTCAGATTATGGTCTTTTGATATTCACCACTTTCACCCCTCACAATCGCACAATTTCACGTACTTAACAAAGAAGTAAAAAAGTATATGACTTTTGTGGAACTAGCCTAGGAAAACTAGTGCCCATAGCCCACTCATTTGTCCTTATTAATTTGTTTTCTCTAACATTTCCATGACCTTGTTTAGAAATTTCTACGAGGTGAATAAAGGGAAATTTCCACACATTCCACAACCATTTGAGATATTTTAGCATAGAGACATTAATAGCATCTTAAGTGTGTGTATCCTTCTCGACCGTACCATCACACCCATTCAGGTTAGAGAGGTTTTTATTTCCCTAGATGAACATAGGCCTTTAGTACTTATAGAGGACATTAGATTTCCCTAACAACCTATTTACCATACTCACCCATATTCAGTATTTCATCCCACATAACTATCCATTCATTCCACATCTACTTTCCCGGCATGACCTCGGGAGGTCGAGTGCACCTAAAGGTCACGTTGTTATTTTCAGTCATAAAAATTGGTGAACCCAATGTGAAGAACTAGTTCCTTTCCATTTCCATTTTATTATCTTCTTTCATCCACCCTTCTCCTCTCCCATTATTTTGTAGGTATTCATATACCCCATGAATATGTTAGGTCGAGGATTACAACAAAATCCATTCTAGGTCTGGCTTATTACTACCAAATGAATATGTAGTAGTCACCATCATTATCAAGGTGGGATGACAATTATTCTTCTAACTTACCTTCACCTTACACTTCTCTTCCTCAAGGCTCTAACAATGGCTCATCTATTAGGATTGAGGAGATCGATCAGTCGGAGTTCTCCAACTCAAATAAAATGACACTCACTAGAGAACATGGCTTATATCCTTAGGTCTTATCAAGGCCCTAGGTCAAGCATGATCATATCCTTTCTCTTCGTACCTCTCATCTAATGATGAAATTATGGCATACTTTGCATGAAGTTAGAATTACTTTAATGCTATGGACCAATCCTTGCAAAGGATGTAAGAGTATACCGATGCTCTACTTCAAAATAAAACCTCTACCCCTCCCCCTATAATGGAAAATATACCCAAAGGGGGGTGTCTTCCAAGAGAAAAATTTATAGTAGGATATCACATACCTCTACCTCCTAACTAGGCTCAAAGCACATCCATAAAAAATATGACACCATCTATAGGAGATTTTATTTCTACACTAATAGATGCGGTTAGGGAATTTGAGCTTTCCTAATTGTCTCATGTGTTGTATTTTTCTAGGCAAGGCAAGGTCCCTTACCATGCTCAAAATCTTGTTTATGTGCCTACTATGCCATCACCTCCTCTAGTTTACATGGGTGTTCCTAGCCCTAGATATCTCCTCACTGGATCGGGCATGTTAGGTATGCCCCCTCACACCTCATATGGATACCCTCAACAGCACCAACCAGAAGAGCATTCTCGAATGTCATCTTGACTGGTAATGTGACATTCCTTGGTTTTGTGCCTACTACTCTATATCAGAATAATGTTCCCCTATTTGCATATGTATTCCAAATCACCATAGGGGGACATGTTTTCTTTTCTTGGCTCATATGCTCACCTCAGGGGATTCCTTATGCCTCTATAAATGTTTGTGCTACACCATATTAGACTTTTATGCCTTCTCCGCCTCCTCATCAAGGGTCATTTATGGTTTACTCCTATGTGTTGGGCACATATGTAGAATATCTTAAAGATACCCTTGAATTTACTATACAAAGCATAATTCTTCCATGACTACTTCCCTACTTTCCAAATTTCAAAGGGGAGGGATACCCAAATACGTATATTAAATCATATACCACTATCGTCATGAGAACTACTCCCATGGGATGCAGTTGTAGCTAATATATTCCCTAAGACCCTTGAGGCGATTTCTCTTAATCGGTACTATAAGATACTAAAAGCCTTAATCCATTCATTCAAATAACTCGTTTCCAAGTTTATAAAGGATTTTGATATGAACAAACTTTTGCAAAAAAGAGTCATAGAATTCCTCCACATCAAGCAAGAACATAATGATTTTTTCACCTATTTCATTCAAAGATGGTGGTAAGTCCTCTACTCCTCCATTAGTGATCTAAACATGGAACAAATGGATCTTTGCAACTTGTTCATTCATTCTATAAACCGTGAAACCAAGGAAGAATTCCAAAAATTTCCTCTCAAGAGATACGAGGAAGTCTTATAAGGATCTCTTCACATTGACTAAACAACTATTGATAGTGGTTAAAATACCTATGGATCAAGTGAGATACTAGTCACTCCCTCACAAGGTAATTCTAATTACCCAAATAATTCCAACAATAATAACCAAGGACCAAAATCCTAATAATAATCGTGGTGTTACAATGGATGACGTGATGATAAACACAAAAATTTGAATGTTGTTAACACCAAAGAATGTGAATAATGGTAACAATAACATGAATAAAAACAATCAAAGGAGTAACAACTTCACTCCTTCATTAATGTGGTCAATTTTAGTCATCCTCCTCTACCTACACAACTCTAGGCCCAAGTGTCAATTCAGTACCTAAGCGGCTATCCGAACCAGTACCAATACCAGAACCAAGGGCAGAGGCCCCGAACTTTAACTTTAATAATAAAAATAAAATAATAATATAAATTACAGGATGCGATAGAACCAAAATCAAAGGCCTCATGATAATGACCCTAATTTACACTGTGGTTTCCATAGAGTTAGAGGACACGACGCTTATACGTGTTGTGATTGAAAAAAAAATTACAATGGCTTTCTGAGGATAAAATACACCTATTTATTGAAATCATTTTAGATAACCCTACAAAATCAACCCAAAACCTACACACATGACACATGTCCCCTAAAAATTCTACTCTCAGGGTTTTCACAAACCATCTTCCAATGCACCTCAAAACGGGAACCTCAATCACCATGGAACCAACAAGGAACCACCATTAGAAAAAATGATCACGAAGCATCCAATTTTTTGAACATAAACATATCCCCTTCTTTAGATGGTTAGAATCAGACCAAAATTATATTTTTAGTTGTGTTAGGAACTAAACCTGAGATTAATGCAACCACTCGTACTTGATATTATTCCTCACAACCTCTTCCAATTTACCCCTCAATGTTGGATGATACACCAGTGGCACCCAAACCTGTGGGGGCCTATGATTTAATTAAATATTTAACTAAGAACTTCTCTCACATTTCCTTCTTGGATTTGTTGAATAAATTGCATGCACATCAAGTGGCTCTATTATAAGTGTTAGGCATTTTCCATTTAATCCACATTAATCCTCCTCCTCCTGAGGCCCAGGTCAATCACATGGAATTTGATGTCTATCCATCGAGGCATCCCAAGAGGGATGCTAGTTTCATATTTGAAATTAGAAAAATTCCAACCAACACTGAGTTGGAGTGAAGAGGTGATCCGATGTTGTACCTTTAGGTTTGGATTTGGAACAACTATGTTAAACGTGTGATGATAGATGATGGAGCAGCCATCAATATAGTTCCTTTCTCATTTCTTCAAAACATAGGCTATGGAGAAACCAAATTTTCTTCAACCCAAAACACGTTAAGAGGTTATGATAGTCTCAAAGAAACATCCATTGGGACAATAGTGTTTGTGGTTACCCTTGAGATAAAGATGGTTTTAACTAAGTTTTATATTATAGATCGAGAAACCAACTATAATATGATTCCTTATCAATCATGGATCCATCAAATAAAGGAAATCCCTTCCACATTCTTCCATAAATTAAATTCCTACATTTAGGGAAAGTATTCATTACTCAGGGTGATCAAAATCCTTTTGAAATTAATCTATTCAATTTAAAGAAGAAACCCGATATTCATTATAAGTTTAAACTCCTAGCCAATCAATTGAACAAACCTAAGGATTCAACACCAGTGTCCAATCTGATTCTTGTGATAGAATTAGAAGCCCCAAGGTAATTAAGTAGGGTGTTCTACCTAAATATGAAGTCATTGTAGTAGAAATAGTTTTGACAAAGAACACGGAAAAGATTGTAGAGTTGTTAGAAAATGACCTTCCAATCTTCCTTTCATTTGACTCTAGGTATGGGGTAGGCTTTCAGACTTTCTTCTCCTTCAACTAGTGACTATGAAGATATTTTCATGGTCAAAGTCTTAGAGGTAAAGGAATAAGAAACAAAGATGATAAAACCTCTATCTTCCCTAACAATTGTTGGATGCTCAATTATGATGGTGAAAATGTCATTTTGGTGTTGGGGAAGACATAATTCTAACTTCCCCAAGGGAAGGTCATTCCCTTCACCTTTAAGATTAATTTCAAGTACACAAACAATGGTGCAAATATGATGATCTTATTATTGGTCTCATCGTAGCTAAGAGGATGGGTGTTTGCAACATTAGGTTTCTAGGTGATCCTAACTAGTCACCAATCAGGTCTCGGAAGTGTATGAGACTAGAGTGGAACATCTACAACTCTATAAGACCATCATGCTTGACCTTAGAAAAGGTTTTGATTTTATCTCTATTGAGGCTATCCCACATGAGTAAAACCATTAGCCGACTTTATCGCTACATCTTCTTCTCGATTTGTCCAAGTGAAGATTTGAAAGAAAACCGAGTTCACTATTTTGGTTAGATCTCTAACCTCTAGTTCAAAGAATGCCAACTAATCCAATTTTGGCATATGTAAAGGATGAGAATGAGCCTCGCTACTATGGACTTTGTGGAATGATGAGGAAATCCTAGTTTCCTCATTACATACACTAATCTCCACCCCACTCACCATAAGAGAGGATTTTATGTCATACCTCACCCTTCCTCCTACTTTAAAGATCACACGTCGTACCCTTCCTCATTAGAAGGTATTGAGATCTATGAGGTAGAGCAAGAGGAATTAGAATTACCTCTAGCCCTACACCTCCGTATTCAAAGAGGGTAATGCCTCTTTGATTAAAGGGACCACAAATATTAATATAGGGATGGATTAGGAACCGAAGATCTTAAAACTTGGTTCTTCTCTTACTTCAGATGAGGTACAAGCACATACAAAGGTGCTCAAATAACATTCAAAGTATTTTCCTTTAGTTACAAAGAAATGACAGGAATTTCCCCCATGTGGTAGTGCATAATCTTGTAACTAGACCAGATGCTAAGCCCATAAAGCAAAAATTGAGACCTATGAAGCCAAAAGTAACTTTGATGGTCAAAGAGGAGGTTATGAAGCTCCTATAGGTGGGATTCATTAAACCGGTAAACTACTCAATATGGGTTTTGAACATAGTCCCCATTCTAAAAAGAATGGGAAAATTTGCATATGCATTGATTTTAGGGACATAAACAAGGCATGTCCTAAAGATGATTTTTTGTTTCCTTCCATTAACATCATCATAGATGCAACAACTGGAATGAGTTTATGGATGGATGGATTTTAGTTATAACCAAATTAGAATATTTTAGGAGGATCAAGAAAAGATGACTTTTACTACTCCTTGGGTTACCTATTCTTACACTGGTCATGTCGTTTGGAATTAAGAACACCGGTCTTACTTATCAATGAGTAATCACCTATATATTCCATGATCTTATTCACAATATTGTGGAATATTACGTTGATGATATTATAGCTAAAGCCAAGTAGCATTGAAATCACCCTGAGGTGCTTCACATCATCCTCTCTCATGTCATCGAATATAGTGTCATGTTAAATCCAAAGAAGTGTGTGTTTGGAGGACGAGAGGGAGTTTGCTGGGATAAATTATCTCTTCATGAGGGATTGATGTAGATCCGGAAAAAAATTGGGCGTCCTAGAAATGAGCCCACCCACCGATAAGTCAGAATCAGGTCCTTCCTCATAAATCTTAGATTAATCCACGGTTTATACTTGATTTAACTTGTGTCATTCATCCAATTAATAATTTTTTAAACAACGACTGTACAAGGTAATATCTAGATGATTGGGTGTCATGAGGCATTTGAGTTTGTGAAGTTGTTCCTCTTGTCACCGCCCACACTAATGTCACCTAAAGTGGATTTTCCTCTCATTTTTTATTCTCATACTACTAACATCTCTCTAGCTTGCATGTTAGCACAAGAAGATGATAATAAACATGAGTGCACCATTTATTTCATTAGTTATACCTTGTTAGATTATGAGACACATTATACATAGGTGGAAAAGGAATGCCTAGCTATAGTTTTTGTAAAAAAATAGTTAATGAATTATATGCTTAGCCAAGAAATGTGGGTAATTGTTAAGACAAAGAATCTTTGAATGTTTCTAACCCAAGGTTCCTTTTCTAAGAAGGTTGGTCACTTTATGACCCTAATGGGAGAATTTGAGGAAAAAATTATCAATCAAAAACTTTTCAAAGGAAAAATCATTTATGATTGGTTGGTGGAAAACCCATTAGATGAATGAGATCTTGTAGACTTAGATTTCCCTTAAGAGTGTGTGTATTACATAGAATCCAAGCCTCCCATTTCCATGTGTCCATGACATTCAAAAAAAATTAATTTCATTATGGACCTCACATATCCTGAGGGAGAAACAAAAAACAGAGAAGACGGTTAAGAATCAAAGCCACCAAATATGTGATTGTAGAACAAGTTCTCTATCATATAGCCTTAAATGGAATATTGTTGATGATGTGTCAATGAAGAAGAATCGAGAAAAATAATTTTCAGAGCCCACAATAGAGTCCGTGGAGGTCACTTCAGAGGACATTCCACTACTCAAAAGATACACTAAATAGGTTATTATTGGCCCACCTTAGAGCACGACATTGTGGATTATATACATAAGTGCCAGAAATGTCAAGAATTCTCTCACGAGATTCACATACCTACTAAGGATCTACAACCGATAGTAACACCTTGTCCCTTCTCCACTTGGGGTTTGGATTTGAGAGGAATGTTTCTCCCTCATCAATAGATGGCCACAATTTCATTATTACGGCCATCATGGATTATTTCACAAATTGGGTCACGGCCATGCCTCTTAGCACTTTACCTGGGTCTATGATCATGAAGTTTATCTTAAATCAAATCAATTGAAGGTACAGGGTCCCACAAGTCATTATCAGAGATAATGACACATATTTTAAAAATGAAGAGGTGTGTGAATTATTCTCGTATTTCAAAATATCTCACCACACAACCTCTTTATACTACCCTCAGGCCAATGGATGGGATGAGGCTAAAAACAAGATGTTAAATTCCATTCTCCTTAAAATAGTTAAGGTGGATAAATGTGATTGGAACTTGAAAATTTTCCCATCCTTATAGGCCTACAAAATTTTAGTAAGAACATCTATGGGGAAACCCCATATTTCTTAGTTTTTAGTTCTGAAGTGGTCTTGCCACTCGAATTCAAGATACCTAGTCTTTGAATATCCTTTTAAGGCAGCTTAGATGAAGAGGTATATCGCGAGGCACAACTTGTTAAATTAGAAACCCTCAACAAATATTGGCTTAGAGCCAAGAATTGACACATTTTATACGTTAACCGGATGATTCGGCAAAGATAACAAAAAGGTACATGAGTGTGACATACTAGTAGGATATTTTGTGTTAAGACTTAATAGCCAAATCAATAATAAAACTAATGAAGGAAGGAAATTTAGGATCAAGTGTTGGGCCCATATCGAGTCATGGAGGACTATAAGAATGGGGCATATCCCTTATATACATTAGAGGGTGAATAATTTAGTGAATCCATAATTCACTTCACTTGAAATGTTACTACGCACGCATAATCCATCTGCATTTCCACATGTACATTATTGCATCCATATTGCATTTCATTTTCCAGTTCATATTGTAAAATTGTAGTCAAGAAACTTATTTTTCAAACAAATTCCAAAACTTATAAGCATTGGAAAAATCATTCAATCATGTTTCTTCAAATATCCACCATATTATCATCAATAGTTCTAATCATTTCTTCATCTCAACAAGTTAAGACATAATTTTGACATTGATCCTACCAAGGCATGCATACTTGGTTCTACCCATAGTTTTCTTCTAGCATAGGTGTATTTTCCCATATTTTTCTAGAAGCTTCTTGATGTCATATCTTTCCCAAGAAACCTCTTTGGTAACAAAAGCACTCTAAACACTTTACCCGGATCACTTTTCTGCCTATCTTATCCTTCGGTGATGATCCCTCACATCTTATTGGTTGCATGGGGTTGAGGCTAGGGGAAATACCTCTCCTCCCAAAAGCACAACTCAAATTTAAAATTAAAAAAATGATATAAGTTAATCAATAAATGTAAAAATATTTCATTTACAAATAAAACTACACTTTCTTGCCCTACCAATCTTTGGTGATGATCCCATGCCTCATACTAGTGGCATGAGGTTGGGAAAGGAGGGAAGTGCCCTTACTCACCTACATTTTTTCCTTGGTGATGATCCCATGCTTCTTATTGGTAGCATGGGGCAAGGTGTAGGGGTCTTTTCATAATAAATCAAGTAAGGTATAAGCAATTTAGAAAATAAAAAGTTCTTTGAAACTTCAAATCCTAAGAAATTGAATTAGATGTATATGTTCCAAGAGATTCAAATCCTTAAAACCATATTTTTTCAATCAAGAGGCCATCTACGGATCTAAGTCTAGATAAAATTGCAAGCAAATCACATTCTAGACTATGTAGTAAACTATGTGTAGAGTTAGGTTGTAGGTTCCTAATTAGGTTTTTGTCAAAATCTTGTCTTCCTTTCATCATTTCCATTCATAAAAATCATACAACTCACATCCCTTCTGATCTCGGTGTTGATCCCTTGCATCTTACTAGTTGTGTGGAGTTAGAAGTGGAGTGGGTTCATTTTCTTATCATATCACATTCATCACATTTTTCCAATAAAATAAGTACTAAATATTGTTTGAAAACCAAAGTTTCAGGTTACATTGTGTTCACATAAGCATCATATAAAACAACATAAAAAAATAAATCATTTTGTTATCACATCATCATCCATGAATCCAAAATCATATAAAAACATCAGGAATTCTGAACATCTAAGAGTACACAAGTGAAGTAAACCATCAATGAAGATAACTCTTACACCATATGACCAATAAAAAAAAAAGTGTGTGTGTGTGTGTGAGTGTGTGTGTGTGTATCCATAATAATCAAGTTTGTATACAATTCCATAACACTCTAGGTGTGGTCAAAATGGTTGCAAATGAGCACAAAATATAAAAAATGATATATGTGTTTTGTAAAATGAGATCAAAGCAAGAAAGGACCATGACCTATCCCTCCCTATGGGATCCCTAAGAAGGTGTGTGGCTATGGATCTTGATGAATATCCTATGGTGTGAATGTGAGCCTCCATGCATTGAATGATGAGAATGGTCATGAGATGAAGTTGGTGATCTTTCGGTAGTGGTCTCACTACAAGAGTGACCTCATCGTTGTCTCCTCTCGGCTAATAGAATGCATTCATCTCGGTCCTTGTCTCGGAAATAATATTTGTGGCTCATCAAACTGGTGTGAAAACATCAATATGATGGTCATCCTACATCGAAAAATAACTCCTCTTGGGTCTTCCCCATGGGAATGATCAATGTGTCGACCAAGATTCGGTGAATAAAATCTTGTCAACCATCGAGTGGTAGGCAAAGCAAAAGAAAATAATGGCAAGTTAGAAAACTATTAAAAACCCAAAAAGAAATACAATGTGTAATTCACTAAAATTTCCTAAAGTAATAGAGTCGAAGGAATAGTATCTACATACTCGGATCTCCTGGCATCCAAGAAGGTCCTATTGTTATAAATCAATAGCACCCTCTGGATGTTGATCAAATTTCTAGTTTGATCACCCTATGCATCTAGTGTGATTGCACAACATTGAATCCTCTTCCCAAGTGTGGGACTTGCAAAATGGAAGAGGAATCTCCAGATTAGAGGCTGGTTCCTCAACTCCTCTGATCAGCTAATTCACTTGTACAATTGCAGAGGTTTAAACTCCTAAGTCTTCTCTAAATTCCAAGGAGATAGAGATAGAGAATGCAAAAAAGAAAGAACTAATGCTAATAGGTGATGCACCAAAGGAGTTGTAGACACCTGATGCTACATGAAATACACAATCCACAAGGAAACACAACACAAAACATGCACAAATGCTCAAAATGTAATGACAGATCAAGAAAACAATGATAAATATATGAAAGGATTGAAGGATTTTAATCACAGAACATATATCAACATCTCAGATCCAATACAGTACATTATAGTGATCCAGAGGCAAGAAAAGGTGCTGCATTACATGGAAAGGTAAAATTTCTTCACAAATTCTGCCAAGGAGGAAGAAAAAGGAAGTTACAGAGCTGAAAAAGTGTCTCTCCTTTTGCCAAATGAACTCATTCTGGCTTTTACAGTGCAAACCACAACCCCAGGAGAGAGAAACGCGGGAAAACGTGCAAAGGGTTAAACCATTGACCAAAATGCCATCAAAACAGCATGGGCACCCTGAAAGACCCATTCCCTGACATTTTTAACCATGCTGGGAGAGAACGCGAACCATTCTTCATTAAAAACAGTGGTTGAAAAGTCATTTTTGTCCATGACCACGTGCCAAAGGAATTTCTTGATTTTCTCTCTCCAAACTCCACAAAAATTCAAAAATGACCCTAGAATCTTGTAGAAAATTTTACCAGCTTTCCATTGATATAAAGAACGTGAAAAACTGATCTCTGGATCGAAAGATATGGTGATTTGAAGTTTTAGGGCAAAACAAGGCCAAATCAAGTCGGTGGGAATTTTTTTGAATTTTTACCTTTTTGGTCATTTGGAAAATTTTCCAAAATTTCCCCACACTCCACCAATTCAGGTGCCACATGGCATGTTTCTATTGGCTGCGAGGCCATCCTTCAAAAAAATTTCTTACGCTAACACTTAGTCAATTTTTCCAACTTTCTCCCCACAGGCACGTGGCGTGAAATGATTGGTCGGCGGTCTTGTGGGGAAAAATTCTTCCTTTTGAAACCTTTGCCAAAACACTTGGTAAAAAACCAAGTTCTCCTCTGACCCCCGCCACTTCTTTGGACACGTGGCACGTCCTGATTGGCTGCGGGCCTTCTAGGGGAAAATTTCCCACAAAAACTCTGCCGAGCCATAACTTGAAAAATACATGGAGTTAGGAGGAAAACTTTACCTTTCTGGAAAGATGAGAAAGAGCTCTATCCAATGGTGTCACTTCCAGAAGGTTTTGAGTGACTGAAAAGAAATTTTTTTTGACTGAGGCACAATAGATGGAAGAATGAGAGGAGTTAGCCACAAAATGAGCAGGGGGCACATTTTGGATAACAGTCCAACCGGTGTTACTAGTGGTGGTGGATCTACTGCAGGAACCTCCTCGGCTACAAACTCTCCTCAAGGATCTCAATGTCCCTTCATGGAATGATTTTCACCACCTCCCTCATGGGAAAGAGGCTCCTCATAATAGAGAATTTTTTCTCCTCCTCTGCCTCTGTTCTCTCTCGCAATAGAGATCTCCGGTAACCCTCCACTTGTTATCACTATCCTCTCCTCTAGCATGGCCCTCCTAGAGAGCCTCCTCTCCAATATCCTCTCTGGTATCTCCCTCAATCTCCATCTCCATCTCCATCCTATCCTCCTTCTCCTCTTCCTGTTATGTGTGGGAGTGACCTCGATCTGTAGTATAACTCCTAACTGGTTGGGATTGAAGCTACCCTCTTTACGATAATAAGAACTCCGGAGTCACCAAAGTGTCTAATTAATTTGGCCCCTAGATATGGCTCGAGCCTCTCTAATCTGCAATAGTATGTAGGAAAAATGGGAAGTGCATCAACATACGGTAGCCCAAACTATTGTGGAACTTTGTATACAGGATAGCCTCAACTATGGTTGTCTTATAAACTAACCGGTAGTAGTGTTGTAAGCAATCAATGTAACTATGTCATCACCCCACACAGTCCGACTATATCTTGGTATGGCTATGTGACCAAATCATCGGTGGTAAACAAGGCTACAAGTTGATGTGCCACCCTAAGAGGACCCAATACTATCCACCTTACTACTCCCTGATGGCCCCTAGATCATCTATCCCAACTCCCCTTTGGTAGGGATCATCCTCTCATACACCCAACACATGACCAAATTAGGATGGCTCAGGACTTTCCCTGAAGTTTGACAAATCAATACAAATCATGGTAGGTAGTCCCCAATATATCAATGCCCTAGGTGTAAATCTGACCATGCTACTCAATAGATTGGATAATAGGATCCCAGTAATAGAGGAGCTTGTCCCCACCCTTGTATCCCACCAAGCGCAAAGCTAAGATACTAATGATGTCCTTTTTAAAATGGGGATAGGTGTAGAGGAAAAAAATTAATATCATACCCTGTTAGGCAACCACATTGGGCATTGTACCATCTCCCATATATGTGGCCCATTGTCTAGAAATAGTCATCGACCCCGCACTGTCCAATGTTAAGCTCCTACCTTTCACACGAACACTTAGGATCCTATGTACATCCTCTAGAGTGATGGTCGACTCTCCTTAGACCTCAGGCATGCAAAAATTGTTTTGGTCTGCATCCCAATAACTCAAAAGGTCACACAACAAGTGACTAGCTAGTCTACTAATGTCGTTTGAGATATCATCTATAAATTGGAACTATGTAACAAGCCCCTCTCCTCTTGAGACAACTAATCAATAATCCCTAGAAGCCACTCACACTCTCTGTCCTGGATCCACCGAATGTAGGAATCCTTCTACATTCACCAAAACAAGAAAAAGAGAAAGTTAGAAACATGTTTGACAAAATAAGCTCATCAAAAACATTATAAAATGACATAAAAACAAAAAAATCATTTAACTTAGTAAAAATTTCCTTTGCATTGATAATTATGGAATCACTACCCTGTGTAAAAGTGACATTTGTATAATTATCATATCATTCTTAGCAATCACCACCTGTGTAGATAAATGGTTGTATAACCATTTCCTACATAAAGCGGCGGTCATGTAAAAATGGCACACTGTACTGGGCCCAAAAACTTCAAAAATGACAAAAATACACTATTTTTCATGAAATAAAATGCATACACATCTAGGCACCCCCTTAGGAACATTTTAACTATAAGATTTTTAAAATTTTCCTCCTTAGGTATATGTTTTTAATTAGTCACATTTTATATTTAGAATGAATAAATGAAAAATACTAACCTTTTTCTTAGTCCACCGCTCCTCTCTCGCTCGTGGGGCCATGATCATGTCATTAATATAACATCCTATTTTTTAAAACTTCAATAACAGAATTTTTTTAAATTTATGCTTCACGATTTAAATACCCATATATATTTAAATCCAAATAACTTTAGAGCGATCCATTTCGATAACTGTCATAAACCATGTGCAATTGCATGAGAGTATACAAATCCTACTTGATCCCCTCAACGCTCTTTACGAGCCAATACATAAAATGTATCCTTTTGTCTTTACTTTTTTAGGATATGATAATTAAGTGAATATATCTAAGTGTCTACCTGGGTTCCACTAAGGAATCCCACCAAGCATCTCTCAACTTAGATCTTGGTGAAATCACGATAGTGTAATCAAAAGCTTATACTACTTAGTGAAAAATTTCATAGCCATGTATGACATGCTCAATCTCGTGATGGCACACTCTTCATTAGGAAATTTTCATCTCACCTTAATCACTTATTCAGTTATATGGATTAGTAATCAATGGTGTTGTAAACAACTACAAGTCTTGTACAAGGTACAAAATCTGGATTAACTTGTAAGAAGGCATACCTTTATGTAACCCTATGATTCCTATAGGAAATTAAGTGCCTACATAATGAGTTACATCATTACTACACCACTTCTCTTCCCTTCCCTTAACTATCGCAAGTTCTCATTGGGTACATATCCATGAGGTTCAATATGCCTTTTTATCTCTAACAAGGCTTGTACTTAATGCAATACCATATCACAATTCAGGGTCTTGATGAGGAAACTTTGTACATTGGATAAGCAACAGATTATCCCAAATAATGACAACCATCATTAAATGGATATGACCATTTAGCGGTCGTAATGAGTTCACTGTCATGGTCCTAAATTGTAACATTATCTCATAATGTTTCAAATTATTACTTAATTTGCAACAGGTTAGCCTAGGTCACATGACACTTCCACCTCGAATGAGTTGTACCTAAGGTCCTATCTCAAGTTGAACCAAGGATACTTAGTTTTCAAAATTTATTTATTTACCTTATTAAATCCATGCCAATTATATCCTTTAAGTAGGGATCAAAATGATCTTTTATTTAAGTTCAAAATTACATATTTAACTTTTCTTAAGCTTAATCAATTAAGTAAATGTTTCTCATTACTACAATTAGGTATCATGCCACTAATTTAGTTATGTTAATTTAGGGAAGCATTAATACAATGTCTCTATATTTCACATTAATATAGATTGTACATTTATACATAGCTAATTGTTTAGGTATGTATCATACCTTTATCAAGTATCATATACTATTAATGTTAGTCAACATTTCAACATAAGCATACAAATTTTCTTTATTTACAACCTAATTAAAAGTATTCATTTGTACATACTTTTATTAGGTCATTTATTGTCATCTACAATAAGCACTTAGATTGTAAGTATGTATTTAAGATTCATCACTTAAAGACTAATTCAACCTTATAAGTGTGCTTCCTTTCTTTCCATTTAAGGACATATAATCTTATCCATAAGTTCATAATGATTCATTATAGTATAGCCCTTATAAAGAACATAATATCATTTCCATATGAACATAAAATTACAATTCAACAATTCCAAGATAAGGTTTACTATATCATTCTTATAAGATCATTTTATCTTTTAAGCTCATTTAATTAACAGACTTTATGTATAGTCCTTCACTTAATCAATACAAGTTACATAGTATTCATTAAGTCCTTCTATATTTAACTTATAAACACTTAATAAGTAATATTATAAGTGAAATAATCACATTGAAATCCATATTCAAGGCATTCACCATTTATAAAGGTCAATATAATCAAGGATCCATCTCTATTTCCTTTTGTTAAAATACCATCAACATAATTCAGTCTTCAAAAAACAACAAGTTTCCAAATGATTACAACAATAAGTATGGCTAGGCCTTCCATGTTTCCCAAATAGAACTACTTCAAGAAACTTATACAATAATCATTTAATCAAATCAATTAACTTCATCAATATATAAATGCAACTTCTTAAAATTCTTTCTTCTTTTATCTTTCATGAAATCCATCTACAAAATTGTTAGCATGAGTCAGTTCACATGAACTGAGCATGATAAACACTAACTCTTCAGAACAACATGCTCTACTTAATAATTTCATAAAAATAACTCTACTTTTTAATGAAATAATTCTAATGATCACAAGAAGGATCAAAATCTTTTATCATTCTATAAGAACTTCATAATGAAACCATCTAAAGAAGACAAGTTAACACATAAAATACTTTTGAGTAATTCCAACTCGTATACCAATTAAAATCACTCTAGGGTGAATCGGAACAAATACAATTGATCCTAATCAATCATATGAAAAGAAGTACAAGAGTAATATGATTTCAGTCATATAACCCCATTCTTATATGTCTGTAATCATCTACCTTGTTCAACAAAAATTAACATACCATTCATCTAATTATTACATTACAAGTAAACCAATAATAATCGAATAGTATCATAATTCTTATAGTAAGATTAATATCTATAAGGTTGCAGTCATATAATCCCATTATTATATGACTGAAACACTATATATATCAAGAAAGATATACAACTTCACCAAGAAATGCATATACTATTCGAACATTAAAAATGCATTTAGACAACATATATACATATAGTAAAATATTCAAGTTACTTCCTTTTTCTTGTTTTGTCTTCTAAGTTCTTGGTAAATATTTTGATATATTTATACAACTATCGAATAGGGTTGGTTCAGAACAAACCAAATTATAAAACATTAGTATTAATATTGGAAGGGTTCTTAGCCACATTTCAACATCTATAATAACTCAAATGAATTCATATTGTGAAAAAACTATCACCGATAGACAAAATACCTTAATAGTAAACAAAAAACTTAACATTCCAAAAATGATTCATTTAGCCAAGTGACCAAGAAAGATTTCTTCTTCACAACAACTAAAGGAACAAGGATTATCAATTGATGTTATCGATCATCTCTCTATATTCTAACTCAAACAATTGAACTAGTTCAGGAAGTCACAATCAATTATGAATTTATTTCGATGTACGGTTTTTATGCAAGACTAAACCTCTCCCAGAGGTTTAAGCACTAGTTTAACTATTGAGACTATGGAATAGACCCATTTCGACTTCCTTAATCCTATCTTGCAACTGTCTAAACAAATAATTCAAACTCTTAGTGTTTGATAACCATTAAAAATTTACAACACATAATTTCATCCACGAAGTAGAATGAATAGAAATAAAAATCCAAGCACAATCAAGTGTTGAAGGATATATTAAATCAAATACACCCAATGAACATAGCTAAGTTGTTAAGATACATAAGTACCCATTAAAGGAAACAAAGCTATGATATTTCTATGGGCACAATAGTCCAAGATCCAATACGTGATCTGTAACATCAAATTTATGACCTAGTTCAAGATACATAACATCCCGAGATACAACCCTATCAATATTTGGAGATCGTCCTAAATGGACTCAAAACCAAACTTAAAACTAGTCACCATCCCCCATAAAGGAGACCTTTAAATTTACCAAAAACTTTAATACCAAGCAAGGGTTAAGACTCATATTCAAGTCTTAAGAAGTATCAAAACCTAAATCATAGATTAAGGATGACAAATAATAATCCACATACATATAGCCACAAATTACTAAACCAAAGAGGCATTGAACCCATATTGTTTAATGCCATAACGACAAGAATACAAGAATAAAATATTTTCATAAGATTTAATCGAGAAATATGGGTTGTAATAATGGAATAGTGCTTTAACCAAGCACTAAAACTTTATTTCATTATGGGTATCAAATCTATAAATTTTGACTAAATCACTAGTAAGAAAATGATTAATTTTCCAACAAAAATACCCAACCTAAGCAACAAGATAATTCTTTGTTTCCTTTAACAATGTTCAAAGACATGCATATTAACAGAGTCATTTTTAATAGAGTAACAACCATATTGAAAAGTATACATGAATCAAATCCAAATACAATGACATTCAAGAATAAAATCTAGGTAATGCAAGTAATAACACAAAAACCACAAACCTAGGACTTATAATAGATTCCACATAAATAGCATAGATATTTTCAAGAAACAATTAAGGAGAGAAAGTTTTATAATGACTTGGATCCTATCATGCCTGTAGTGCTCTCAAACTCCTTATCTCAGATTACAAACTTTCCTGCTAAGTTTCCATAGTGAGATCTCAACAAAAATTCCAACGAAATCCATAGAAACCAAAATCCATTTTTTCCATTGATTTTATAACTAAAACTCAACTTTCCTCCATCATTCACTCCATGTAATAACTATTTCATAAATTAATGAAAAACTAACAACCAGATGAAAAATTGAAACATATACATGCATAACCAAAGTGCTTGAAAAACCGTAAGCAAAATGAAAGACCAAACCTATTTCCTTGCAAAAAACCACCATCTTTTCTTCTAAGGTGATTTTCCACAAAGTTCATTGTCATTAATGCATTGGCATGAATGATATCTCTCCTACCCATTTCACCAAAGATCCTCCATTTTTAGCATGACTTAGTAACCATTCAAATTTCCATCACCAAAGCCTTAGTTTCCTTAATAACCGTGCATGCCAAGTTAAGTCTTGGTTATGTCAAAGGTGGTGGAGATGCCACATTCAATAACATTAATTTCTTGGTACAACATGGGTTGGCGCACAGTTGACCAATATTAGGTCTTAGATTATAGTTACCATAGTTGAGTCTAAGGTTAGGTCTAGGTACCCTTTTCGTTTAGACCCCTTTAATATATGTCACTAACCTTGGGTTTGGTTAGTATATTAAATCAAAGCACTAGGATAACAATAACAATCATAGTTTATATTTCACCTCAGTTATTCCATCTTAGGTCCTTAAATATATAATCATTACCTTATTACATGTCGATTAGGTCCTTATAAAATAACCTAAATAACATGACCATGACACATGTCATTCCCGTTTATAACATTCAGCGTGTTGATTTAATCGAACTAGACCTTTTTAAGCAGAGGTAACCTTAAAGCGCAATAATGTAATCATGCAAAATTAGATTAGATGCACTGTCACCAGATCAATTTTAAATTTGAAATTCCAAAAGCAATATGAACTCAAGTAATCACTGAATTAAGGTCATAATCATAGATAGATTTAGGATAATGCCTTGGATTAATGCAACTGATCCAAGGTGTTATCCTAATTTGATATCGATACAAAGTTAGCAATCATTCCAAGACAATAATATTTTTCCCGATTACCAAATCAACTTATGGTTCCAAGAACTTGATTCAAACTTTCCACAAGCTGAAACCAACAAGTTCATTTCTCAAACCAGTCAAGTAAAGATCACAAAATTAGTAATATTTCTGCCATAAGATTATTTAATGGGATAGATTACATCAGAATCTAATACCTTTCCAACAAGATGATTTAAACATTCAATAGAGCACACACTCAAGAACAAAATCACATGTCTACATTGTCAATCAATCCACAAGAAAGAAAGTACAAATGTAAGAACAATAGAGGCATTACATACCTCCCTCTAAAAGCATCATCATCCCGATGATTAACTTAGTTCAAAACAATTTTCAACAAATAGGTAATAACATATTTTATTCAATCGTACAACTTTTGAACAAGAGACAAAATTTTATCAAAAATTTAAAATTTTCAGAGGTTCATAACAACATCAAAAGTTTGTATAAGCACTTATTAAAAATTGTTTTGATCAAATACAAAAAAATAAAATATAGTTCTTGAATTAAATATCTAAAATGTGCTAATAAATGACAAAAGACAAAATAAACATATCCAAAATAAAGTTTTTAGTATTGTCATTATCAATAAAAACATTTTTGTATCTTCCCATACTATACCAAGTAATCTAACTAGTATCATCATTACAATTTTCAAGTTTTAGATTCTTTAACTCCTTCATTTGTTGCTTCATGTTCAGGTTGTCGATTTGCAATTATAGTCTAAATTTTCTTCTACATATTGTTTTCTTTGTTTCTCAAGGGGCAATCCTTAGTGTAGTGACCACTGTCACCACATTTAAAGCAACCAGTGAAAGGTATCTTCCTTTCAAACATGTTATTACTACTAGAACATCTTCTTTCCCATTCTTTTTTAAATTTCTAGTAGTATTATTCCCACCATTATGAGTTTTACTTTTCTCCTTCTTTCCTCAAGGAGTGTTATTTAGTTTACGCTTATCATCTTTATGAGTAAAGAATAGCTTTGAGATTTTTCTCCTACCTAATGGCCTTTTCAAATACTTATTCTATCATTGGTCGGCCCATGAACATAAAATTCACCACCGATTATAGGTTTTAAACCCATAATAAAGTTCCTTATGTGGAATTTCTCATCTATTTGGTATTGAGGTAAATACTTAAGGAGTTTGGTAAATTTCTCCCAATACTCGATTCATGATCATTTTATGTTGTTTAAGGGTTTTGAAATTCTATCATATTTTATAATATAATTGAGGTAACCAAAGTCTTTGCCTAAAATAGGCCTTAAACTAGTCCCATGTTATTTTTTTGTTATCCACACCTAATTCCACTTTTTGGTTGTCCCATCATGAGGAAACCTCATTAGAGAGTTGATAAGCTCCCCAAATATTTTTGGTTTCTCCCTAGAAGTTTCTTATGGAAAATTACTTCTCCATTTAGCTGAGCTAATTCTTAGCCCCATCTCCTAAAAGTGTAGTACCACCAAATTTTTGTGGACTTATTCTTTTTATGTCCTTTGACAACTCAGCCACCAAGCATGCTCTTGCATTCAGAGGCTGATTGGGTACATTTTCATTATTATTAGCAGTGTTATAGTTATTTCTAGAATTGGGATCTCCAACGTGTACGATGTTTTCATTATGTGGTTGTTCTTGAGATGGTTCACTTTCATACTCAACATTATTTCCAACCACTTATTATTCAAGTACAACAAGCCGATCCCTTGTGTCCAATAGAGCAGCAAGGATCTCATCCAGCTTTTGAGTTGTAGCTACTTCACTTCCCGGAGGCTAGTCATTCGCAGCTTCTCCCCTTGTTCTAACCATTTTTTGTTAACAATAAATTAATTTTTTATCAGTGATGGACTCAAATAGGTCCAAGAGATACAAACTTTAGTTCTGATACCAAAATGTAACATCCTCTTTTTTTAAACTTCAATAATAGGGAATTTTATTTTTATACCCATATATTTAAATCCAACATAAACCTTAATGCAATCCATTTTTGATAATTTTCATAAACCATGTGCAACTGCATGAGAGTATATAGATCCTACTCGATCCCCCTCAACACTCTTTACGAGCCAATACATCAAATGTATCCTTTGGTATTTCCTTTTTTAGGATATGATAATTAAGTGAAGATATCTAAGTGTCTACCTAGGTTTCCACCAAGGAATCCCACCAAGTATCTCTCAACTTAGATCTTGGTGAAATCACGGTAGTGTAATCAATAACTTACACTACTTTGTGTAAAGTTTCAAAGTCATGTATGCCATGCTCAATCCCATGATGGCACACTCACCATTGGGAAATTTTCATCTCACCTTAATCACTTATTTAGTTATATGGATTAGCAATCAATGGTGTTGTAAATAGCTACAAGTCTTGTACAAGGTATAAATCTAGATTAACTTGCAAGAAGATGTACCTTTATGCCACCCTACGATGCCTATGGGAAAGTTAGTGTCTACGTAATGAGTTACATCATTACTAGACCAATTCTCTTCCCTTAACCATCAAAATTTGGTATTGGTTACGTATCCATGAGGTCTAATCCACCTTTTTATCTCTAAATAGGTTTATACTTAATGCAATACTATATCACAATTCAGGGTCTTAATGAGGCAAATCTATATAGTGGCTAAATAGTAGTATCCAAATAATGACAACTGTCATTAAAAGGATATGACCATGTAGTGGTTGTAATGAGTTGACCTTTCATGGTCCTAAATTGGAACATTGTATCATAATGTTTCAAAGTATTAATTCATTCATGAAAGGTTAACCTCTCGACACTTCCTCCTCGAATGAGTCGTATCTAAGGTCCTATCTCAAGTTGAACCAAGGATACTTAGTTTTCCAAATTTATTTATTTACCTTATTAAATATCATGACAATAATATCCTTTAAGTAGGGATCGAAATGATATTTTATTTAAGTTTAGAATTATAAATTTAATTATCTTAAGCTTAATCAATTAAGCATATGTTTCTCATTAATACAGTTAAGTATCATGCCACTAATTTAGTTATATTAATATAGGGCAGCATTAACACATTGTCTCTATATTTCACATTAATAGAGATGGTACATTTATACATAGCTAATAGTTTAGGTATGTATCATACTTTTATCAAGTATCATATACTATTAATGATAGTCAATGTTATAGCATAAGCATACAATTTTTCTTTAATTACTGCCTAATTAAAAGTGTTCATTTATACATACCTTTATTAGGTCATTTATTGTCATCTATAATCAACATTGAAATTATAAGTATGGATTTAAGATTCATCACTTAAAGACTAAATCAACCTTATAAGTGTGCTTCCTTTCTTTCCATTTAAGGAAATATAATCTTATCCATAAGTTCATAATGATTAAATATAGTTGTTGTCTCCGAAAAAAGATCTCGTATCTTCATTTCCAAATCCAATTTTTTTTGAGCTCACGCCCTTCGTTGGTGTGTGAGGAAAGTTTGAGATTCAAGGAATTAGCTAAAATCGTGCCCTTGAGATGTTTAAACCTCTGTGTCACACGTTTTTTAAAAATCCTCCTCTTCCCGGTCTATGCACATAATATCCTTTTAACCCTCCCATTTTTGATCAAAATGGTTCACTTATTGCATGGCTCAGGTCATCGAATCATTTTTTTGACTTCATGCCTTTGGCTTATGAAGAAAATTTGAAAATTGGACTCAAAATGATGTTCTTTTCCTCTATGTATTTTTCCACAGTCAGGAACAATGGGCATTTGTTTCCCCGCCAAATTTTGCCTCAGAATTCCCCAATGATACATTGGTCTCCCTAATTAGTGTGGTCCAGTTATATTTTAAAGACTCAACAAATGGCTCCATGTGTTGCGACAATGTAATTTCAATCTCAATTCTGGTGGGCGAGTCTTCAATTGAGTGCGGGCTCTCCATGTGTCCTAGGTCCAAAATGAAGGTAAAATCGCTAAGTATGGAAGGCTTAGTGGATGGATCCATGTGTCACAACAGCGTAACTCCGTGGGTGGAAAGGTAAATTACCAATTCATCACCAAAGCACCACATGGTGGAAGACATTGAAAAGTCAAGGCAGACGAGCGGGCCATCGGGAATTCGAGACTTTGAGCCTTTTTGTAAAAAGGAAAAAAATTAAAAATTAAGCCACAGCCCCAATCAGGCTACCAAGGAAATAGTCAAATCTTGAGCCCACAGGGAAAAAGTTAAAGGAAAGGCCCACCGTTGAAAAGTCAAATTGGAGCAAAGGGGGCGGGGGGAATTTGAGTTTTTGAACCTTTTTGTAAAAAAGGTTAAAATTTTGAGAAGAGAACCGTGACCCCGCTTACAAACAAAATGTCCCACGTGTCCTAGTCAAATCGGAGCAGCGGGCTGATGGAGGAAATTGAGTTTTTGAACCTTTTTGTAAAAAAGTTTAAAATGTTGAGAAAAAGACCGTGATCCCATTTCCAATAAGAATGTGCCACATGTCCTAGTTAAAAAGTCAAAGTGGGATTACGGGCCAATTTTTCCCAAATTTTCAAATCTCTAAAAAATCACAAAATGCAAAGGGCTTCCCCCCATAACCACTCCAATCCCTTCCTACCACGTGGACGGTCCAAATTCAAAGTTAGAGGAGCAAATCAAATGGTCTAGATTTAAACTGGAAAATCAAATGTAATGGTTGCTTTGTAAGATCCGGTTTTATCTGCCATGATTTTTTTCTTCATGATAAAGGAATTCAAAGAGGCATGAATGATTTTTAATGTTGTAATAGTTTCTTGCAAAGAATATGATTTCTTGACATCATTCCAAGGGTTGGTAATTGATTTCGAAAAATACCAGTGTTATGTACACGGAAAAGATAGAAAACACTATTCTTCTTCTATTTTCTCATCTTCCTTGAATTTATTCCATTCTCAGGCTATGTACAAACTCTGCTCAAGCTTCAATAAGAAAAGAAAGAATTTTTGCCTCCTTGATTGAGAAATAAATTGGTACTTTGCAACCAATGAGTTTCATTCGGTCTTGTAGCTTCTCCCACGGATTTGTTTTTCTTTTGATTATAAATGCATGTAAATGAAATTTCTAATTGATGTGTGTGGGCATCTTTATTCTACCCACAACATTATTTTTTCTTACCTCCATTCTCACTCCCTTTTCCCTTCTCGGACAAATTTCTTCTCTAGTGAGAAATTTCTATATTTGCCATAAGGACAGTGGAGTGCCCCTGCTGGATTTCTGGTCAAGAGACCACCATTGAAATCACTTTTTCATGCATACACATATGGAAGCTTCACCATTCAAGTAGAGGGACTTAGATTCCCATAACGTTGGCACAAACCCACCAATCATCCACAAGACAAATTTTCTTGCCAACAGCTTTGGCACCCACCATGGGCGATCTCTTGCAACATCTACACCTAAAAACGACCTCAGGGTCATAAAAAAGATTCTAAGTGAAAAATTTTTGGAGATTAAATAATCACACAAACTACATGGATGTAAATCATGACTATTCAGGGAAATCCTCCTCTTGAGAGACCTGATTTACTCTTTCACATCTAAGAAGACATTGCTTCTGATCTGAGAGAAGCCATTTGGCACAGTAGACAAAGTGTAAATCAATACTTCATTGCCATAAGGATTCTAGACCTGGAAGAGGAACATGTTGTCGAATTGGAGAGATAGAGACAAATTCCAGCACCCCAAAGGAGAGCATAAATCTTCAAGTTGGCTGAGAGAAGATACACCCAGAAACGAGGTAAGGAGGACAAATTGATCCCACATTTGAAGAGCTTGAAAGAGAGGTAGTTGTTGAAGAGGAGATAAGAGCTCAACTTGAATAAATAGAAAGACTCTAACTCAAAGTAGAAGAAAGAGCAGCAGCGTGAAAGCAACCTTAGCAAGACCGGAGGCTAGAAATAGGAATAGAATGGGTGATCATAAATATGAAGTATGTAGGCCTAACGTGTCGTGGGGGAAGGAATCTTGGTCCACTCACCCTTCCACAACCACTTCATGACCTCCCAAGAGGCTCAAGAAATAACTTCCCAAAATTCAAATGGGATGGTTCTCAACTCCAAAAGGAACATGTAGCGGTATTCATCATTGCTTGTGGAGTGTTGGGAGTTGAAGATGAAGATGTTTCGGTTAGGATATTTGTGGAGTCGCTCCAAGAAAAGGATCTTTGAATGGTTCTACATGTTGCCCCCAAGATCTGTCATGATCTACTAGTCCAATTGGTTTAGATTAAGAAGGAGAGAGAATCAATGAGAGATTTTGTAGCAAGGTATAATAGGTTGACAAGAAGGATCCCGAGAAGATGTGGTCCCCCAAAACAACTTGAAAAGGTTCCTCATCAATAATTTTCCACCGAAGTTGGTTTTTTCTCGGAATATCCGAACCGAGAACATTGAGGGAAGTTCAAGACTTTGCAGTTGAGACTGATGATGATCTAATTCTTTCTGGTAATGTGAAAGGACCAAATGGGAAGCAAAAAGGTCAAAGTTCAAATTTAGTCACCATTGATCCAATGTTTCAAAAATGGCAAATGAACTAGTTGCTTTGAAGAAGAATCATCACAAATCACAATGAGGAATTCTCCAAGGAGACCAAATCCTCCTTATAGACCAAAAATTTCTCCACCCCCTCATAGGCTTACTCTTGAAGCACCACCATTCAATGCCATCTATGATAGTGTGGAATTAGAAGAAGGATCAGACATTAAGGAAACTGAAGAAGAAAGCATGGATGACCATGAAAACTATCTTGAAATTGAAGAGGTTGGCATGCATAATGGCCTAATTGAGTATATTGATGATGAGGAGGAATTTGATGAAGAATCTCCAAGTTTCTCATGTTCTATTTTCACTCATGAAAATCCAAGAATGGTGTTTCAGCCTCAACAGTTGCATTAGATGATAGGAAGAATAAAGAAGATATCTCTTCAAAGCCTCCACAAAACAAGATCATCAATAGAGGATCACCATTACCACCTTCCATGGAGTTAGCCAAAGAGAAATTGGATTCACTGGTTGCCAAGGATCATGCTACTCTACCAAGTAAGTTATCTGACTCTTCTTCTAACTCAAAGTTTGTTAAGAGAAATTCACTTCTAAATGTTGGTTCTATAAGAACATATAAATTTAAATCAAGGGCTACACCCTCACCTCCTTCTAAGTCAATTTATACATTTGAAAAGGAGAACCCAACACCAAAAGTAACAAAACCTCTACCATTTAAGTCCTCATCCACTATTGGAACCTCTTCCTAATCTACCATAGCTCCATTTGACTTTGTGGAGCATGCAAACAAAACCAAGGTTCAGCTCTCTGAAATTGAATACCTACAAACACATCCTGCCCAATTTGATAGATTCATCAAAGTAGTCCAGGGTGGTAACTCTACATCCCCAATATCTAATTCTAAAGGATTTCTTCCCACACCATCTTCTCAAAACATGCTAGCCCTCAGTGCCTCCAACACCAATAGAGTTGAGCCTTTTTACCTGTCACTTCTCATCAAAGGTTTCCAGCTAAACAATTACATTATAGACTTTGGAGCCTCAAATAATGTGATGCCAACAAAAGTTTCAAATGCTCTTGGTCTTAATTTGACCTGCGTAAATGGTGCATGTTATTCAATGGAATCCAAACAAATTCCCTTGGTAGGAAGGATTAAGGATGCTCGAGTCACACTAGTTGATTACCACGATGAGAAGATACCCCGACCATTCTAGTGGCAGACATCCCAGCATCATTTGGTATGCTGTTGAGTAGAAGTTTTTGCAGAGATATAGGTGGAGAAATAAAAATGGATTGGTCATCTTCAACTATCCCATTGAAATGAGAAATGAAGAAGTTGTTACCAATCAGGAAGATGAAATTCACAGTAAGGAAATCTGATGATCCAAAAGCTAACATCCTTTTTCAAGATGGTGGGCTAGGAAACTACTTCCTTACATCACAAAAGGAAGAGAACTTGCCACTCCTCATGGAAGAAGAAGAAGATCAGATTTGGACAATGGATTTTGATGGCAGTCATTCCAAAGCAGGTTCAGGGGCTGGTGTAGTATTATACTCTCCCTCCAATGAGATATATCCTTTTTCCTACAAGCTGCAATTTGACAATACAAATAATACAAAGAGAGTATGAAGCATTACTCTTAGGCATGAATGCAGAAGAGGACATGGGAATTAAAAATCTGAGATGCAAAGGTGATGTAGAGATTGTGGTGAAGCAAGTCTACCAGCAATATCAGGTAAAAAATCCCAGACTCAGGCATTATAGAAACAGGGTGTGGGACTGCATTGAATCCTTTGATGCATTCTCCATTGAAGCTATCCCTAGGGAGAAAAATGAAAAGGCTGATTCTCTAGTAGTTTCAACTTCCTTAGTGACACCTCATCCCTCTTTTGCAAGGATAAAGTGACCATTGAGATGGTGTTCAGACCTAGTGTACCAGACAATGCAAATCACTTGCAGGTCTTCAATGATGACAATCAGATCTTATCCTTCTTAGAACAAAGGGATAACTTAAATAATATTTTCTTTGAAGGAAGTGAAAACCCACACCGTGAATCAGTTCCCAAAGAAGAGAAGGAGGGATTTGAGGGGATTGATGAAGAGGGAGTAATCAAACTGAAAGGAAACAAAATCCATTAAGTCCTAGTTTCTTTGGAAGATCTCTTTGATAAGCATGATAGGTTCATCCAAGAAAAGAAAACATTCTTCTCAGTGTCCATCTTATTTTGATCAGGAAAACATTGGCACTTCAGAGAATCCAAGGATGTTTAATATTGGTAAATTTTTCTCACCAGAAGAGAAGAGAAAGTTTGTTGCTCTACTAAAAAAATACTCAGATGTGTTGGCTTATTCCTATGATGAACTCAAATATTTTTAGCCAAAGTAAATGAACCACTCCATTCCTTTGAAGCAAGGATCCAAGCCCTTCAGCAAAAGAAAATGCCCTACAATCCAAATATTTTTGATGTTATCAAAGAATAGGTGACAAAGATGCTCAATGCTAGAATCATTTTCCCCATCCACCATTCAACATGGGTGGCTAACATTGTGCCAATAAGGAAGAAGAATGGGGAAATAAGAATTTGTGTAGACTTCTGAAATCTAAATCAAGCATCTCTCAAGGACAACTACCCTCTTCCAATCATGGATCATATTTTGTAAGTGATCCTATGGATTTGAGATGCTCTCTTTTCTTGATGGATTCTTAGGGTACAACCAAATCAAGGTGGCAGAAGAGGATTGCAACAAAACAACCTTCACAACACCTTGGGGCACTTTTTCCTATAGTAAAATGCCTTTTGGCTTGATCAATGCTGGAGAAAATTTCAAGAAAGCAATGGACTTGGCCTTCAAAGATTTGAAATATTGCATTTTCATTTACTTAGATGACCTCACAGTTTTCTCAAAGAGGAGGGGAGATCATATCTTTCATTTGGATCAAGTCCTTGCAAGATGTAGAAGACATGGCATTTCTCTAAATCCTAAGAAATGCATTTTTGGAGTCACAGAAGGTAAGTTTTTGGGACACATTGTGAACAAGCATGGAGCACACATTGATCCTGAGAGGATCAGAGCTATCCAAGCACTATCCTTACCAACCAACAAGAAGGGAGTCCATTCATTCTTTGGAAAGGTAAACTTCCTTTGTCATTTTGTGCTTGAGTTTTTAAACTGACCAAGCATATAACTTCCATGATGAAGCCTCAAACATGTTTAAAGTAGGACAAGGAAGGAAAAGAAACATTTGAGGAGATAAAGAAATCCATTTCTCAAGCTCCAACTCTTTTATCTCCATATTTCAACAAGGATTTCATCATGTATTGCTATGCATCAAAACATACACTCTCTATTGTCCTTTCTCAGAAAAATGATGAAGGTTTGGAAGCACCAATTCCTTTCATGAGCTGTCCCTTTAAAAATCATGAGCTAAAGTACATTCAATTGGAGAAACATGCTTACATAGTGGTTAAAGTTGTTAAAATTTTCATATTCTACATTCTTAATTCCTATACAGTGGTGATGGTCCCTAGAAATGCAATTAAGTCCATTTTGACTCAACAAGATCCTGGGACTAAGAGAGGAAGTTGGATGGAAAAGACACAAGAGTTTGACTTGGATATTAGACCCTCTAATTTTGTGAGAGGAAATATTTTGTGCAAGCTGATAGTGGAAGATGAAGATCTTAAGGCTCAAAGCAAGGAGAAAAAGATGGTGTTTTCTCAGCTGTTCAGGAGACAGTCCACAAGTGCTCTTTGTCACCACTACTAATGAGTGGTATGTTGATATTTCTTACTACCTCACTTATGGATAATGCCCTCCTTTTCTTGACTACAAACAAAGAAAAACACTCAAGCTAAAGGAAACCCGGTTTGTGATCTGAAATCATGCACTTTACAAGAGAGGCCTAGATGGTTGTTTCCTCGGGTGTATAGATAAGGAGCAACAAGAAAAGTTTCTCAGGGCCTATCATGATCAAGCTTGTGGTGGACATTTCTCAACAATGGTCAATGCACATAAGATCCTCAGAGTAAGATATTATTATCCCTCCATCTTTGCAAACACTCAAGATTGGGTTTCCAAATGCAAAGCATGCCAATAATTTGTTAGAAAGCCACAACTAGCTACATTGCCACTCAGGCCTGTGGTGATTGAAGAACCATTTCAGTAATGGGGGCTAGATTTTATTGGTGTTTTGAATCCTCATTCAAGTGTAGGGAACACTTATGTACTCACTGCAACTGATTACTTCACCAAGTGGGTGGAAGCCATTCCAACCAAGCAGGCCAGCTCTGAAATGGTCTAGCAACTTCATCAAAGAGAATATCATTGTCTGTTTTGGAATACCACATAAGATTGTTGTAGATAATGCCACCTATTTCTCTTCCAAGGAGCTCACAGAGTTTTGCTATGGATTTGGAATCTCTCTATCTCACTCCTCTAACTACTATCCACAGGGAAATGGTCAAGCTGAGTCAAGCAACAAGAACATTGTTACCATTGTTCGTAAGTTGGTTGATGAGAAGCAAAGGAACTGGCACAAGAAATTATATGATGCATTGTGGGGTGATAGGATCACTCCTAAGAAGGAAATAGGTATGTCACCTTTCCAAATTGTATGGAGTTGAGGTAGAGATTCCCCTCATAATTGAGATGTCACTCTCAAGTTCTTTGTAAGAAATAGAACATGGTCAATACTAAGACTCCGTTGACAAGAAGATCCTCTTCTGGAGAAGCTAGAGGAAAGCAGATGCTAAGTGGTGGATAGAAATAAGGAACACGAATTGAAAAAAGAAGATATTTAGAAAGAGGAAAATTCAAGAGAATTCAAGGTTGGAGATTTTGTCCTCGCTATGGGACAAGAGAAGAGAACCAAAAGAAAACCATGGAAATTTTGATTCATTATGGCTTGGCCCATTCCAAATTCATGAACCTTATGGTGAGAATTTTTTTCTTCTCTCTTACTTAGATGGAATTCCATTGGAATCACCTTGAAGTGGGCAATACTTGAAACTACATCATCATTAGAAGTGGGTTATCCCCCGCCTTGTACCATAGGTACTTTTGTAGGTGTGTTTTTCCCTTTGCTATTGTGTGGTTTTGTTTTTGTTTTGTTTCCTCCTTCTTCCTTTCTTTATTAGAATTGTACATGACTCTACAAGGCTCAATGGATAAGGCACTGGTCAAATCTAATATGTTTTGAAATGCAAGATTTTGGATCCTCATGTCGTGCCCTAGCCATGCCCAATTCATGCCATGTCCCCAAGCTAGAGCAAGTTGTTGTCTCCTAAAAAAATATCTACATTTTCATTTCCAAATCCAAAATTTTGAGCTCACACCCTTTTTTGGTGTCTAAGGCAAGTTTTAGATTCAAGGAATTAGCTAAAATCATGCCCTTGAGCTGTTTAAACCTCCTTGTCACTAATTTTTTAGAAATCCTCCTCTTCCTGGTTTGTGCACATAATATCCTTTTACCCCTCCCATTTTTGATCAAAATGGTTCACTTGTTCCATGGCCTGGGTCATCAAATCATTTTTTTCCTTCATGCCTCTAGCTCATGAAGAAAATTTAAAAATTGGACTCAAAATGATGAAGTTCTCTTCCTCTGTATATTTTTCCACAATAGGGAATGATGGACATTTCTTTCCCCACCAAATTTTTCCTCAGCATTCCCTAATGATATGTGGGTCTCCCGGATTGGTGCGGTATAGTTATATTTTAAAGATTCAGTGGATGGATCCATGTTTCGCAATGGTGCAATTCCAAGCACAATTATGGGGGGCAGTCTTCAATTGAGCGTGGGATCTCCACATGTCCCAAGTCCAAAATGAAGGTAAAATCAGCTAAGTATGGAAGGCTCAGTGGATGGCTCCATGTGTCGCAACAACGCAACTCTAGGGGTAGGAAAGTTCAATTACCAATTAAACGCCAAAGTGCCACATGATGGAAGACATTAAAAACTCAAAGGCGAGATAAGCGGACCATTTGGGGAATTTGAGACTTTGATCCTTTTTATAAAAATGTGAAAAAATAAAAAGTAACCCACATCCCCGATCAGGCTACCAAGGAAAAATAAAAGCTTGAGCCCACAAGGAAAAAGTCAAAGCTTGAGCTCGTAGAAAAAGTTAAAGGAAAGGCCCACCATTGAAAAGTCAAATTGGAGCAGTGGGCCGGTGGGGGAATTTGAGTTTTTGAACCTTTTTGTAAAAAAGGTTAAAATGTTGAGAAGAGAACCACGACCCCACCTACAAACAGAACATGCCATGTGTCCTAGTCAAATTGGAGTAGTGAGTCGGTGGAGGAAATTGAGTTTTGAACCTTTTTGTAAAAAGATTAAAATATTGAGAAAATACCATGATCCCATTTCCAATAAGAATGTGCCACGTGTCCTAGTTGAAAATTCAAAGTGGGATTGCTCGCTAATTTTTTCAAAATTGCCAAATCTCTAAAAAATCAAAAAATGCAAAGGGATTCCCCCATAACTGCTCTAATCCCTTCTTTCCACATGGATGGCCTAAATTCAAAGGTAGAGGAGAAAATCAAATGTAACGCAGTTGCTTTGTAAGGTCTGGTTTTAGCCACCATGAGCATTTTCTTCATGATAAAGGAATTTGAAGAGGCGTGAATGATTTGTAATGTTGTAACAGTTTCTTGTGAAGAATATAATGACTTCTCGACGTCATTCCAAGGGTTGGCGATTGATTTCAAAAAAGACCGTGAGTGCTTTGTACTTGGAAAAGACAGAAAATGCCATTCTTCTTCTATTTTCTCTTCTTCCTCAAATTTCTTCCATTCTCAAGCTATGTACAAACTCTACTTGAGCTTCAATAAGAAAAGAAGGAATTTTTTCCTCCTTGATTGAGGAATTAATTGGTACTTTGCAACCAATGAGTTTCATTCGGTCTTGTAGCTTCTCCCGCAGATTTGTTTTTCTTCGATTATAAATGCATGTAAATGAAGTTTCTAATTGATGTGTGTGGGCATCTGATATTCTACCCACAACATTAGTTTTTCCTACCTCCATTCTCACTCCCTTTTCCCTTCTCAGAAAAAGTTCTTCTCTAGTGAGAAATTGCTAGCTTTGCCATAGGGACAGTGGAGTGCCCCTGCTAGATCTCTGGTCGAAAGACCACCATTGAAATCCACTTTTTCACACATGCACATACGGAAGCTGCACCATTCAAGTAGAGGGACTTAGATTCCCATAGCGTTGGCCTGAAACCCACCAATCTATCCACAAGACAAAATTTCTTGCCAACAATAGTATAGCCCTTATAAAGAACATAGAATCATTTCCATATGAGATTAAAATTACAATTCAACAATTCTAAGATAAGGTTTTCTATCTCATGCTTATAAGATCAGTGTATATTTTAAGCTCATTTGTTTACAGGACTTTATGTATAGTCCTTCACTTAATCGGCAAACAAGTTACATAGTATTCATTAAGTCCTTCTATATTTAACTTATAAACACTTAAGAAGTAATATTATAAGTGAAATAATCACATTAAAATCCAAATTCACAACATTCAACCATTTACAAAGATCAATATAGTCAAGGATCCATCTTTATTTCCTTCTACTAAAATACCAGCAACATAATTCAATCTTCAAAACTAACAAGTTTCCAAATGATTACAACAATAAGGCTCTAGGCCTTCCATATTTCCCAAACAGAACTACTTCAAGAAACTTGTATAATAATCATTTAATCAAATAATTAACATCATCAATATATAAATGTAACCTCTTAAAATTCTTTCTTATTTTATCCTTCACAAAATCCATCTGTAAAATTGTTAGCATGAGTCAGTTCACGTGAATTGAGCATGATAAGCCTAACTCCTCATAATAGCATGCTCTATTTAATAATTTCATAAAAAGAACTTTGCTTTTTAATGAAATCATTCCAATGATCACATAAGGATCACAACTCTTTTGATCATGCTACAACAACTTCATAATTGAAACCATATAGAGAAGATATGTTAACATGTACAATCTTTTTGAGTATTTCCAACACACATACCGATTAAATTCACTTTTGGGTGAACCGAAAAAATACAATTGATCCTAATAAATCATATAAAGAGAAGTAAAGAGTAATATGATTTTAATTATATAATCTCATTCTTATATGTATGTGATCATCTACCTTGTTCAACAAAAATTAACATACCACTCATCTAATTATTACATTACAATCAACAAATAATAGTCATATAGTATCATAATTCTTATAGTAATATTAAGATCTATAAGGTTGGAGCCATATAATCCCATTTTTATATGACTACAACCTTATATATATCAAGCAAGAACTTTCTATACTATTCGAACATTAAAAATCCATTTATACAACATTATAACATAGTAAAATAGTCAATTTACTTGCTTTTTCTTGTTACTGTCTTCTAAGTTCTCGGAAAATATTTTGATATAGTTATACAACTATGAAACAAGTTTGATTCGAATGAACCAAATAATAAAACATTATTATTAAGAACGGAAGGGTTCTTAAGCCATAATTAAACTTCCATAGTAACTCAACATGAATTAATTCTTTGGACAAACTAACACTCATACACAAAATACCTTAACAAAGGTGAATAATAAACTTAACATTCCAAACAATTATTCATTCAAATTAGCCATGTAGACATCAAAATTGGGTCACACTCCCTTGGTCCCCTTTTGAATAGCTAACTTAAGCACTTTGACCTAACCATGACACTTACATCACACATTAATATTAATTTAATCACTTTAATTGAATTAATACTCATCCTCACTTTATTCATTATTTAATTATCTTAATTAAACCAATTTTCACCTCACCCCACCTTACGACCTCACCTAGATACCTCATTATAAACATATGTTTAGCATCTATCTACTCACCATAACTAACTAAGACTTAGTTCAACCCTAAAAATCAATGCTTATTATTCCTCTAACCACATTCCTACTCATTAAAAGATAATGTCCATTTTGATCTACAATAAATGCATAGACCTAGACCAAATGATTGCAAGATCTGTCATTTTTATTAAACCTATGGATTCCCACCTTAACCGATGCCGGTCATCCTAAAATTGACGTCGATCAACCAGGAACCGCCTTGGTTACCATATAACCATTTTGGTAACCTTGTTTGAGAGGTTGGCCACATTCTCAAATTTTGGAGCAAAAGGAGATCTGCATGCAAGAAAGAACCAGAGATCTTTCACACATCCAAGCATCCATAGCCAACATCAAGATAGATCTAGAGGTATCACTCTCATGGTAGCATTCCAAGAAGCACCATTAGCACCAAGCTCCATCCCACCGATCAATCATCACCACCACCTAGCCATTAGACCTGCAACATCAGTAAGTGCATTTATCACCTATGTCATTTCATCCTTGTTCTATTTTAAAGGTTTTTTCATCTCTGTTATCATTTTCTATTAGCATCTCCATTCCCCCACCATTCACTTTCCTACAAACTCAACCTTTCACCACCATACCATTTGATCATCTATACACGACCTTTATACATCTCTGAGTGTTCCTAAGATCCCCACAGACCTCACCATTCCCCTTTTTATCTTTGTCTAACCTCAGACCAATTTCCACAATCATGTCTTATTGAGTTCCTATCATCCCAACCATACCAACATCGGTTACCCATGATCGCCATTAGTTCTCTCTAAACAGTCATCGGTTATATCTGATCGATACCGGTCTCTGTGTTTTGCCATCCTATCAATAACATAACCTAAGAATCTTCACCCAAACAACCTAAGTGACCTAGAACCTGACCCTAACTAGTACCAAAACCCTAACCAACTACCCCACCTCCAGATCTGATCATAACCTAGCCTGTTATGTTAGACTTTCTTATTGTATTTGGATGAGATACCTAAATCATATCAATTATAGTAGGATTCTATTTACTTACGTTGTTTCTTACATTAAATTTTATTTAATAATGGGTTGACTACCACCGAGGAAGTATCACACTTCCTTGATCTAGCACACACTAGGCAGCCCACTAACATATATTATTTAATCTTCTTTTTGTGGTCTTGTTGCATATTTTAGGTAGTTCCTCCTAGCCAAAAGAAAGATCTCACAATTAGCATTGGATCAAGAATTCAGAACGCACACACAACCTTCAAACCAACCATCATAATAGGTATTCCTCCTTGGCCCACACCCTTATCTATTTCATCTAAAAACCTTAAAGAAAATGGTGAAACATTTTGGCATGCCCAATGGGACCCTCTCTTGGGTTCATTGCATTTTCTTCATATAGGGAAAAAATTGTGTTTCTTTCATTTTAAAAATTACACATTTAATCTTCTCCCTGGTAATATTCCTTTCTTCTAATTGTCTAAATGACATTTTTCATTTGGGGCTTAAAATGAACCACTTCTTCTTTCTTGCATTGCATTAGTGAAAAAGCATCCCTCTTCCTGTTCATCATTTGCTACATCAAATATCATATTTTGATTTGGGTATTAAAACACTTGCATTGCATTCTGATTTTGTGCATTATAGCTCACATTAAAAATGAGGGCAACCTATATGCTAGAATTCATGCCCAACTAATGGTTGACACAATTGAACCGTAAAAAGCACTTGCTTCTCTCTCTTTCTCTTGCCAAACTACACAAAAATTTGAATATACACACCTTCTTAAATGACATCTTACCTGGGAATGCCTATCAACGATCACATGATCAGAGGATTGATAGGTAATCCCTAGCTGGTTATCTCTGTCTAGTACCCCATCAGAGGAAGGACCACCCCGCCATAACATAACCTAAAACCTCACCCTCTAGATTTCCTTTTTCGTAGGATGCCTTCCCAACAAAAAAATCTATTTTGAATTCACGTGTCAATCATAAATAGCATAATCTACAACAAATATAAATTCTCTTTAGGGTTACATTTTTTCATATATTTGTGCTTTACTTGCATTTTAAGGTGAGAGGATACGTTTTCTTCATCTTTATTTTTCCTTTCACACTCTTCCATCATATTCGAGTATTCTAACTTTCTCTGAGTGTGTCATGGCATCATCCTATCATACCCAAGATTATGGGTTGATTCTTCATACAATATAAATTCACAACACCTCATTTTTCTTCATTCTTCATATTTCACAATAATCGACATCGGTCCCAAGACCGTCATTGTTTTACATCTGACCGGCATCGTTTTACCAAACCAGTGTCGGTTCCTTGTTCTGTTGGATTATTTTATCTAGAGAACACTCATCTCACCTTCTTTTTGTCTAAAATATTTTGTGTGTCACCATACTCTCTGTATTCTAATCATAGTCCTCCAATACAGTCTCCTGTCTAACAATCACCAGTTTTGTTTTATTTGCTAAAACTTATATTCTTCATAAGAACCATCATCGGCATCTTGGTTCGGTCACACCTTAGAACATCGGCAACCGACATCGTCACCTTGTTTTGATTTTTATCAAAATATTTACCCAATTTTCCCCTCAAAATATATTTGGTCCCATCTCTATTGTCCCATGTGTCATTTATAGAGTACAATTCACTTAATTTATGTTGATTCACATGGTGTTGACTAGCAGCCAAATGAACACCCTTGCGTTTCACTCTAGCCATCAATCACTCCCACCTAGTCCTTCACCTCCATCCATTCTATCAACTGTGGATCTGAATCAGCTTATCCCCATCGCCACCGGTGATGATGAGGAGTTTACGATACTCCTCATCCGAATCCCATTGCCCTATAGTACTACCTCACTCATTTTTCCACCCAAGATTCCTCATGACAATTAATAAATGACATGCTCGTATCTATCTCTCTCGGACGTAGCCCCCATTTCTATGTCAATTAGCAACAATTCGGTACCACCGTCATCCACTTTATCACCTATGGTGTCTCAGCTAAATCCCACAGCCACTATAACCGCAACATCTACGTCATTGATCACACCCGTGACATCGATTGTCCCTCCAACAGTCCCTATGAGTCTAGCTCCATCTGCACCCGCCACTTCCCATATACCCATTACATCACAACCACCTCCGGTGTCGACAACTTACACCCCTTTCCAAAACCTCATCCTTTCCATCCCACAATCTTTACCCCAATCGCCACTAGATTTGTTACGACTACCCCACCCACATACACATACTACCAACAACCCCCAACCTCATCTATTGCTTATATTGGCTATGTGCCACCCACATCTATTCCTCCTACGCAGTTCTCATACTCAGCACCACCATACACCAGCATACCACCTACCTCGTACATTCAACATCAACCCCCTTTTTCTATAGGGGGCACCCATTCATCCCAACCTACTAATGACCTCATTAAAATGATGATGGAGAAAATGCAGACCTTAGAAGCATCTATTTCTAGCTCCCGTAATTCTTTAACATATGATGAAATATGTAATGAGCCTATCCATCCATCTATTCCCATTCTTCCTTACCAAGTGCATTGGGAAATGCCTAAATTCAATCACTTCAATAGTAAAGAAGACCCACAACAACATTTGCGGTTGTTCAAACATGGGTGTTACCTAATCACCCATGATGATGCTTTACTCCTACAAACTTTCCCAATGTCCCTAACAGGACCAGCATTAGATTGGTACATTGGACTACCTTAACATTCCATTTATTCCTTTAATCAAGTAGCCCAAGATTTCTTATATCATTTTTCAATAAATGTTACTAAGAGATTTGACTCTGAACAACCCGATGATGAAGATGAATCTATCATAGATTTTGTTTCCCGATGGTGGAGTCTTATTAACCAATTGACGTTCCAACTACCTCATAATGAAATTATTGAGTTATTCACTAGAGATTATGCCACACACATCTCACAACCTCTACAAGTCCAAACCTTCCAAAACTTTGATGAAGCATTCACCATGGCCCAAAAACTAGAAATTCATGCCATTGAAGAAAAGAAGATCCAATTATGAAACAAGAACACCCCATTCAAATCCAACGATTCTTCTTCATCTTCAAAACCCCAAAATAACTATTCAAAGCCCAAAGGATCAGCCAACGCAGTAGTCCTCAAGGTGGGTGCACCTCATCCTTCTAATCAGGCTCAACCTTCTTCCAATCTTTCTCCTATTCAGGATTTTCAGCTCCGGCGGGAGCAGCGAAAGTACACTTCGATCAGAGAGCCCTATTCTTCAGTCTTGGAAAAACTTCTTAAAGCTAGAGCCATTACACTTCCTCCCATAAAACCTTATACAGGTTTTGACCCCACTTTTCCTATGCCCCGCATGGTATAAAGAGCACGACTACTATAATTACCATCATGTTAAAGGACATAGTGATGGTAACTGCATAACTTTTAAAAACATTGTTCAAGAGATGATAGACAATGGAGACCTTTTCGTAGACAACCCAAACATGCCAGCAAATCAGAATTTTCACATCTTCAAAAATCCATTCCCTAATCATAAACCATTATCTAATAAAAATAGTGAACCTTCATCCAACGACAACACCATCCATGAGGTTCACGCAGTTTTTGATATCACGCCAATTGTTCCTCAAAACTAACCTACTTCATCTATTGAGGAAATCTTGGCATGAGCTCCTCCACCCATAGAGGAGCATACCTCTTCTACTCCTCCACCCACAAAGGAGTCCCCCTCTTCTACCCTTTCTCTCATGGAGGAATCCACACTTTCTACCGATGTCATGTTATCATCTGCTTCCCAACCTTCTGAACCATCAACACTTGTTATTCTCCCATCCACAAGAGAATCATCGTCACCTTCTCCTCCACCGAGAGAAAATTATACCACACCCAACCCATTATCTCTCCTACCCATGGGAGATTCTTAAGACATGTCACTACTACACGAGGATAGTTCTCCCCTAGCATCCTAGAACCCTATTGACATGATCTCGGCTCAGCTCTTTACCCACAGTTACTCGAGGCCATCCAATTCCCCTATCTCATAGACATATTTAACGGGGATTGATACCCAACCCACTTCATCATCTTCTTTAGTAATCCGGTTTTCATGGTTGGATCATTTGGATTACATTCATCATTCCATGCTTTGGGGATGTCTTTGGCTCTCGTTTCGACCCAAATGTAAATGTTTCTTGAAGATACTTCCACAATCTAGCCAAAGGTATTTTCAGAAACTAGAACTACACTAACCATGCCAATCGAAACAGGTTCCTCTTCATCATCCCTAATTCCATCCAAAATTCTACCCATCACTACAACTATTCTCAAACCTAAAAACCTACCCACACTTATCTTCCCACATGTACCTAGACCCATCACTAGTTTGGGTGTTTTTTCAACATCAGTACGGCCTTACTCACCCACTGTCATATTGGACTCGACCTCATCTTCCAAAGTCCATAGTAGTATTATCCTCCCACCTAAAAAAACCCAACCCTCTAGACCACGTACATTGGTCTCACCTACTACACCCTCCTCCTCCCATTCATCCTAGGGCCTCATCCATCAACCTTGACAAAAAATCTCACTCCCAAAGTCATTAAAAAGCTAAACAACCTAATACTACATCATGATCCTTTGTTACACCTCATTCACCCAAAAACTAATCTCCTTCACCCTCACCTGTGCACTTGACCACCTATACCTCCACCGATTACTATAACCCCAACCTTGCCTATACAACTCCAACCAATACCACCTACCCCACCTCTACCAACCACCTCCACCACAACTCAGTTGCCCCTGTGGGTAACCCATCCTCTTCCACCATCTTTTTTTCCTTCTTCATCTCGTACTCCCATGTCACCTTTACCCAAGAAGGTGCAACTCAAAGCTAAGAATCTGCTACCCTCCACTAAGGTATTCGAGCCAACCAAACCTTCCATCATTAGATATTCTACCCCATATTTACCCAAATAGATGTTAAAAGGACCTAAGACCACTCCACATACCAAACTAGTAGACCAACCCATTCCCCCTCCTGTAAAGCCTCTTCCTTCACAATCAGCCACACATGTACCCAAACCCACACTCACCTCCCATTATGATCCATTAGCGGGTTCCTACGCTAACATTTTAACCAATCTCTTGGAGACTTACATCATAACATTACCATCGCTGTGACCTTACGATCCTCTCAAACCAAAACCAAAAGGGTTTGATGAAACCAATATTTGTGCCTATCATCGTGTGTCAAGACATGATGTTGAAAATTGTAAGGCTCTAAAGACCGTTCTTCTTCAACTTTGTCATCCTGAACAAAATTTCGATGATGAAAACCTTCTTGATGAGGACCATGCTCCACCGTCACCTATCACCATACATCATCATCCTTTACCCATTCATGATCAGTATCTCCACCCCACAACCATTTTTCCCACCTCCAAAATTTGAGATCAACATGGTCCGTATTAGAGAGTTGGCCAAACCACCACCCAAATGTCAATGCTCCTACTCATTTCACAAGGCTCTTATCCACCACTAGGATTTTTCCTCTCATGTATTTATACCTTTCATGACACACTCTCTCCATCCACCTCCCCTCAAATTAACATGGTTCACGTTGCAACCCATGCTCAGAAATACAAAGGCAAAGAAAAAGAAACTAGCCCATCAACTAACCCTATACCCAATATACCATTTACACCCACTCCCAAAATCACCATCCACGGACCTACATACCCTACCTCTGATGGGGTCACCCATCACACAATGATAAAACAATTACATAAGTTTCCTCTAAAGATGTCTTTATATGATCTCGTCTAGACTTTTGAATCCCATAAACAATCCATTATTGAGGTTTTACAATCCATTAAAGTTCTACCCAATGAACCTACACTAGTGGCCTCAATTATCACCCTCACCATGTGGCCTTGCTAAAAAAGTAAGCTCCTCTTTCTACCCCCATGACCCCTCCTCATGTCACCACCCTCAACTTCTCTAAAGAGGAGATTGTACCTCTCAGGATCGGATGAACTTGATGCCACCCTATTTATTTTGAATTCTCGATCCATTTTTGACTATGAGAGATTCCTTTTGGCTAGGAGGAGCTACCTAAAATATGCAACAAGATCACAAAAAGAGGATTAAATAATATATATCATGGGCTTCCCAACGTGATGCTTCCAGATCTACCCAAAGTGTGATACTTCCTCGATGGTAACAAGCCACTCTTAAATATAATTTAATGTAAAAACAACCTAAGTAAATATAATCCTCTATAATTGACATGATGTTTCTACCCATCACTACAACTATTCCCAAACCTAAAACCTACCAATACTTATCTCCCCCCATATCTAGACCCATCACTACTTTGGGTGTCATTCCGACATCAAGCCTTACTCACCCACTTGTCATATTGGACTTAGTTGCATCTTCCAAAGTCCATAGTAGTATTATCCTCCCACCTAAAAAGAAAACCCAACCCTCTAGGCCACGTACACTAGTCTCGCCTACTACACCCTTGTCACCCTCCCCCTCCCGTCCATCCTAGGGCCTCATCCATCAACCTTGACCAAAAATATCACACCCAAAGCCATTCAAAATCTAAACAACCTACTACTACATCACGAGCCTTTGTTACACCTCATTCACCCAAAACCAAGCTCCCTCACCCTCACCCGTGCACTTCTTTCCACTTATACCTCCACCAGTTACTATAAACCCAACCTTGCCTATACAACTTCAACCAATGAAACCTACCCAACCTCTACCAACCACCTCCACCACAACTTAGTTTCCCCCATGGGTAAACCATCCTCTTCCACCATTTATTTTCCCTTATTCATCCCATACTCCCATGTCACCTTTACCTAAGAAGGTGTAACTCAAAGCTAAGAATCCACTACCCTCCACTAAGGTAGTCAAGCCAAAAAAACCTTCCATTTCTAGATCTTCTACCCCACCATTACCCAAAAAGATGCCAGTAAGACCTAAGACCACTCCACATACCAAACTAGTAGACCAACCCATTCCCCCTCTTGTAAAGCCTCTTCCTTCACAATCAACCACACATGTACCCAAACCCACACTCACCTCCCATTGTGATCCATTAGTGGGGTCCTACGCCAATATTTTAACCAATCTCTTGAGACTTACATCATCACATTACCACTTACAACCTTATGATCCTCTCAAACCCAAACCAAAAGGGTTTGATGAAACCAATATTTGTGCCTATCATCGTGTGCCAGGACATGATGTTGAAAATTGTAAGGCTCTGAAGACCATTCTTCTTCAACTTTTTCCTCCTAAACAAAATTTTAATGATGAAGACCTTCTTACTGAGTACCATACGCCACCATCACCTATCACCATACATCATCATCCTTTACCCATTCAGCGATCAATATCTCCAAACCCATAACCATTTTTCCACCTCAAAATTTGAAATCAACATGGTCATATTAGAGTTGGCCAAACCACCACCCAAATGTCAATATGCCCTACTCATTTCACAAGGCTCTTATCCACCATCTAGGTTTTTCCCCTTATGTCATTATACCTTTCATGACACACCCTCTCCATCCACCTCCCCTCATATTAACATGGTTCACATTACTACCCATGCTCAGAAAGACAAAGGAAAAGAAAAAGCAACTAGCCCATCAACCAACCCTATACCCAATATACCATCTACACCCACTCCCAAAATCACCATCCATGGACCTACATACCCTATCTCTGATGGGGTCACCCATCGCATAATGATAAAACAATTACATCAATCTCCTCTAAAGATGTCTTTGTATGATCTTGTCCAGACTTCAAATCCCACAAACAATCCCTTATCAAGGTTTTACAATCCATTGAAGTTCTACCCAATGATCCCACACCAATGGCCTCGATTATCACCCCTCACCATGTGGCCTCACTAACAAAATCAGCTCCTCCTTCTACCCCCATGACCCCTCCTCACATCACCACCCTCAGCTTCTCTGAAAAGGAGATTGTACCTCTCTAGTCAGATGACCTTGATCCCACCCTATTCATTTTTATCTATATCGATAACATATGTATACGATGCGTCATGATTGATGGTGGTGCTAGCATTAACATCATCTCCTCCCACACATACAATCAAATGCATATTCCTTCTAACTATATGCATAATAACCTAGTTATGTTACACTCCTTTAATTACGCCATCACCTCCACCCTTGGCACTATTATCCTTCATGTTCGTATAGGCCCTTGCATTATCCTAGAACTATTCTACATCTTAGAGGGGGAGTTCCAATATAACCTATTTCTTGGTAAACCCTAGATTCATGTCATGGGTTGTGTCCCTTCAACTTTACACCGCTGTGTAAAATTCAAGCATGAAGGACATAATTACACCATCCCCACCAATCCATCACCATTTAGGACCTGTAACATGTTGTACTAACCCAATAATGTACTTGTACTAGTCAAGGAATCTTCCACTACCCCCACTTCACCTTCACCCACAATCCCATCCACCAAGGCTTCCACCACCTCTCCCACATCTAACCCTATTATTCCTATTGTTGCCACAACCTCTATAGATGACTCATATACTTCCCAATCATCTAGTGAGTCATCTATCCCTGCTACCCACATATCAACTACTGATCACTTAGAAGTTGTTTTTCAACACCTCACTCGAGAGAGTACCACCTATACAATATCACACATTCATCACCCCACAATAGTATGGGAACCTACGTCAGTACCCTAGTTATGACTATCACATAGGTGAGGGTTTTCCTTATGCTCCTCCCCACCTTAACACTAATCTAACATATGGGGGACTTGATATTGTCACTTACTCACCCAAACCTCCATCCCAAACATGACCATTTTCATCTGACTTACACTCCCTTACTAACCGCCACTTCACTCACACTTTCCTCCACCGTTGCGTATGGAAAGGCTTTGACCTCATTTTTACAAACAGGGCCACCATACTATCATCTCCTATACCACCCATAAACACAATGACCATAGTGGCATTGGCTTTGATGCACCACCTCCCAAGAAGGCTCACATCGACCTCATTAAGGAAGACAAACCTTCTCCACCTCATTCACCCATGTCACCATCTTCACCCACGAGTCCATAGATCCCAAATCTATTCCTCCTAACATTTTTTTGTAAACACAATTTCCCTGGGACCTCTAACATATCAACGTGTGATGGCAGGCTCCCTCTTCTCTCCCATTCTTATATCTTGACATGATCGATGATGATACACCTTCTATTAATGTCGTTCAATGTCGGACAATGAGTCCATCCTCACTTACCTTGGTGTGGAAGATTCTTATATTCACCGATCATTACCCTCTAAGATGCAAACCATGTTAAATGAATCGACTATCAAAATCAACATTAATACTCAAGATGACCCACACATTCTAAAGATAGGCCAATCTTTAGATGCTACTAAACAAGAAGCTTTTTCCTCTTTCCTTCAGGACCATAGCAACGATTTTTCCTAGTCCTATGCCGATATGCCCGGTATTGACCCAAAAATTGTGGTCCACAATATCGTAACCATTCCTGATTCCAAACCCATCAAACAAAAGTTATGGAAAATGCATCCTTGCATTGCTCTTCTAGTCAAAGAAGAGCTTTAGTGCCTTCTCTCATTTTCCTTCATCCTACCCATTAACTATCCCCAATGGATTTCTAACATCATTCATGTCACAAAGACAATAGGGGGACTCCATATTTACACAAACTTCCATGACCTCAACCTAGCTTGTCCCAAAGATAATTTTCCCCTACTAGGCATTGACCAACTAGTTTATCTCACTACCGGACATGAAATTCTATCACTCATGGATGGTTTCTCGGTTACAATCAAATATTAATTTCTCCAGAAGATCAACACAAGACTACCTTCATCACCCCTTGGGGACCTTCATTATCGAATTCATGCCTTTTGGCCTTAAAAATGCTTGGCGCTACATACCAATAAGCCATGACTTACATCTTCCATGACATCATGCATCACATATTGGAAGATTACGTAGATGATCTTCTTTCCAAATCCAAACATCGATCTAAACACCTAACTAACCATCCTTAAGGTCATCTTTGACCACCTCATTAAGTATTGTGTTCATCTTCAACCAAATAAGTGTGTCTTTGTGGTACTTTTAGGAAAACTCCTTGGTTTCATCATTTCTTTGCGTGGCATAGAATTCGATCCTACTAAAGTAAAGGCTATTCTAGAAATGCCTCTACCTACTAATATCTATCAACTTCAAAGCCTATAAGGTAAGTTGTAATCCATTTTCATTTTATCTTATAGCTTTCCAACCGCTTGTCAACCATTTCATCATCTTCTCAAGAAGGACATTTCATTCAAATGGGATGATGAATGCCATAAAGCCTTTGAAGCCTTAAAACAATACCTTCTTCAACCACCAGTGCTCATTCCTCCTAAGGATGACAAACCTTTTTACCTATATATTTTTGCCACTAACCATTCTTTAGGTGCCATGCTCACTCATCATGATGAGCAACACAGAGAGCAAGTAGTTTATTACATAAGCCATACCCTTCTGGACTACGAAACTAGATACACCCACGCCAAAAACTCTACTTAGCCTTAGTTTTCATCACCACCAAAATCCTTCATTACCTCCTCAACCACAAAACCTTTTTTGTTACCAATACTAACCCCTTACACTATATGTACACCAAACCCTATCAACATCAATGTGTCACACATTGGCTTATGCTTCTTTCCGACCTCAACCTTGAATTCATTCATCAAAAGTCCATCAAGGGCCAAGCTATCGTTGACCAACTAGATATGCACCTCTTTCTAGGAATCAACCCTCTAACTTTGATTTCCCAAATAAATCCATAGCTACCCTCTCCTTAGATGAACCCGCTTACAAATTACACTCTTCTTTGATGGCTCCAAGTGTCAACGTGGAGGTGGGGCTGGTGTTATCCTCATCCCTCTTGAGGGTGAACCTATGCCTTTGTCTTTCAAACTAGATTTTGATTATACAAACAATATTACCGAATATGAAGCACTCATATTAGGTCTCTAGGATTCTTATGCCATAGATGTTAAGTCAATCAATATCTTTGGCGATTCCTAGCTGGTCATAAACCAAGTCAATGGTATATACCAGTGTCATAATGAGATCCTTCAAAAGTATAAACATCACGTAGATATACTTTTGACCACCTTTGACCATTACGAACTTCAAACCACCCCACATTCTACCAATAAATTTGTGGATACCATGGCCTTCTTGGCTTCTCAAATACCCACTTCGCTTACCGAATTTAAAATCTTTGTCACAATACAAAGGTTACAATCACCCTCTTATTTACCTTGTGAGGTCTACTCCATCGAACCGTTACATCTGACCCACTTGACCTTTGGTATAATAAATTTTCAGACTATCTTTCCCTTTCCATTCTACCCACCAATCTCACTTGTAATGGACAATGTGTGTTTCTTAAAAGTGTCTCTCATTATGTCATCATGGGTGGTCTCCTTTATAAGTGTGGCTTTGACGGTATTCTCTTACGATGCCTTACAAGTTCTGAAATTCCCTACACCATCAAGGAAGTCCATGATGGAATTTGTGGAGGTCACTTTAGTGGTTTAGCTGTTGTAAAACACATTCTTCACCTTGGCTATTATTGGCCAACCCTAAACCGTGATTGTTGTGACTATGTAAAACATTGTTTGAAATGCCAGAACATGCTAATCTTCATCACACACCTAGTCATGCCTTGCAGGTCGTACGAGACCTTTGGCATTTCTCTCAATGGGGCTTGGATCTTGTTGGCAAGATTAGTCTCCATTCTTCACAACACCACCAATGGATTATAACTACTACTAAATATTATACTAAATGGGTAGAATTCATTCCCCTCATTTCTACAAAATCCAAGAAAATATGTGAATTCATCAACCATCACATCATTTGTTGCTTAGGTGTTCCTCACCACCTCATCACTTGAGAATGGAAAGTAATTCAAAAACAAAACCCTGCATAAGCTATGCGATGCTTTTGGCATCTAACTCAGTTTCTCATCACCTTATTACTTGCAAACCAATGGCCAAGTAGAATCAACCAATAAAACCTTGATCAAAATTCTTATGAAAGTAATTGACGATATTGGCAAGGATTGGCATTCACACATTCCTTTTGCCTTGTGGGCTTATCACACTAGTATTCATACTTCAACCGCTGCCATACTTTTTTCTCCAATCTACGATACCGAGGTTTTCTTACCTCTCAAATTCCATATTCCATCTCTCCGCATCTCACTACAAGACATACTCAACGACAATGACTTTCACCAAGACCGTTTGGCACAACTTGATTTATTATATGAACGTCGTCTTAATTCTCTTGACCATCTCCAAATCTACCAAAACGTATCAAACGTACCTACAAAAATGTGTTTCATGAATAAACCTTTCAATTCAATAACCTCGTCCTAAAGGAAAATCAACATGTAACCAAAGAAGAGAAAATTAAACGGGAAAATTTACTCCTAATTGGCTTGGACCCTATATCGTTACCCATGCCTATGGATCAGGTGCTTATCATTTTTCTTCACTTGAAGGTAAACCCAAACCTGATCCTCTCAATGCCTTGCATATTTGACCATTTTATTATTGACATCAATTCCTATACCACTTTTTTTTAGTTGATCGCTTGTCCCTTGAGCATTGTTCACCTTCCATATCACCCATTTTTGAGGATCCATGACTAAACAAGAATCATGTGATTACCCATCACCTTTTAACCTCCTCTTTAATATGCATACCACAGCTCTACTCATAGCATGATTCTCATAGATACTTTTCATCTTCTTAAATATGGAATCCCATGGTCATTAATCACTTGAAACCACCTCTTTCATAATTAACCTTTGTGTGTTATGGTCTTGTCTTCTAAACAAGAACCCGATCTTCCTATATATTCTTCTCCATGACTTAAATTTCCAAAAACAAAAACTCCTTGGATTCATATGACTCCCTCAAAAGAGACATCTCTTCAATCTATTTCACCGTTATAAATAGAATTCTCCCTTGAAGGATAACTATATAAAGTCATTACAAAAATACAATAAAAATATCCAAAAGCTTCCCACATCGATCAGCTTTGTGAAGACATCAAGGAGATAATATACTCATCCCATATAGACTTCCCACATTGATTAGTTTATTAAAAACAAAAAAAAATGAAAAAATGATGAAATTTTCGTCATTAACTTGCCTATTTTTGATCCGGGGTTTCTTGCTTAGAAAAACATGATGTCGTACACTAAGTTACACTAAACCACCTACTCTCACCTCATTTCCTTTTCATCCTAATTTCCTCTTTACTCAAGGACAAGTCACAACCGCGACATTTCGTGAGCATGTGACCTTCTTCACCCTTAGAATAGTCCATTATGCAAGGCCTATAGGGTCTTACATTCATAAGCCCATCTGGGGTATGGTAGACTCATTAGGGTTCTTATCAATTAAGAGGATCTTTTTCCACCTCTTACCATTTGCCTTCCTCATTACTTATTGATTATCCTATATAGGACCAGATCATCGACACCTATATTTAAAACAACTCAACCATGCCTATGACCTAACTCACTCATGCCTATGACCTAACTCACTCATGCCTATGACCTAAACTTAACCATGCCTAAAAATTCACCACCCATCCCCCTAATTCATCATATTCTTCCCTAGATTATGGGAGAACTACATCATCTTGAGGTCCCTTTTCATCGGGGCTATGTAGGTAGCACTCCTTGGGCATGGGGCCCTTGGAGGTTAGCTTGGCCACTCTTTACCCTAACCTATTTTCCCTGTATTTTCCTATTCACATCTACCTTAGTTTCCATTTTATATCAACAATTGGAAATTAAACTAAATAAGCACCAATTAATAAACATTTTTACCACTTCATCAAATCATTCATTTATCATTTTTATATTTCCACCATAGCAAATATTTGGAAATTTAAACCATAACATGCATGACCATCATCATTTGTCTTCCATGTTACCAACAACTTGGAACTTAAAGAAAAACCATAAACCATGACTCAACCATGCCTAATTGACTGACTCCATCATGCCTATACCTAACTCCATCAAGCCTATACCTAACTCCACCATGCCTAATTGATCTGACTCAACCATGCCTATGACCTGACTCCATCATGCATATACCTTTTATCGTTCTGGCCACCCATTGAACCATACCTACAAGCTCAACCTACTCCATATCATTTTTTACGTCTTAGGAGTTATTATTTTACCTATATCGTGGCCTTACCCATGCCATGACCTATTTTCCTAAATCTGACCTACTTGGTGTGACCATTGACCTTATGCACTCGTTATACCTTGTGATGTTGTTACCTATGTTCTTTTAGCCTACCAAACCTTTTGGTTTACCGGAACATACCTAAACATTCATGCACCTGACCTACGTTGTGTTTCCAGACCATATCCTATACCTTGGATACCTAAATCACCTCACCCTTGTTTGGATAAACCTATTGACCTTAGACGATGTAGATTTTGTAAGCTCTTCAACCTGGTACCGTGTTGCAATCTATATGTGTACGTGTGTTTTATTACCATTACCCATGACCCAATTTTGACCACGGCCTACTACCCATTACGAGTTGACCATTACCCATTACCATTAATAATCAAACCTTCCCCCACATATCTTCCCCACCTACACCTTTATCAAACCACTCATTTATTCCATCTTATACCTTATCAGTTCTCGGTTTGAGGGGGATCACCTTCACCCACACATGGGGCAATCACTTCCTATTTTTTTCAGTGTCACTTACAAATACAAGCTATGCAACAAAAAGGGGAAAAATGTAGACATCAAAATTAGGTCACACTCCCTTTGGTCCCCTTTCGATCAACTAACTTAAGAACTTTTACCTAACCATGACCCTTACATCACACATTAATATTAATTTAATCACTTTAATTAAATTAATATTCATCCTCACTTTATTCATTATTTAATAATCTTAAATAAACCAATTTCCACCTCACCCCACCACCTCACCTAGACACCTCATTATAAACTGTTTTTAGCATCTATCTACTCACCATAACTAACTAAGACTTAGTTTAACCCTAAAAATCAATGCCTATTATTCCTCTAGCCACACGGTACCTCTCATTAAAAGATAACCTCTGTTTTGATCCATGAAAAATGGATAGACCTAGCCCAAATGATTACAAGATCTATCATTGTTAGTAAACCTAGGGAACCATGTCTTAATTGACGTCGGTCATCCCAAAACCGACACCGGTCAACCAGAAACCTGTCATCGGTTACCATATAACCATTTTTGTAACCTTGTTTGAGAGGTTGGCCACATTCTTGAATTTTCAAGAAAAAGGAGATCTACATGCAAGAAATAACTAGAGCTCTTTTGCACATCCAAGTAGCCATAGCTAGCATCAAGATAGATCTAGAGGTATCGCTCTCACGGTAGCATTCCAGAAGCACCACTTTGTGGCACTAAGCTCCATCCCACCGATCAATCATCACCACCACCTAGCCATTAGACCTACAACATTAGTAAGTGCATTTATCATCTGTGTCATTTCATCCTTGTTTTTTCTTAAAGGTTTTTACAATCTCCATTCCCCCACCATTCACTTTCCTACAAACTCAACCTTTCACCACCATACCATTTGATCACCTATACATGACATTTATACATCTCTGAGTGCTCCTAAGATCCCCACAAACCTCACCATTCCCCTTTTTATCTTTGTTTAACCTCAAACCAATTTCCACAATCAGGTCTTATTGAGTTCCTATCATCTTGACCGTGTGTATCGACGCTTTAGTTCACCCAAAAACCTAAGTGACCTAGAATCTTACCCTAACCACTACCAAAACCACCGACCAACTACCCTACCTCCATATCTGATCATAACCTAGCTTGTTATGTTAGACTTACTTATTGTATTTGGATGAGATACCTAAATCATATCAGTTATAGTAGGATTCTATTTACTTACGTTATTTCTTACATTAAATTTTATTTAACAGTGGGTTGACTACCACCAAGGAAGTATCACACTTCCTGGATCTAGCACACGCTAGGCACCCCACTGACATATATTATTTAATCCACTTTTTTTGGTCTTGTTGCATATTTTAGGTAGTTCCTCCTATCCAAAAGGAAGCTCTCACAGTCATCAATGAATTGAGAAGTCATAACATGCACACAACCTTCAAACTAACCATCACAATAGGTATTCCTCTTGGGCCCACACCCTTATCCATTTTGTCTAAAAACTTAAAGAAAATTGTGAAATAAGTCGACATCAGAAACATTTCTTATTCACAACCAAATATTGGATCGACCATGATCCTTAAACAATTGAAATAATTAAGTCATTTTTAAATTTCACCCCAGCAAATATTGGATCAAACAATCCCTCATAACATAAAAAGAGGGTGGACCTAAAGCCAAAGTGGGAATCGAAAGAAAGGGAAAAGATAAATTGTGGACCCGTAGGCCCATTTTTGTTCCAATTTGGCTGCCACATGTCCCATATCAAAAGGGGACCCATTTTTCAAGTTGTTTTCCCGCCCTCTGTATGGACCCGATACAAACTTTGAAGGGCATATCTTTTGACTCGGGGGCTCAAATATTGCAAATCGATGCCGTTGGAAAGATCTCGGCCTCACCCATGCCATGGAGGTCTGAAAAAACTTTAATTTTGAGGAGGTTAGGTGAAGAAAAAATGAGGAAACATCTTTGGGAATGCGGGATCTTCTTGCCTCAACAACCAGATCAGATTTGATCTGTTTCATTTCATTTCCTCTTCCTTGAGGCACGAACCAAGGATTGATGCGGTAAAGATGGATTTGGGGGAGATTTTCATCGAGAGGCATTAACAGGTGGTGGTTGAACTTTCAACCTACTTTTCCTTCTCTCTCTCTTTCTTCTTTTAGGATTGAATCTATAAATACGGGGCAGGATTCATTGTAAAGGGTTGGACATTCTTTGTTTTGTAGGCTCCCTCCTCCTTTAGCAAAAGGGATCTGTGGGGTTCAGGCCTTCTATCAAAATTGCATTACGTTTCTACCTCTTGGCTACTTTGTAATGGATTGTATCAATCTACAGAGCAATAAAACACGTATGTGATCGATTTTAGATCCTCTCTTGTCTCTTTTGCTTTCATCTAGTCTCCCATTATATATCTGGCTATCTTGTGCTTGTTTATTGTATGCATTTTTTTGGTTTGTGTCTATTAGCAAAATAAGTGTTCATCATTCCTTTGGTGCATCACCTCGTAGTTTAGCTTTGTTTTAATTTTGTATTCCTTTTATCCCTGTCTCCTTGGTAAAGTTTAGATTAGGATTAAGAATATATCCTCTGCAAGTTTCTACGTATGCACCTAAATAGAGGAATAAGGAACCAACCTTCAATCTGGAGAGCTTTCCCATTTTGCAAGGTCCCACACCTTGGGGAAAGTTCAATGTTATGCAATCACACCAAATGACTCTGCCTTAGAAAAGTAGACTTGTAGAACTCATTTGGGGGTGTTGTGATTTCACATTAATAGTTTTGGCATGCTCGGTGGGACTAAGAAGTCTCCATCTTATTACAGTAGGGATTGATGTACACTTGTTGTGATTCTAGCTTTTAAGAAGCCTTAAAATTGTACATCTGGTGCGACTCCAAAAGAAACAAATCTACTTGGTTTCAATAGCCCCAAGCTTGGAGATTCATGAGAAAACCCGGTCTAGAGCAAGGAAAGAAGGTATATTTGAATACTTGCATCTATCCCCAGGCAGAGAAAGGAGAGGAAGAAGAATTCAGAGGTCTCCATCTCCACCAAGTAGAACCTTGTCAACACCTCCACCTGCAAGGCCTTTCTTTCAGTCTGCAAGGATTCTTAGGCCAATCAGAATGGCACAACCAAATCCATATGTCAACTTCACTGCACAGTAGTCCACTCACCTTGATTGCACAAAAAACCCGTTCGATTGCAGCATTAAAGAGCATCCCACATTTCACTAGGGAAAATCAAACTTCTCCTGGTGACCATGTCCAAGATATTGCAAATGTCTGTATAATCCACGAGATCCATGAGATGGACATTGCAGTCAAGTTCTCACCTCTTCATTCAAAGGGAAAGCTTCACAATGGTTCAGGAGTCTTGAAGCAGGCTCTATCCAGAAACTGGAACCAGTTGTGCATGGCCCTTCACAATCAGTTTGGGGAAAAAGGTGATAACTTGTCTTTGTTGGAGCAACTAACAACAATCAAGAGAGCCCCAAATGAGCAGCTGACAGACTTCAACCTCAGATTCCAGTGGACCTGGGATAGGATTCCAACATATAAAGCCCACTAATGAAGGTGCCTTCTTATACTTTCTTAGGGCTTTAAATTCTGATATTTCTCTGATGATTCAATCAATGGGGGCACTACATTACCTGCATGCCTATAGCCTCTCCATAGGGGCTGAACCATTTGATTCAAGCTGGAAAAATCACTCCTAGGCCATCCATGCCTCTGTACCCTGAGTTAGGAAGCCCAGATACTAGCCAAGTGCCTACATTAGCTCCTATACCCACCCCCAGGAGTCAAAGCTCAGTTGAAGCTTCCACTTCATCATCTAATACCTCTAAAGAGTTTCAGGAAGTGGTGATGAAGCAACTTCAGAACTTTGGGAATGAGCTAGTGACCATCAAAAGACAACAAGCTCAGAGTTCCAGGCCATACCAGCCCCTCAATATCAAGCTAGACCCCAGTATCAGCAGAATAGGCCACCACCTCAGACTATAAACTAGAGCCAGAACCAAGGACAACCCCAAGTTACTAGACCTTTTAGGCCATATGATCCTAACACAACTTCAACATCAAGGGCATTGGTTCCTGCACAAAACAATATGGCACATGAATATTGGTTGTTTTTTTCATGCGATCAGCCACATAACCATCAACGTGCTTTAATGGTGCTCTAAATCAGGCCTTGATGGTGCAAACTAGTATGGTGCCACAAGAACTAGCCAAGAGGAAGATCAGCAACAAGGAGCTCAACAAGGTGGCCCCCAAATGAGACTATGCTTGTCAATTGGTAGGCTGAAGACTTATGTGGGATGAATCAGTTCCCTTCTCAAAGTGTAGCTACCAATACACGGTCCAAAAAGAGAAGTATTGGAGAGGGCGGCCACTGAATTCAGGTGACCCTCAATCTTCCATCACTCCACAAGGTCCTGGTGTTCCAAGTTAACTCCAAACATACTTGAACCAATCCAAGCCACCTCCCAAACCCAGTCAAGCACCGGTTGTAACAACCCATGTGTAAGAAAGAAATGTGTCTGGGAAGGGGCAAAAAAGGACAACACATTCAATATTATTGAGTAGATGAAAAGGACAAGTGTGAACATTTCACTATGGGAGTCACTGGCCATTCCGGGGGTAGAGGGATCTGTTGCAGACTACCATGCAAAATTGGTCAAGTTCAAATCACCCCCTAACCAGCAAGAAAAAGTGCTTGCCAATGCAGTTCAACCTAGGAGGAACCATGGAGAACAACAAGGTAAAAACATGAGACCTCCTCCCTTCTATGTCTCATTGATTATTGGAGACAAATTAGGTGCATAATTGTATGATTGATTATGGGGCTAGTAGTTCTGTGATGCCCAAACAAATAGGCTGATCGGTTGGGTCTCAATATGAGGTCATCTCTAGAGGAGTAGTCGATTAGATGGGACAACAATGACTACTGGGAATCATCAAGGATCTGAGTCTCACTCTACATGCTTTCCCTAATGTGACTATTTTGTAAAACGTGTCAATCATAGACTTGCCACCACATTTTTGCTTTGTGTCTGTCCAGGGACTTCACTGCCAAAATTGGAGGCTACCTGTCTGCGATTGGGTCACATATGCTCTTTAGGACAAGGTATGGGGTGAAGGCCACAATCAGATCTGAACCTATTGTTGATTATCATATTGAATCCTATGTGCCTAGCCCAATCAATGCCAACTACTCATCTTTTGATCAAGAAGACCTCCTAAACACTAATGAAATAATACCAAGGTGGGATGTATCCCAGACTTGACCCTAGATGAGTGGGCCAACAAAAACATGCTTTTGACCCCTATAAGGAGATGGAGGAATCTGAACTAGGTGTCTACTACTACATGAAGAGAATCAACCTCTTCCTGACCTAATCAAGCCAGAATACAAGGATGATAATGAGGTATGGCAAATTGTTCTTTGATGGCTCAAGGAGTAGACAAGGAGCTGGAGGAGGAGCCATGATTGTGTCCCCCAGAGGTATGAGATATTATTCAGCCTTCAGATTCTAGTTCACTTGCTCAAATAACACTGTTGAATATGAGGCTTTAGTCCAAGGTCTTCATTGGGCAAGGAAGGCTGGGAATCAAGAACTTGCAAGTATTCGGTGATAATGAACTGGTTGCCAATCAGGTCAGAGGACTTAATGCTGTCAAAAATGACCTGCTCAAAACTACAAGAGTAGGGTATGGGATCTCATGGAGGATTTTGAGGCCTTCAGTATTGTGTCCATACCCAGGAAGGAGAATGAAGCTGTTGATAGACTTGCAGTAGTTGGAGCAATGTTTGATGTGGTTGACAACATCAAGAGGGATAGAGAACAACCACATATCCATGTGGTTGTGAGGCCAGCAGTGCCAGATAATAATACATGTTGGCAGGTGTTTGAGAATGATCAACAGATCATTAACTTTCTACAAGAAGAAGCTGAATTCTCAGCTATAAACCAGAGCAGACTAGAGCAGCAATATGAGAATCAGATAGTACATACTGCATACAAACAAGCTTCCCAAAGGCTTAGTGACACTGGAATCTATTTTCAATCCTAATGATCAGTTCAGAAAAGAGAAGGCTAACATGCAGATCAAAGGAGAAGATTCAGAGTCAATCCCAGTTGGAGAAGACAAAACACTTCAAATTGGCAAAGTGGCCACCAAACAAGAAAGGTATGAATTCATACAACTTTTCCAAGAATTTCCTGATGTGTTTTCTTGGAGTTATGAAGACCTAAGAGGGTTCAATCCAAAGCTAGCACAACACACAATAGAACTAGATCCAGATTGCTCATCCCATCAGGTAGAAGCAGAGACCAGTCAACCCACATATTGAGCCTCTGATGAAGAAGGAGTTGAACAAGCTGATAGAGGCAAGCATCATATTTCCAATTAAACACTCAAGTTGGGTTGCAAATCTGGTCCCAGTCAGAAAGAAAAATGGAGAAATCAGGTTGTGTGTTGACTTCAGGATTTGAATAGAGCCTCCCTCAAAGACCACTACCCACTCCCTTCAATGGAGCAAGATCTTGCAAGTAGTGTCTGGGTCAGAAAGGTTCTCCCTCCTAGATGGCTACTCAGGGTACAACCAGATCATGGTGAAAGAAGATGATCAATTCAAAACAACTTTCACTACCAAATGGGGCACCTATGCCTACGAAAAATGCCATTTGGATTATCCAATGCTTGGAGCCACTTTTCAGAGGGCAATGGATATGGCATTCAAGGGGTTGATCAACAAAATAGTGTTGATCTATCTGGATGACATTACAATGTTTTCAAAATGCAGCAGATCACCTTTTCCATCTAAGGCAGGTGTTCCAATGATGCAGGAGTTTTGGGGTGTCATTGAACCCCAAAAATGCATATTCTTGGCCCATGAAGGCAAGCTTCTAGGCCATATCATATCAAAGGAAGGATTGAAATTGACCCGAGAAAGAGTTCAAGCAATAAGAGCATTGCCATTGCCAAGTCACAAGAAGGCTCTTCAAAGCTTCTTGGGAAAAATCAATTTTGTCCACAGGTTTGTTCCAAACTTTGTTGCCCTTGTTAAGCCAATAACGTTGATGTTGAAGAAGAGCTTAACATTCAGGTGGACAGCTGAAGGAAAAGCAAGTTTTGAGGCTATCAAAGAAGCCATATCACAAGCCCCAACTCTTGTGAACCCATTTTTCCAAAGACTTCATATTGTATGCCTTTGGTGGCAGCGACACAATTTCTGCAATCTTGGTGCAGCAGAAAAAAGAAAGTACAGAACAGCCAATTGCTTTCTTCACCAGAGTCTAGAAGATTATGAGGTGAGGTACTCCTTCATTGAGAGGTAGGTCCTGGTGGTAATCAGAGGATTGAAGAAGTTTAAGCATTTGGTTTCAAACAACAAAATCCAACTATTGGTCTCCCATGCGGGAGTTAAAGAATTCCTCTCAGCAAGGACTTGAATGAGAAAGCATGCGGATGGATCACTCGTGTCATGGAATATGACATTGAGATCAAGGTCACCAAGCTGGTCCATGGGAAGGGGTTATGTGAACAACTAGCCTCAAGTCAACAAGATGAAACAGATAGTGAAAAGGAGGTTGTTTTGTTCTACAAGATGATCAAGAAGAAGGGAGAGATGATGTACCTACTCCTTGTTGGACCCAAGACATGGTGCACTTCCTTTGAATAGGCATGTGTCCTCATGGGATGAGTAAAGAAAAAAGAAGGCATTTCAGGCTACAAGCCATCCCATATGTTCTTATTGATGGTGTCTTGTTCAAGAGGGACATCAATGGCATTCTGTTGAGATGCATTGGGACAGATCAGGTGGAGAGAGTGCTCTAAGAATTCCATGTTGAAGCAGCTGGAGGCCATTTTTCTCCAAGAGTGACAACACTCAAAATCATGAAAGTAGGATATTATTGGCCCAGAGTGTTTAGTGACTACTACACATGGATCAAAAGGTGCAAGAATTGTGCATTCTTGAAGGGCAAGGAAAGGCTAGCAGCACTTCCATTGCACCCAATCTCGATCGACCAACCTTTCATGCAGGGATTGGACTTCATTGGAGTCATCAATCCAAACTCAAGCCAAGGTCACAAATGGATCTGACAGCGGATGACATTATTTCACCAAATGGACCAGAGGCAGTGGCACTCAAGGAAGCAAATGAGTCTAGTATCCTAGATTTCTATGAAGGGATAGTGACCAGATTTGGAGTGCCAACCACCATCATATCAGACAATGCATTAGCATTTATAGGTTCCAAGATCACAGGATGGGCCATTAAGAATGGGACTTATTTGAGTACTTCATCAAACTATTACCCTCAAGGTAATGGCCAGGCTGAGTCCACAAACAAGAACCTGCTAAAGATCATCAAAAGAACTCTTGATGAGAATCAGAGGACTTGGCACACAAAGCTCAAAATGGCCTTATGGCTGATAGAATAATGCCCAAGAGATCTACAGGTAGCTCTCCATTCAAGCTCATCTATGGGAAAGAGGTAGTGTTGCCTATATCACTTGAGTTACCAGCATTGGAGCTCGTGAAGCAACTAGAGATGTCTGAATTTGGACCAATGGAGGCCAAGGTATGTGGAGCTGATAGAATTAGAAGAAACCAGAGAGCATGCTCTCCAAGCAATAGAGAAGAATCAGGCTTTAATCAAGAAATGCTTTGACAAGAAGACAAAAGCAAGGACCTTCCAGGAAGGAGACCTGGTTTTGAAATGGGATGCAGATCGAGAAAAACCAGGAAGGCATTCCAAATTTGATGCCATCTGGAGTGGCCCCTATATGATCACAAGATGCAAAAGTAGCAATGCTTTCCAATTGTCTACATTGGAGGGTGAAGAGTTGCAGATTCCAGTAAATGGGATCTATCTTAAACACTGCTACTAAAAGGGGAGTTCTCACCCTGTACATATTAGTTTAGTTTTCTCTTTCCTCTAAGTGCTTATGCACATTGTCTTGTTGTAGTGTAGATTGCTTTTCTCCTAAGTGCTTTGCACACTCTGCATGTTCCATTTGGAGCATGTATGATTTCAAATTTTGTATATAGTGTGGTGTTGTTTTGTTGCTCTCATGTAGTGTTTGGACTTGGCATTTGGTCAAGATCAATTTCAGTTCTAATGGGTTTCCAAGTGCGGCCCAGGGGTCAATTTTCAAAGTTCAGATCAGTAGCAAGCTATCACTCATGACTCCATGCCCAATGGATATGACAAGGCAATTGGTCTTTTCATCTAGCAGGAAGATACCCTGTGAGTCACCAAATTGTTATCCATATTTCACCCCCATGCCAAATATTGGATCGACCATGATCCCACATAAGAGAAAACAGAGTCAAAAGGGAAGACAAAAAGGGCTCAAAATTGGCTAAGTATAAAGGTGTAAGCGGAGAATGCCAAGTGTCAGTATGGCGTTGTTTCAAGGGGTGAATAGAGAAAAGGTTTCTAAATGAGTGCTAGACTGCCACGTGTGTCCCAGGGGAAAGTGGACCATCGGGGAAAAAGGTTGGTTCTTTGCCCCTTGTTATCTCAAAAGGGGTAAAAGTTGCAAAATGGCCCATAACTCCACCCAAGGAAAAAGTCAGCATCTGGGCCCAAGTCAAAGCCAAAGCGGGAATCGGAAGAAAGGGGAAAAAGATAAATTGTGACCCGTAGGCCCAATTTTTGTTCCAATCTGGCCACATGTCCCATATCAAAAGGGGACCCATTTTTCAAGTTGTTTTCCCACCCTCCTGTATGGACCCGATACAAACTTTGAAGGGGCATATCTTTCGACTCAGGGCTCAAAATATTGCAAATCTGATGCCATTGGAAAGATCTCGGCCTCACCCATGCCATGGAGGTCTGAAACTTTAATTTTGAGGAGGTTAGGTGAAGAAAAATGGAGGAAACATCTTCGGGCTTTTAATGCAGGATCTTCTTGCCTCAACAACCAGATCAGATTTGATCTGTTTCACCATTTCCTCTTCCTTCAAGGCACGAACCAAGGATTGATGCAGTAAAGATGGATTTGGGGAGAGATTTCATCAGAGGCATTAACAGGTGGTTGAGTTTAACCTACTTTTCTTGCTTCTCTCTCTCTTTTTCTTCTTTTAGGTTGAATCTATAAATACGGGGCAAGATTCATTGTAAAGGGTTGGACATTCTTTGTTTTGTAGGCTCCCTCTCCTCTTAGCAAAAGGATTTGTGGGGTTCAGGCCTTCCATCAAAATTGCATTACGTTTCTACCTCTTGGCTACTTTGTAATGGACTATATCAATCTAGAGCAATAAAACACATCTGTGATCGATTTTAGATCCTCTCTTGTCTCTTTTGCTTTCATCTGTCTCCCATTATATATCTCGGCTATCTATGCTTGTTTATTGTATGCATTTTTTTGGTTTGTGTCTATTAGCAAAATAAGTGTTCATCATTTCTGATTGGTGCATCACCTCGTAGTTTAGCTTTGTTTTTTAAATTTATGTATTCATTGGTGCATCACCTCGTAGTTTAGCTTTGTTTTTTTAATTTATGTATTCCTTCTATCCTGTCTCCTTGGTAAAGTTTAGATTAGGATTAAGGTTAAAGGCGATCATAGTCAATAATGAATTTATTTCAATGTATACGGTTTTATGCAAGACTAAACCTTTCCCATATGTTTAAGCACTAGTCTAACCATTGAGACTATGGAATTGACCTATTTCAACTTCCTTAATCCTATCTTGCAATCTGTCTAAAAAAATAATTCAAACTCTTAGTGTTTGATAACCATTAAAATCTATAGCACATAGTTTCATCCATGAAGTGGAATGAGATATAAAAATCCAAGCACATTCGAATGTTAAAGGATCTATTAAATAAAATACAGCCAAGGAGGATAGCCCGGTTGTTAAGATATAGAAGTACCCATTCAAGGAAACAAATTTATGACATTGCTATGGCCATAATGGTCTAAGATCCTATATGTATCTGTAACATCAACTCTACGACATAGTTCAAGATACAAAAAAGAGCTTGAGATATAACCTCGTCAATATTTCGATATCATCCTAAATGGACTCAAAACAAAACTTAAAACTAGCTGCCATCCCCCATAAAGGAGAGGTTTAAATTTACCAAAAACATTAAGACCCGATGAAGGGTTAAGACTCATATTTGAGTCCTAAGAAGTATTAAAACCTGAATCACGGATTAAGATCGATAAAGACAAAATCCACATGCCTACATAGTACCAACCAAAGAGGCATCAAACCCATATTGTTTATTACCTTAAATAAAATCATACGGTGCCAAAATATTTCATAATATTTAATCAATAAAGATGGGTTGCAATAATGAAAAAATGTTTCAACTAAGCACCAAAATTTTATTTCATTATGGGTATCGACTATGTAAATTTTGACTAAAATCTTGGTGTTATCCAATTTCCACTACCCACTAAGATTAGATAATAAGAAGATTCCTTCTTAATCGAAGTTCTTGCGTTTCGAATGCGAGCACAGAATCAAGTCTTTGGAAATACAATTGAATCCATGATTAAAGCCAAGATCGGGACACACCAAACTCAAAAGGAATCTGTGATCCCACACGTAGTGCTAAATTTCAACTTGGCATGAGTTCGAAGAAGAAATGGAAAGGAAGCTTCAGAGCTCCGTGAGGCTTCCACGTGGAGTCAACTATAGATGACCTTCCCAAAGTAAAAGTCTTTGCAGTAATATGACCGACTCATTTCTTACCCAAAGGACACCGGCCTGATCACGAATAAAGCCGGGTGTCATCCCCGCACACCCCTATAAGCTACAATGAAATTAGTGACCCTAGAGAAGCACATGACCTCCACGTGGATTTCATTAAATCAGCTCCAAGTTCGAGGTAGATTGATAAAATATTGGTGATATTCTAACATCCACATAGGGGGTTAAGGCACCTATCTAAAAGTTTTAAATATTTAGATCTTTTGAAAATATCAAAGGAAAAGGGTCATTCAACTGGTCTTTTCAGGGATGAATTTAATGTGTAGTTCCATGTGAAGAGTATGAACCTGGGGATACTTAATTTGTTCACCTACATTCAAAGTGTCATTCTCATAAAATAACATAGATATGCGTCACTTGAATCATGAGCTCAGGACCCAATGCATAAGCAATTAAAGATCCAAATATGTAATAATGATTTGGAAGAATAAGTCCGCTCCAAGGGATTCAGGTTGCAAAATAGTTAAATAGATGCATTAAATAGGCATGGCTCTCACTCTTTAAAGAAAAGATAATGGGAAAGTGTGACAAAGATCTCAAAAAATCTATTTCTATCACTTTACACCATTTATCATAATTAAGAAAGAGTTTGAGAAGGGTCTCTCACACCCTTCTCCTCCTATATATTGAAATGAAGGCTTCAAAATAAAGAGACACTTCTAGGATTAGTTTCTTCTTACTCTCAGTTCTTCTTCTATAAAAGGTAGGAGGTTGGAGCTTTGGCCTTCTTTCTGAGCTTGTAATGGAATTTTACCTCTTATCTATTGTAATATTGTGCATGATATTTGGAGTAATATAATATTCCCTGTGATGCATTTTTTCCATCCTTTGCATAATCTATGTTATCTCTGATAGCCTTTATTTTGATATAGATAATTGTGCATTTAGGTGTTATTGTTATCTTCAGAAGTTGTGCTTGGATAAGTTTGGAGTAGTGTTTTTATGTGGATCATCTCTAGTATGTGGTGCATCTTTTCCACCCTTTTCATTTCCCACCTTTCTCTCTATTTCATCCAGTCACGTTATGAGTTAACTCTTTCACTTTTCGGCACATCACCCCGTCAATTTTAAAGATTAGTTCATTTTCTCGGACCCTCAACTCATACTACAGAGAAGAGCCAGATTCTTTAAAATCCGAAGTCACCTTAGGGCACAAATCCCACTAACCTAAGGTTTCCTACAGCTTTGATGGTTTGTCCACCAAGGATAATCATCAACTATTTTCCTAACACGCTTGGTGGGATGACTCAAAGCGAGTATTTTTCATTGCATCAACTCAATGCATTCTGGTAAAGTTCGGGATTTAATGGAGATAGTTGCGAAGAACATCCAAAAACTCCATTGTGTTCTTACCTCTCTTGTGCCTCAGTCTCCATTTTTTATTTTTAGGCACTCAAATCTTTCTAAAAATGGCACCATTGGATAGAGCTCTCTCTCAGCTTTCCAGAAAGGTAAAGTTTTCCTCCTAACTCCTCATATTTTTCAAGTTATGGCTCGGCGGAGTTTTTGTGGGAAATTTTCCCTTAGGAGGCCCATGGCCAATAGGAAGCCACCACATGGCACCTAGAGTGGCGGAGCGCGGGGAAAATTTGAAAAAAATTTCCAAAGACCAAACGGGTAAAAATTCAAACTTTTGCCCGCCGATCCGATTTTGGCCTGTTTTTGCCCTAAATTTTCAAATCGCCATATCTTTCGATCCAGCTCGGATTTTCACGTTCTTTATATCAATGGAAAGCTGGTGAAATTCTCTACATGATTCTGAGGTCAATTTTGCATTTTGGTTGAGTTTGGAGAGATAAAATCAAGAAACACCTCTGGCACGTGGTAATGGCCAGAAATGACGTTTCAACAACCAGTTTTAATGCAAAATGGGTCGCATTCTTCTTCAGCATGGCCAAAAATGTCAGGGCATGGGTGCAGTAAGGATGCCCATGCTGTTTTAATGCATCTTCATTCAATGGGGAATGGCTTCCATGTTTTTTACATGTTTTCTCTCTCTGGCTCGACCCATGCATTGTAAAAAGCGATTTGGCTCATTTTTTGAGGTTGAACATTTTTTTGGATAGCAAGCTTCTTCTTTCACCTTGACAAGTGATTTTTGCAAGTATCGAGACCTTCTTCATGATTGTAATAGGTTTCTACCTCTTTGATGTTGCAAATGCAAGGATTTTGTGATGAAAAATGACAGTGCTGAGACTACTGTGATCAATTTTCGAGTCCTTTGTTTGTATTGTCTTGCTTCATTTCAGACCTCTAATTACATCTTATCGGCTTTGTGTATGATGTTTCATGTTGCATTTATGAAATTGTGTCAATTTGCATGAACAAGAAGTGTTCACCACTCCTTTGGTGTATCACCTATTAGTTTAGTTTCAATTTTTGCACTTTCTATCTCTGTCTCCTTGGAATTTAGAGTAGGATTAGGATTGAAACCTCTGCATTGTGCAAATAACGAGATCGATCGGAGGAGTTTGAGGAACCCTCCTCTAATCTAGAGATTCCTCTCTCATTTTACAAGTCCCACACTTGGAGAGGTTTCATGTTGTGCAATCACCTTTGGATGCAAAACATCAACTTAGAAACTGATTTGCATCCGAGTGCTTTGCTGATTTGCAACAACGGTTTTTAGCACAGGTGGGACCTTAGAGGTCTCATTTTCATTGCAGCAAAGTTGATGTGCATCTGCTGCAATTTTCTTGCTTAAAAGAGCTATAAATTACACATCTGGCGACTCCAAGGGGAAGAATCAGCTGGTTTTGGCAGTGCAGACCTGAAAACTCATGAGAAGAATCAACACAAGGTCAAGAGCTGGAGAGGAAGAGGTGTTGTTTGAATATCTACAGTTATCTCCAAGAATAAGGCAAAGTGGGAGGAGAATCCAAAGGTCTCCATCTCCACCAAATAGAACTCTCTCAACTCCTCCACCTGGTAGGCCTTTCATTCAGTCAACAAGGGTTCTAAGACCAATTAGAATGGCACAAAACAACCCCTATGTCAATTTCACTGGCAGCAGCCCACTTGCTCTCAATGCACAAAATCCAATCCCAGTTGCAGCATTGAAGAACATTCCATACTTCACTGGAGAAAATCAGACCTCACCTGGTGATCATGTTAAGGATATTGCTAACATTTGTGCAATCCATGAGATCAATGAGATGCAAGTTGCTGTCAAATTGCTGGCATCTTCATTCAAAGGGAAAGCTTTGCAATGGTTCAGGAGTCTTGCCTCAGGTTCTATTCAAAATTGGAATCAGCTATGTATAGCCCTCCATGAGCAGTTTGGGGAAAAGGGAGACAACTTGTCCCTTTTGGAGCAGCTGACAACTATCAAAAGAGCTCCCAATGAGCGGTGGCCCGTTTTAATTTCAGATTTCAAAGGACTTGGGAGAGAATTCCAGTGGCAGTCAGGCCAACAGCAGAAGGTGCTTTTCTTTACTATCTCAAAGCTCTAAATTCTGATATTTCTATGTTGATTCAGTCCATGGGAGGCATAACTATCCCTATGGCTTATAGCATTGCCATTAGGGCTGAAAATTGTTTGATCCAGGCTGGCAAACTAGCCCCTAGACCTCCCATGCCATTGTTTCCAAGTTTAGAGAGCCCAAACACTAATCAAGCACCTAATTTGGCTCCTTCTCCCACTCCTAGAAATCAGAGTTCAAATGAAGCTTCTACTTCATCTCCAAGTGCCCCAAATGAGCTTCAAGAAGTCATGAAGCAATTGCAAAATTTAGGTAATGAGCTGGTTACTCTCAAGAGGCAACAAGCCCAAAGTTTTAGACCTTCCTTCCAGCCTCAAGCTCAGCCTAACAGGCAGCCATATCAACCTCATAGACCACCCAATCCAGCTGCAAATCTAAATCAAGCAAGGCCTCCTGCCAACAGACCATTTCAGCCCTATAATCCAAATGCTATATCTGCCTCTAAGGCATTGGTGCCAACACAAAACAACGTTGCTCAGGAGTATGATTGGTGTTTTCCATGCAATGAACCTCACAACCAATCTATGTGCTTCAACGGTGCCTTGAATCAAGCATTAATGGTGACAACTACTGGTGTGGAGGGTGAGGGTAGTCAAGGAAACAACCAACAACAAGAAACATTCCAGCAGCAATCAGCTCCAAATGACACCACACTTGTGAACTGGCAGGCAGAGGATTTTTGTGGCATAAATCAAATAGTCTCTCAAGGTGTTGCAGCCAACACAAGGTCAAAAAGAAGGAATTTGGGTGAAGAACAACCATTAGCTCCAACCAATCCACAACCTTTTATGGCTCCACAAATGGTTGGCAAACAAAATCCAGTTGTAAATGCACAAGGGCAGCCAAGAACAGCTCCTAGACCAACTCAAATACCAGTTGTTGCTGCCCACATGCAAGGGATGAATATGCAAACCAAGGGACAGCAAAGAGATCCTTCATCACCATTTAGTATCATTGATCAGATGAAGAAGACAAATGTAAATATATCAATGTGGGAATCCCTATCTATCCCAGGCCAGAGAGATTTGCTACAAGCTGCCATGAAGGACTGGCCAACTTCGAATCAGCAAGTCCAAATGCAAGAGAAGGTGCTCACAAATGCTGCCCAGCCTGAAGGGAATCATGGAGGACAGCAAGGTAAAATGTTGAAGCCCCCTCCTTTTTATGTCTCATTAATCATTGGAAACCAATTGGTGCACAATTGCATGATTGATTCCGGGGCAAGTAGCTCAGTGATGCCCAAGCAAATAGCTGATCAACTAGGACTTCAATATGAAACCATATCCAAAGGGGTAGTGCAGTTGGATGGGACAGCAGTAACAACAATAGTTGGGGTGATTAGAAACTTGAGTCTTACCTTGCATGCATGTCCAAATGTTGTTGTTTTACAAGATGTATCAGTTATAGACCTTCCACCACTCTTTGCCCTATGTTTGTCAAGAGATTTCATAGCCAAGATTGGAGGATATTTGTCTGCTGATTGGTCACACATGTTGTTCAGAACAGGTATGGAACCAAAGCTACAATCAGGTCTGAACCTATTGCAAACTTCCACATTGAGCCCTACACTCCAAGTCAGATCAATGCCAACTATTCGGCATTTGATCAAGAAGATCACCCAAGCAATGATGAAGCTGACACCAGGTTGGAAGCATCCGGATCTAACTCTTGATGAATGGGCAAACAAGGTGCATGCTTTTGATCCTTATCAAGAAGTAGAAGAATCTGAGCTAGGGGTCTATTGCATACATCAAGAAGATCAGCCCATTCCTAGCATCACCAAGCCAAACCACAAGGATGACAATGAGGTATGGCAGCTATTTTTTGATGGATCAAGGAGTAGACAAGGTGCGGGAGGTGGAGCTATGCTTATTTCACCTCAAGGAGTAAAGTACTATTCAGCTTTTAGATTTCAGTTTGCATGCTCCAATAACACTGCTGAATATGAAGCCTTGGTGCAAGGGATGCATTGGGCAATAAAGAGAGGAATAAAGAACTTGCAAGTCTTTGGTGACAGTGAATTGATTGTAAACCAAGTTAAGGGGCAGCATGTTGTCAAGAATAATCTGCTCAAGTGCTACAAGAACAGGGTGTGGGACCTCATTGAAGATTTTGAGGGCTTTAGCATAAAATCCATTCCTAGAAAAGAAAACCAAGCTGTTGACAGGCTTGCAGCAGTTAGGGCAGCCTTTGATATTGTGGAAAGCATTCAAAAGGACAAGGTACAGCCAAACATCCATGTGATTGTGAGGCCTTCAGTGCCGGATAACAATGTAAGTTGGCAAGTGTTTGAGAATGACCAGCAAATCATCCATTTCTTACAAGAAGAAGCTGAGTTCTCAGCTAAAAATCAGGAAAAATTGGAACAACAGTATGGTGACCAAGTGGTACAGCTGAGAACTAACAAGCTGCCCAAGGGACTTATCACTTTGGAGTCCATTTTCAATCCCAATGATCAGTTTAGGAAAGAGAAAGCAAACATTCGGAGTCGAGAGAGAGATTCAGTATCCATCTTGGTGGAAGAGAACAAACCATTGCAAATTGGAAAGATGACAACTGAACAAGAAAGGTATGAGTTCATACAGCTGTGTCAAGAGTTCCCTGATGTGTTTGCTTGGAGCTACGAAGATTTGAAAGGTTTCAATCCCAAGTTAGCTCAGCACACCATTGAGTTGGATCCAAATACTAAGCCCATCAGGCAGAAACAAAGGCCAGTCAATCCACACATGGAACCTCTCATGAGGAAGGAATTGAACAAGTTGATTGAGTCAAGAATCATATTCCCAATCAAGCATTCTAGTTGGGTTGCCAACTTAGTTCCAGTCAGAAAGAAGAGTGGAGAGATCAGATTGTGCGTTGATTTCAGAGATTTGAATAGAGCATCTCTCAAGGACCATTACCCACTTCCTTCTATGGAGCAGATTTTACAAGTTGTTGCTGGCTCCGAAAGGTTTTCATTGCTTGATGGCTACTCGAGATACAATTAGATTATGGTGAAGGAAGAAGATCAATTCAAGACAGCCTTCACAACCAAATGGGGAACTTATGCATACAGGAAAATGCCATTTGGGTTGTCCAACGCTGGAGCTACCTTCCAAAGAGCAATGGACATGGCGTTCAAAGGTTTGATTAACAACATGGTGCTGATATATCTTGATGATATCACTATTTTTTCAAAGAATGCAGCAGACCACCTCTCTCATTTGAGACAAGTCTTCCAAAGGTGCAGGAGATTTGGAGTGTCTTTGAATCCTAAGAAGTGTATCTTCCTAGCACATGAAGGAAAGCTCCTTGGCCATATTGTCTCCAAAGAAGGATTAGCAATTGATCCAGAGAGAGTTGAAGCCATAAGAGCACTACCATTGCCAAGCCACAAGAAGGCACTTCAGAGTTTCTTGGGGAGAATAAATTTTGTTCGGAGGTTTGTCCCAGATTTTGCAGCCCTTGTCAAACCTATCACCAAGATGTTGAAGAAAAGCATGGCTTTCAAATGGACAGCAGAAGGCAAGGAGAGTTTTGAAGCAATCAAAGAAGCCATCTCTCAAGCACCAACTCTCATCAACCCGGACTTCTCCAAGGATTTCATCCTCTATGCATTTGGGGGTAATGATACCATTTCTGCCATTTTGGTACAGCAGAACAAGGACAATGATGAGCAGCCAATTGCTTTCTTCAGCCAAAGCCTAGATGACTATGAGGTGAGATATTCTTTTATTGAGAAGCATGTACTTGCGTGTCGAAGCTTGAAGAAATTCAAGCATCTAGTCTCAAACAACAAGGTTCAGTTGTTGGTCTCTCATGCGGGAGTAAAGGACTTCCTCCTCAACAAGGATTTGAATGAGAAAAGGGCAGGTTGGATCACTCGTGTCATGGAGTATGACATTGAGATCAAGGTCACCAAGCTGGTAAGAGGAAAAGGATTGTGTGAGCAGCTGATTCTGGGCAAGCAAAAAGGAGTATGCAATAAAGAAGAGGCTTGTTTTGTGAGTTCAAGACAGCCATGTGCAAGTAGCACTCAAGAAGAGGATAATGTTGTCCCCACTCCTTGCTGGACCCAAGGTATAATGCACTTCCTAAGCACGAGGCCTATGCCCTCCGAGATGAACAAAACCCAAAGAAGACACTTGATTGCGAGGTTGTCCCATATGCCATAGTAGACGGTGTTTTGTTCAAGAAAGATGTGAATGGAGTGTTGCTGAGATGCATTAGCACAAATCAGATTCATAGGGTGTTGGAAGAGTTCCATGGTGGACCAGCTGGTGGTCATTTTGCACCAAGAGTGATAGCTCTAAAAATCATGAAGGCTGGTTATTATTGGCCCAAGATTTTCAGTGATTGCTTTGCGTGGATCAAAAGGTGCAAGAATTGTGCATTCTTCACAGGTAAAGAGAGGCTTGCTGCCCTTCCATTGCATCCAATTTCAGTTGACCAGCCATTCATGCAATGGGGTTTGGACTTCATTGGAGTCATTAATCCCAATTCAAGCCAAGGGCATAAGTGGATTTTGACAGCCACAGACTACTTCACCAAGTGGACTGAAGCAGTAGCACTCAAGGAAGCAAATGAGTCTAGCATCTTAGACTTCTATGAGGGGATAGTAACCAGATTTGGCATACCTGCTACAATAATCTCAGATAATGCATTAGCATTCATTGGATCCAAGGTGACTGAGTGGGCTGTCAAGAATGGGATCTACCTAAGTACTTCATCAAACTACTACCCTCAGGGTAATGGCCAGGTTGAATCTACAAACAAGAACTTGTTGAGGATCATTAGGAGGACTCTTGATGAGAATCAGAGGTCTTGGCATACCAAACTGAAATCAGCCTTATGGGCTGATAGGATAACTCCCAAGAGATCCACGGGTAACTCTCCATTCAGGCTTGTTTATGGAAGAGAGGCAATCTTGCCCATGTCACTTGAGTTGCCAACATTGGAACTCATGAAGCGATTAGAGTTGCTTTAGAGTTTGGGCCCATGGAGGTGAGATATGCGAGTTGATGGAGCTCCAAGAGATCAAAGATCAGGCATCCCAAGCAATGGAGAAGGATCAAGCTTTGATCAAGAAGACCTTTGATAGGAAGGCCAAGAGTAGATCTTTCCAAGTTGGAGATCTAGTGTTAAAATGGGATGCAGATAGAGCAAAAACCGGGAAGGCATTCAAAATTTGATGCCATTTGGAGTGGCCCATACATGGTCACAAAGTGTAAGGACAATGCCTTCCAATTGTCTTCATTGGATGGTGAAGAACTATAGATTCCAGTCAATGGAATCTATCTAAAGCATTACTACTAAAGGGAAATTCTCCACCTTGTAAATATTAGCTTAGGTTTTCATTCCTCCAAGTGCTTGTGCACATTGTTTTGTTGTAGGTTGTTTTGCTTTCCCTAAGTGCTTTGGCACAGGCTTGTTGTCCCTGGAGATGTTTTGCAGTCCTTGCTTCCATCAGGTGATATTCCATCTTCCTCCTTGCAACATTCTAAGTCAGTTGGGGTTCCGAATAGAAAATTTTATGACTCCATGCCCAATGGGCTGCTTCAGGCAACTGGTATCTTCATCTAGCAGGCAGATGACCCCTCTGAGTCGCCAAAATTGTTATCCAAAATGTGCCCCTGCTCATTTTTGTGGCTAACTCCTTGTGTTCTTACCTCTCTTGTGCCTCAGTCTCCATTTTTTATTTTTAGGCACTCAAATCTTTCTAAAAATGGCACCATTGGATAGAGCTCTCTCTCAGCTTTCCAGAAAGGTAAAGTTTTCCTCCTAACTCCTCATATTTTTCAAGTTATGGCTCGGCGGAGTTTTTGTGGGAAATTTTCCCTTAGGAGGCCCATGGCCAATAGGAAGCCACCACGTGGCACCTAGAGTGGTGGAGTGCGGGGGAAAATTTGAAAAATTTTCCAAAGACCAAACGGGTAAAAATTCAAACTTTTGCCCGCCGATCCGATTTTGGCCTGTTTTTGCCCTAAATTTTCAAATCGCCATATCTTTCGATCCAGAGCTCGGATTTTCATGTTCTTTATATCAATGGAAAGCTGGTGAAATTATCTACATGATTCTAGGGTCAATTTTTCATTTTGGTTGAGTTTGGAGAGATAAAATCAAGAAACACCTCTAGCACGTGGTAATGGCCAGAAATGACGTTTCAACAACCAGTTTTAATGCAAAATGGGTCGCATTCTTCTTCAGCATGGCCAAAAATGTCAGGGCATGGGTCTATAAGGATGCCCATGCTATTTTAATGCATCTTCATTCAATGGGGAATGGCTTCCACATTTTTACACATTTTTCTCTCTCACAGGGCTCGACCCATGCATTGTAAAAGCGATTTGGCTCATTTTTTTGAGTTGAACATTTTTTGGATAGCAAGCTTCTTCTTTCACCTTGACAAGTGATTTTTGCAAGTATCGGACCTTCTTCATGATTGTAACAGTTTCTACCTCTTTGATGTTGCAAATGCAAGGATTTTGATGATGAAAAATGACAGTCTGGACTACGTGATCAATTTTCGAGTCCTTTGTTTGTATTGTCTTGCTTCATTTCGGACCTCTAATTACATCTTATCAGCTTGTGTATGATGTTTCATGTTGCATTTTATGAAATTGTGTCAATTTTCATGAACAAGAAGTGTTCACCACTCCTTTGGTGTATCACCTATTAGTTTAGTTTCAATTTTTGCACTTTATATCTCTGTCTCCTTGGAATTTAGAGTAGGATTAGGATTCAAACCTCTGCAATTGTGCAAATAACAGATCTGATCAGAGGAGTTTGAGGAACTAGCCTCTAATCTGGAGATTCCTCTCTCATTTTACAAGTCCCACACTTAGAGAGAGTTCAATGTTGTGCAATCACACTTTGGATGCACGAAACATCAACTTAGAAACTGATTTGCATCCGAGGACTCTTTATTCATCTCCCATCACACCCCAATCTTCACCATACCATACCACTCCAAATGTTGAGTCCCCTTCTCCATCTCCAAGCCATCCATTCCACCCTTCCCCTTTCTTTAAGCAGTTATACCCCTCGCACCAACAAGTAATAACTCCAAATCCAAAAGAAGAGGAGCATATGGTGAGAAGTGATGCAAACTCAAGAGGTTTATATCATAAGCTAAGTATTTAGGAAGCTACAGACATTGCCTTTATTCATCCTCCCCACAAAGTAGATCCCCTAGAAGAGTTTGGACCAACGGGCTTCATATTACAAGATGAAGCCAAACGTGATGGAAGGTTTGTGGACTCAAAATCCATCTTACAAAAGTGGTAGACTTTGATAGAGGAGGAAGAAGATAATCTCGAGTGCTTATCAAATTTTGAGGAATGCCTCGATGAAGAAGATCCTGTGGAAATAAGTATCTTTTCTGCTTCATCACCCCCACAACAAAAGAATCCTTTTTCTCACAACACCCCCCTGGGACTATTCTAAGGGCTCTAGAAACAAGTATCATTGAAATATTTTTGCTTTCAATCAAAGATCCTAGATTTTCTAGAAAATCTACTTAAAAAAGGAAGGGGAAGATAAGGATGACACCCTTCAAGGAGGCCTACAAGAAAGCCCCATTCCAAAAGATGCAATCCATAACAATGGGTAGGAACAGAGTCAAACTAACTCTTACTAGAGGATGGTCCTCATCAAGACCAAGGAAAACGTCAATACTAGTCATGCTCACTTTAGGGCATGAGGATAATTTTCAAGGCCCCAAGGGTCAACTACGACACCTCCAACCAAAATATGAACATCTCGAGGAGGTATTCATTCTATTTGTTGATACCATGGGGGAAGAGTGAAAGGTAAATTTTCACTCTTATTACAAGCCATGCCTATAGCTAAATTAATTGTATGGCCACACTTTATAAGGAAGGGAAGTTATTTCTCCCTATCAGTTTTAGGTTTTGTTTAGATTTTTCAAAAAAGTTATCTTAGGAGTAGGAGTAGATTGCTTTCTACAAAATAAGTGTGTATGCACACTCTGCATGACTCGTTTGAGTCATGTATGTTTTGTCTCTTTGTATAGGCCCACGTTTTATTACTCCATTAAGAGGCACCAAGTTCCTCAAGAAGACTCCAACTCATAGGAGAATTCACAGTGGCTTATAGCGGTTGTAGTCTTCACTCCAAGAAAATGCAGAGAAACTAAAATTAGTCAGCAGAGTGACATTGTGGATTCTTCAACTTTCTACTCTCACAAAAAAAAATAACAGAGTTTCCCTTATGAGAGTAGGAAGGCACAAGGATCGACTAAATGGATACAGAGGCTCAACAACCCTTCAGACACTATGGACTAGGTTCAGATTAGCTCATAACATGGCCCAGACCCAGGGATAGTGGGAGATTGTGGGTTCTTTCCATTTAGCAGGCTAATGGTCCCCGTGAGTCGCCAAACTGTTATCTAATTTCCGTTGCCTACTAAGATTAGATAACAAGCACATTCTGCTTAATCAAAGTTCTCGCGGTTTCGAATATCACTAGGAGTCAAGATTAAAGCCAATATTAGAACACGCCAAACTCTAAAGGAATCTATGATCCCACAAGAAGTGTCGAATTTCAACTTGGTGTGAGTTCCAGGAAGTAAAGTAAGGGGAAGCTTCGGATCCCCACGAGGATTCTACGTGGATTCTGGATGACCCGCCCAAAGTAAAATTCTTCATAGTAATATATGACTGGCTCATTTCTTACCTAAAGGATAGTGGCCCGATCACAAATAAAGTCAGGTGTCATCCTTGCACACCCCTAGAAGCTATAATGAAAGAAGGGACCCTATATAAGTGCTTGACCTCCACGTGGATTTCATTAAATCAACTCCAAGTTTGAGGTAGATTGCTAAAATATTGGTGATAAGACAACATCCATGTAGGGGGAGTTATGGCACCTATCTAAAAGGTTTAAATATTTAGATCTTTTGAAAAGATCAAAGGCAAAGGTTCATTCAACTGGTCTTTTCAAGGATGAAGTTAATGCATATTTATGTGCAAAGAGTGTGAACCTAGGGATACTTAATTTGTTCACTTGCATTCAAAGTTTCATTCTCGTAAAAGTAACATAGACAAGTGTTGCTTGAATCATGAGCTCAGGACCCAATGCATAAGCAATTAAAGATCCAAATATGTAATAATGATTTGGAAGAATAAGTCCGCTCTAAGGGAGTCGGTTGCAAAAAGTTAAAGAGATGCATTAAATAGGCATGGCTCTCACTCTTTAAAGAAAAGATAATGGGAAAGTGTGACAAAGATCTCAAAAAATCTATTTCTATCACTTCGCACCATTTATCATAATTAAGAAAGAGTTTAAGAAGGGTCTCTCATGCCCTTCTCCTCCTATATATTGAACTGAAGGCTTCAAAATAAAAAGACACTTCTGGAGTTAGTTTCTTCTTTTGTCTCAGTTCTTCTTCTATAAAAGGCAGGAGGTTGGAACTTTGGCCTTCTTTATGAGCTTGTAATGGCATTTTTCCTCTTATCTATTGTAATATTGTGCACGATATTTGGAGTAATATAATATTCCATGTGATGCATTTTGTCCATCCTTTATGTAATATGTGTTATCTCTAGATAGCCTTTATTTCGATATAGACAATTGTGCGTTTAGGTGTTATTGTTATCTTTAGAAGTTGTGCTTGGATAATTTTGGAGTAATTTTTGTGTGGATCATCTCTGGTCTATGGTGCATCTTTTCCACCCTTTTCATTTCCCACATTTCTCTCTATTTCATCCAGTTGCATTACGAGTTAACTCTTTCACTTTTCAGTGCATCGCCCTTGTCAAGTTTAAAGATTAGTTCATTTTCTCAGACTCTCAACTCATAATACAGAGAAGATCCAGCTTCTTTAAAATTTGGAGGTCACCTTAGGGCACATGTCCTACTAACCTAAGGTTTTTGATGACTTTGATGGTTTTTTCGTCAAGGATAATCATTAACACCTAGTAAGAAAATGATTAAGTTTCCAACAAAAATACACAACCCAACAACAAGATCATTCTTTGTTTCCTCTAACAATGTTCATAAAAATGCATATTAAGAGGAGTCATTTTTAATCAACTAACAACTAGATTCAAAATTATACATGAATCAAATCCGGATATAATGACATTCAAGAATAAAATCCGTGTAATGCGGCAATAACACAAAAACCACAAACCTAGGACTTAGAATAGATTCCACATAAAGAGTAGAGATCTTTTCAAGAAAAAATTAAAGAGAGAAAGTTTTTATAATGATTTATAGCCTATCATGCCTGGTAGTGCTCTCAAAATCCTTCTCCCAGCTTCCAAACTTTCCTGCCAAGTTTCCACAACGAGATCTCAACAAAACTTCCAAAGAAATGCACAAAGAACTAGTCTCCATTTTTGCCATTGATTTTATAACTGAAAAACTCAACTTTCCCCGCTATTTACTCCATGCAACAACTTGTTCATAAATGAATGAAAAAGGAACAACCAAATGAAAAATCGAAACATCTACATGTAGAGCCAAAGTGCTCAAAAAACCGTAAGAAAAATGAAATACCAAGCCTATTTCCTTGCCAAAAACCACCATCTTTTCTTTAAGGTGGTTTTCCACAAAGTCCTATGCCATTAATGTGTTGGCAAGACTGATTGTTACGCCACCCATTCCTCCAAATTTCTCCATTTTTAGCATGCCTTAGTATTCATTTAAATTTCCATCACCAAATCCTTAATTACCTTAATAATCGTGCATACCAAGCTAAGTATTTGTTATGCCAAAGGTGGTGGAGATGCCACATTCAATAGCCTTAATTTCTTGAGTACACTGGGTTGGCGTCCGGTGACCAAGCTTAGGTTTTAGATTATATTTACCATAGTTGATTATAAGGTTAGGTCTAGGTCCCCTTTTGGTTTAGACTCCCTTTAATATAAGTCAATAACCTTAGCTTAGTTTAGGATATTAAATCAAAGCACTAGGATAATAATAACAATCGTAGTTTATAGTTCACCTCGGGTTATTCCATCTTAGGTCCTTAAGTATATAATCATTACCTTATTACAGGTCAGATTAGGTCCTTATAAAACAACATAAATAACATGACCATAACACATGTCATTCCCACTTATAACATTAATTGATTCCTTTTTAAGCAAAGGTAACCTCAAGCACAATAATGTAATCATGAAAAATTATATTAGATGCATTGTCACCAGATCAAGTAATAAATTTGAAATTTTAGAAGCAATATGAACTCAAGTAATCACTGAATTAAGGTCATAATCACATATCAATTTAGGAGAATACCTTGGATCATTGCAACTGATCCAAGGTGTTATCCTAATCCGATATCGATACAAAGTTAGCAATCATTCCAAGACAATATAGTTTTCCTAATTACCAGATCACCTTATGGTTCCAAGAACTTGATTTAGACTTTCCACAAGCTGAAACCAACAAGTTCATTCTCAAACCAGTTAAGTAAAGATCACAACATTAGTACAATTTTTGCCATATGATTGTTTAATAGGACATATTTCATTAGAAACTGATACCTTTCTAGCAACATGATTTAAGTAGTTTAGCAGAGCACACACTCAAGAACACAATCACATGTCTACATTTCTATATGTACCCAAAAACGTAGGTATTGTGTCTTTGAGATTGGTTATGGAAACCCTAATGATGATTCAGATCTCTTCACAAGGTGTTCGGAATCTACAAAGCTCGCCAAGTATGCATTTGCATCCTAAATAGCCTTGTCTAGCTTTTGAATTTTTCTAACCTCTGCCCCCTTTTTCTTTGCATTCTAGTCTTTAAGTTACAGGACCACCGCCCTACCTAGGAAGTGGTCCTAAGATTGCAACCCAGATAGGGTGGCGGTCTATAACCGCCACCCTACGTAGGGCGCCAGTCCTATCCGCATTTTCTAGAATGTTCCGATGATTTCTTCAAACATAAAAATTCAATTTGTATCCGCATTTCTCAACCACTCTTGCTTGCATTTATGTTTTGGCCACCTAGTAAATAGTGATTTCTCTTTGTTTATGACAAAAGAGTTCAATTAAAAATTACCCTCGGTAAATACAAATGCTATAAATACCCATCTTATTTACAAGAAAATGGCCCCTCTCTCTCTATGAATTATTATTCAATGTGTTTTGAAGTTATTCCATAAGTTTCAATAGGTTTGGATTTTGTATGAATTCTCAACCTCTCGCCAAGGATCTTCTCTCTCCTTTCTGCTTTAGAGATCACTTTATCTTCCCACTTTCATTTTTCTCCATTGTTATCCTACACAGTCGGCTTAAGCATAAGATATTTTCAGTTCTACATTAGAGTTCATTTAATAATCTTAGAGTTGTAGGTAGTTGTTTTTCCACAAGAAATAGATCCTGAATTCTTGGTATACTTGTATTGTATACCCACAATAAATCTTGCTAGGAATCACATAGTCAAGCTCTGTTCACTTGCACTATCCCTCTCTTACTTGCATTTTATTTGGTTTATATCCAAATCTACCATTGTTCGGGTATCATCTTCTGCTGATGCTATCACATTCACACTTTTTTGGATTCACGAGAACATGAAGGAATGAAGAGATCACACTGAGGGGACAAGTCACAACACAACTAGATTTACCACTATTCTGTAAAACTCCATGTTTGAGCTATCAAAGTTGTAGTTACAATATATCAAATAGAGTATCAAATCATTTTATTTCAATTAAAGCTTGCTTTCAATATTACCAGGGAAGCTATGGGGAATGATAGCTTCTGAGAAGCTATGATTTATTCCTCACTTCTGAGGTAAGATTGAAGGTATTTCGATTAAACTAGTTAGTTATTTAAATATTTAGGATAAATTCACAAGTGCACAGGAAAATAGCTATATCAAGCTAACTTGCTTGTTTTAATTGTGTTATTAGATTAATTGTCTATTATCTAAATATATTAGAATAGTTTCTCTTTTAATTTCATTCAAATACGTATCATTGAAAATACAAAAATAAAAGGAATATAAGCATAGTGCAGATATATCTTTCATAGTTAGTTTACTCATTTAAGTTAAAGTATTGATTATCTCTTGCATGACAATTATGGGACCCAAAGAGCCCGTGGATTACGTATTCAAACCAGTAGTACCTCAGCCAAATCTCTTCACAACATTAATGGACATAGATCAACGGATTAGGATTCGGTCTTTCAAACGACAAAAAACCTACAAGTAGTGAACAATTGAGACAATTTAATATTAAATACAAAAAAGCATACACATTCCTATCGAATCAAATCAACAACTATAGATTTCCTTGATAGGATATCCGCATGACCATACAAGAACTCGAAAGAGAACAAATATTTGGTTCTGATCCATTAGTTCTATAACCAAACGCAGGAGACTTCTCATCAACATAGACACAAGTTTACATATACAAGTTGCGTAACATCCGTAAGGTATTCTGAGAAGATCACATAACTCCTGGTACTAAACATAGAAGATGAAAAGGCTTATGGCCATTGGATAGTCAAAAGAAGAGATTGATTCTTCACATGACCATAACAGGTCTACAACAACCATGAACTCAAGGTTGTGATCCCCAAGTCCCACAACCCAACGGGCCTACTAGTCAGTTAAATATTGACACCAATTTACATACGCTGGTATTTAGATCCTCACCACTCCCACTAGATATCATAACATAATTTTTCGTATTAAACATAGAAGCCAATCAAGCTAATATTTTATGGGCTAGACTAGAGAACCACCCAAAGTTTATTATAAATCCACTACACCTCTCACTACCATTTTCCATGACCTTGTCTGGAAATATATACAAAGCACCTACGGTAATTTTCCACATATCTAATAGCTAATATATAGGATCTCAGCAGAGCTCAACATTGATTGGAGCCTTCGAGTAGCTATTATATCTGAACGATCCATTACACCAATTCAAGTTAGGAGAGATTTCTTTTCCTTAGATTCACATATCCCTTTATTGCGTTTTGAGGATATAAGATTTCCCAATTAGTTTTTCTATATCCACATATAGTCCATTTCCACTGGCTATCTCGGCACGACCTCGAGAGGTTGGGTATGAAGAAGGGCTACTTGTAGATTCTCATGCTTGCATGTCACTTTTCTATCGTACAAAATTAGTGAACCCAATGTGAAACAAACAACTGTTCCCCTTTTATTTTCATTTCTTTCATCCATCTTTGCTCTTTCCCATTATTTTGTGGGTATTTATATACCCCCCGAATATGTCGAGGATATGATGCATATAGAAAACCTCTCTCAGGTCTCAAAGCACATTACAGTCAAACAAATAGACAACCATCACCCTTGCTTTCTGCATCGGCTAACAACTATTCAAGTAACTACTTGTCATCACAAACTCCTCAAAGAACTAGCTCTAGTTCTTCATTCCGAATTGAGGAGTTGGATCAGCTCACACAAATGCAACAACCAGAGCCCTCAAGCTCTAACAATATGATGTTTACTAGAGAATCCATTTCATCTCCTCAAGTTTTGTTCAGACCACAAATTAGTAGACAGTCAGATCCACTCCCATTTTTGGATGAGGAGTATTTAGTGTGCTATGCTAGAAGTGAACAACACTTCCAAAACATGTACCCACCTATAGGAAGTTTTCAAACACAACCCGATACCCTGCTCCAAGAAAACACCCCCATTCCTCCACCTATGGGAAATAATCTTGGTGAAGCTTGGCAGGGTAATGATCAATTCATAGCAGGGTACCATACCCCTTTATAACCTCAAGGTGTACAACAACCACCATTAAGGAAAAAAACTATTTCTTCACCAATCAAGGTCATCTCAGCCATAGTTGATAACGTTAGAGGACTAGAACTTGCTCAAGCAAATCAAAATTCACACTTTGGGCAAGAAAGAATTCCCAACGCTCCACATCATCCCAGCCAATTTGACCTCCTCATAGGAACAGGTAAGTTAGGCATGCCTCCTCAAAATTCATATAGCTATCCATAGTAAACACCAACTAGAAACACATTTTCAAACATTGCTTCAGTTGAAATTATGATACCTCTCGGCTTAACACCAAACAACCCATACCAGAGCAATGCTCCTCCCTACTTGAAAATTTATTCAAAATCACCATAGGGAGACATGTTCTCCCCTCTCGGGATTTTCACTCAACCATAGGGATTTCCTTATGTCCCTGCAAATACATATGCTATGCCATATCAACAACCCATTCCACCTCCACCCCCTCAGCAAGCACCATCGATGGTCGAAACCCATGTGGTAAGGACTTACTTAGAATATTTAAAAGAGCCTCTAGATTTCACCATATGAAGTGTCATGCTTCCAAGACCTCTTCCTGATTTTCCCAAATATAAAGGGGAGGGAGATCCATATGCACATATCAAGGCCTATGCCACAGCCATTCGAGAATATCTCCTTGGGATGCGATTATCACACTAAGATATTCCCTAAAACCTTAGAGGGTATTGCCCTTGATTGGTATTATAGAATACCTAAAGCCTCGATACACTCGTTCAAACAACTTGTGTTATATTTTATCAAATCTTTTGATATGAACAAATTGTTAAGAATAGGAATCAAGGAATTCTTACATATTAAACAAGAGCACAATGAATCTGCTTACTCATTTTATTCAAAGATGGCATACAGTCCTCTACTCATCAGCAAGTGCTCCAAACATGGATCAGATGGAACTATGTGACTTATTCCTTCATTCCCTCAATAGAGAGATAAAGGAAGAAGTCTAGAAGTTCCCACTAAGGACTTATGATGAAGTAATCGAGAGTTCTCTCCAAATAGATCAAGCGGCAATAGATAGTGGTCGTAAGACATATGGAACAAATGGGAAATTAATCACTCCCAATCAAAACACTACAACCTATCCTAGTGCTAGGAATACCAATCAAGGATCCAAGATCCTTAACAAAAATTATAGGGTTACAACAGATGGAGTAATAGACCAGGTTAAAAGGGAAAATTTCATAAATGTTTCATCACCCGTTAACAATCAACAAAATAAAAACTTTACTCCAACAATCAACATGATGGATTTTAATCATCCATCACAACAAAAATGGAAAATAAAAACACAAGGTCCAAATCGAAACCCAAATGGATATCAGAATCAAAACTAAAGGCAACAGCCTAAAAATTTTAACTCTAACAAATAGCAACCTAATTAGAGTTTTGGACCACAACAGGTTTCAAATCAACAACCTCGAAACTATAATCCCAACTTGTATTGTGGTTTCTACAAGATTCAAGGCCATGATACTAGGACTTGCCATGACTACAACAAGTTCATGCAATGTTATCCTAGAAGACCAAAGACAACTCTTTATAGATATGTTTTTAGCAAATTTTGTAGTAATCATGTCAAACACTTACACAAGGGCAGTTTCCCCTCAAAATGCACCCCTCAAGATTTTTAATGATCCACTCCCAAACCACTCTAAAAATAATAGGTTAGATCTAAATGGGATGAACAAGGGTGTTATGATAGGAAATAATGATCATGAAGCCTCAACTTCATTAAATCCACCGGTCGCACCCTAATTAGGAACTCAACCACAAACCAAGATAGTTGGTCTGGTAGAGTTAGATACCGAGCTACACGTAGAAACCATAACAAGAACATGAGATTATTCTTCTCAACCAGTTCCAAACTATCCATTAGAACTAGACAACATTCAACAAACATTGGTAAAACCCATAGGCACTTACAATCTAATTAATGACCTAACAAAGACCTTCTCTCACATTTCCTTCTTGGATTTGTTGAAGAACTCTCCCACCCATAGGGCTGCTCTCTTAGAAGCATTAGGTCTTGGTCATCTAATTAACATCACTCCTCCTCCTAAAACGTAAGTAAACCATGTAGACTTTGATGTCTACCCTCCAGGGCAGCCAGATAGGGATACTGAGTTTATATTTGATATAAGAAAAATGCCAATAGATGCTGAAATTATGTGTAGGGGTGACCCACCTTGTATTTACAGGTATGGGTTTACAATAATTATGTTAAGTGACGCAATGATTGATGATGGGGCAGCAATTACTATATTCCCCTTCACTTTTCTTCGAAAGATAGGATATGGAGAGACAAATTGTTCCACAACATGAAATACGCTAAGAGGTTATGATAGCCTCAAGGCCACTTCAATTGGGACCATAGTTTCACCAGTCACCTTAGGACCCAAGACAATCCTCACCGAATTTTATATTATAGATCGGAAACCAACTATAATATGATTCTCATTCAACCATGGATACACCGCATGAAGGAAACCCCTTCCACGTTATTCCAAGAAATAAGATTTTTGCACCTAGGGAAAATATTTGTGGCACAAGGTGACCCAAAACCATTTGATATACACCTAGAAGATTTGAAGAAGAGACCAGGTGTTCACTTTGAGTTTGAACTCCCAACGAATCAACTTAACAAACCAATCAATTCAAAACCAGAAGAGAATTTGATACCTGCAACAGAATTAGAAATTACGAATGCATTCCAACAGAATTAGTCGAAGGAATTCCAAAACTCAAGAATGAGACTAACGTCATAGAAAAGGTATCATTAGGGACTACCACAAAAATTTTCAAGTTTCTAGAAAAGGATTTACCTATTCTCCTACCATTTGATTTCATGGGTATGGGATACACCCTAGGAATTGTTTCCCTTCCATCGAGACAAAGTTTGTTTGGTAGAAATAAGCGAGGCAAAGAAATAGACACGAGGAATGTCCTAACATCCATTTTCCAAGCAAAAATTAGACTCTCCACTTCGATGGAGCTAGATGTTGTTTTGGAGCTAGGGCAGGTGTGATCTTTACCTCTCCTAAGGGAAAGATCCTACCTTTTACCTTTAAGTTAAACTTTAAATGTACAAACAACGGGGCTGAGTAAAAATCCCTCCTCCTTGGCCTCATCATAGCCAAAATTATGGGTGTTGATAACCTTATAGTGTTAGGAGACTCAACTAGTCGCAAACCAAGTCTCTGAGGTATATGAGACTAGAGAAAACACTTACAACTCTATAAAACGGCGGTATTAGATCTAACCAAAGGATTCAACTTCATATCAATCGAAGCAATCCCATGAGAACAGAACCTCCTCACAGATTCAATAGCAACCTCAACTTCTCGTTTCACTCCAAGTAGTGAGTTGGAAAATACAAGTTTCATGGTATCACTTCGTACTGAACCATTGGTGCGTAAAATACCAACAAACCCAATCATGACACATATAGAAGCTAAGAATGATTTTTCTATCCTGGATCACTTTGACAATAGAGTCACTCTTGAATATCTAACTACCTATTCGAGCTACATCTCACTCATCACACAATAGATTTTTCCCTAATCCCACATTCCTCTTTCGATTTTAGAAATCCCATGATAGAATCTCCCCCGCAAAATAATCTCGATATCTACGAGGTAGAGAATGGAGAAAGTTTGGAACTACCTCCAGCCCCGTTTGAATTTGAAGGAGGAAACGCTTCCTTAATCGAAGGAATAATTAACATAAATATTGGAATGGAGGAAGAACCAAATATTTTGAAGTTAGGATCCTCGTTAACTTTAGAGGAGATAGAAATACATACTCAGATCCTCAAGGAACATCAAAAGGATTTCACATTTAATTACAAATAAATGATGGGAATTTCACCACATATCACGGTACATAATCTTGTCACCAAACCAGATGCAAAGCTAATTAAACAAAACTCAAGACCAATGAAACCAAAATGGCTCTCATGGTGAAAGAAGAAGTAATGAAACTTCTCCAGGTGGGATTCGTCAAACCTATTGACTATTCACAATGGGTATCTAATATCATCCCTGTTCTCAAAAGAATGGGAAGATACACATTTACATAGACTTTCGGGACATTAACAAAGCTTGTCCCAAAGATGACTTCCCGTTACCATCCATCGACGTTATTGTTGATACAACAATGGATTTGAACTGTTGTCCCTCATGGATGGGTTCTCAGGGTATAATCAGATTAAAATATCTGAGGAAGATCAAGCCAAGACCACATTTATAACTCCTTAGGGAACTTATTGTTACGTTGTCATGCCATTCAGTCTTAAGAACATTGGCGCTACATACCAATGGGCAATGACATACATATTCCACGACCTTATTCATAAAATTGTGGAATCCTATGTGGATGACTTGTTGGCCAAGGCCAAGAAGCATTGTGATCACCCAGAGGTACTCCGTATCATTCTCTCACGATTGATCGAATATGGCATCACATTGAATCTAGAGAAATGCATATTTGGTGTGATAGGAGGCAAACTTTTGGGTTACATTATATCGTCATGAGGGATTGATGTTGACCCAACCAAAATCCAGTTGTTCTTGAAATTATTCCACCATCAGTGATTTTGGTATTAGATCATTTCTTGGGAAACTCGGTGCAATTCGAAGGTTCATTCTAGACTTAAGTTTTGTTGTTCATCCAATCAACAATTTATTAAAGAAAGATTATAGCATTAATTGGACAGAATAATGCAATGAGGCCTTCGAAGTAATTAAACACTTCTTATTGTCTCCTCCCACGCTAATGCCTCCTAGACCAGATCATCCTTTGATCCTGTATTCACGGGCTACTAATGTCTTGCTAGCCTGCATGTTAGCTCAAGAAGACAATGATAAACGAGAACGTGCAGTCTATTTCATTAGTTAGACGTTGCTTGATTATGAAACACATTACACACAGGAAAAAATAGAATGCCTTTCCATAGTCTTCGTAACGAAACGTTTAAGACATTACATGTTAAATCAAGAAACAAGGGTCATTGTAAAGACAGGTCATTTACGGACATTCCTCATGCAAGGGTCTTTATCTAAAAAGGTTGGATGATTCATAACCTTAACAGGTGAATTTGAATTAACATTTGAAAACTAGAAATTTGTTAAGGGACAAATCATTGCAGATTGGTTAGCTGAAAATCCATTAGATGGAGTCAATCTGGTAGATTTGGACTTTCCTGATGAGTACATATATTTTGTCGAAACAAGGCCCCCATATCTATATGTCCTTGGTACACTGACATCGTCAATTTTATCATGGACCATACATACCCAGAAGGTGCCACATCACAACAAAGAAGGTGGTTATGCATTATCGCTGCTAAATATGTTATCTTAGAACAAGTGCTCTATTGTAAAGCCTTCGATGGAATGCTTTTAAGATGCGTTGACACTAAAAAATCTAAAAAGATTCTTTACGAATCCCATAATGGGATATGTGGAGGCCACTTTGGTGGCCATGCCACTGCTCACAAAATACATCGATGGGATATTTTTGGCCCACTCTGGAACATGATGCAGTAGAATTTGTGTGCAAGTGCCATAAATGCCAAGAATTCTCCCACGAGATTCACATGCCAACACAAGCTCTGCAACTTATTGCCACCTCATGGCCCTTTTCCACATGGGGCCTAGATTTGATAGGGAAATTCTCTCCCTCATCAACAGATGGCCATAACTTTATAATCACGGCCACGAATATTTTACCAAATGGGTAGAGGCCATGCCTCTCACCACCGTACCAGGTTCTATAATCGCTAAGTTCATTTTGAATCAAATCATTTACAGGTACGGTTTCCCGCAAGTCATTATCTCAGATAATGACACATCCTTTAAGAATGATGAGGTTCATGAGTTATGTAGTAAATTCAAGATAAATCATCATACGGCCTCTCTTTATTACCCTCAAGCCAATGGACAAGCCGAAGTGACAAACAAAACATTAAAATCTATTCTCCTCAAAATAGTTAAGGATAAAAAATGGGATTGACATTTAAAATTATACCCGGCCTTATGGGCCCATCGAACCTCAATAAGAACACCAACATGGGAAACCCCTTTCTCATTAGTATTCAAGGTAGAAGAAGTTCTCCTGCTTGAGGTCGAAATACCCACCTCTGCGTCTCATTACAAGGGATTTTGGGAGAAGAAGCCTATAGAGAGGCATGCCTCTCTCAACTAGAAATCCTTGATGAGGCCAGACTAAATGCCGAACAATAGCACAGAGCCTATGCTGACCGGATGTGCTTTGGCAATATAACAAAAAGTTCTACAAGCGAGAAATATATAAGGGAGATCTAGTTCTAAGACTAGACAGTGGATTGATAAGAAAACTAGTGAAGGAAGGAAATTCTAGCCCAAGTGGTTGGGCCCATACCGAGTCATGAAAGACTACGGAAATGGTGCATATCTCTTGTGTACATTAGAAGGTGAGGAATTCAATGAAACTGTCAATTCCTTGCATCTTAAATGGTTTTATGCATAGGTCATCAGCGTCACCATTTGTATATTATATCTACCTACATTGCATTTAATCACTTAGTTGTTTCATTTTGTTCACTCGTTTTGTAAATTTTGTGGTCAAGGAACTTATTCTTAAGCAATTCATTATAAGATTCTAAAAATATTGGCAAAATCATTCAAAACATATCTCTTCAATTTTCATAATATCATCAAATAGTTTCAAAATCTTTTCATCAATTCGACAGACAAAGTCTTGACAAAAACCATACCAAGGCCTCGCATACTTGGTCATACTCATTCTTTTCTATTGGGCTAAGTTGTTCTTACCTACGGTCTATTCTAGAAGCTTCTTGGTGTCACATCTATCCTTCTTACATCTCTTTGAAACAAGGATACTCCAAAATCACAAATCAAAAATGTCAAATTAAATCAAAAATACTAAACAAAATAGAATATTTTATTTTACACGCTTCTTTGCCCCACCAACCTTCGGTGATAAGCCTATATCTCTTACTAATGATATGAGGTTGAGAAAGGAAAGAAGTTCCCTTACTCACATGCATCTTGCCTTCGGTGATGATCCCATGCTTACTACCAATAGCATGAGACAGGGGCATAGGGAAGTCTAGATAAACTGGAAAATAAGTTTCATTCGAACTATGTAGTAGTTTTGAGTAGGAGTAAGTAAGTAGGTTTAAATTTGATTTCTATCAATACCTTTTCTTTCTCTCATCATTTTCATTCATTTAAACTCATACAATTTGTGCCCTTCCCAATTCTTAGTGTTTATCCTCGCATCTCACTAGTTACGTGGAGTTAGGAGTGGGGAAGTTCATCTCGTTATCACTACATATTCATCACATTTTTCCGAAACAAGAAGAAGCAACGAACATTACACAAAGAAGCCAAAAGTTCAGTACTACAATATGTTTTCATCATCACGTGTCAACATTACAAAAACAAATAAAAGAGAAACATTATGTTCAACATTTGTTATCACTTGTCATCCATTACATACATTCTGAAAAGCATATAAAAACAGAAATTCTAAAACATCTAGTATACAAATGAGAAACAAACCACAGAAAAATCTAGATACAAGGAAGTTATGAAAAAAAAGATATATATATATATATATATATATATATAAAATCATGTTTTACATACAATGCCATCATGCACTAGGCATGGTCAAAATGCTCAATGAGCCCGAAAAGTACAAAAACACTCGTATAAACATCCGACAAAAATCACTACAAAAAGACACCATGATCTCTCAATCCCTATGGGATCCCTCAGAAGGTGCACGACCGCATCTAGGACTCCTGCTACGATGACGCTCTGAATGAAATGAGGGCTCATGATCATGGCTAGTAGTTGTGGTCTCACTATGAGAATAGCTCCTCCTCATCAAGCACTCAGTAGTCCTATATCCAGCCAGCTCAATACAAAGAGAGGTCACTAACTTCGCCACCTTCCAGACATGGGAAAACACATCAGTATGTCAGCCCAGCTACAAAGTGCTCTCCAACATCTGCAGTAAGCTCGGCCCGAGTACTCTCTGAGGGGAGAAATAGGGTGTCCACACACACTCAATGAATCAAGTCTTGCCATCCCTCAATAGTCGCTGCAAATAAAAAAGAGAAATAAAAAGTTAGAAAAATCATCAAAAACAAACAAAACAACAAAAGGGAAATATCAACTAAACATTTCTAGCTAAAACAAAATTGAGAAAAGAGTAGTAACTCACTTAGATCTCCAGGCATCTAGGTAGGGTCCCTAGGATCTACGCTGCTACAAACACATTGCGATGCAAAACCTCCCCCAAATCTAGAAAGAAGTGATGTCCTACCACGGACTCATCATCTCCCCAATGTCCTGAGAAGGAAACTCCTCTAAGATCAAGGTCACCTTCTCTCGCACTCTCCTCCACCCTCTCGACCCTCAAGATATCCTGAGTTTCATGCCACTCAGAATCACTATCATCCTCCTCATCTGTCCCACCAACCCCACCTCCAATCTCATCCCCCACCATCTCCTCCTTTGTCTCCTCTCTGATGAACTCCTCAGAGTCTGATTCCACATCAATGGGCTCATCTCCTCTCTCACTACGATCGAAGTAACACTAATCATAAGTAAGGGTGCTCGAGGAGCACCAGCTTCCCCTCAAGCATGAACCACCCGCCTAACTACAATGGGAACTCCGGGAGTAACCATGGTCCAACCTCGACCTCTAGGACCTCCCCGGCCTCATGAACAGACTTGTACACTAGCCCCACTGGAGGAAACATATCAACGTAAGGGAGGCCAAACTACTAAGGTACTCTATCAAACGGGTGAGTCTCCAACCTCCCTGTCCTGTCTACCAGCTGACCTATGGAATAGTAGGCAATCAGTGTATGTGTCTCCTCTCCCCATAACCCTGTCATGGCCTGATAAGGAGTGGCCTCCATGTCTGAAATAGTCAGAGAAGCCACTGGCTAGTGTGGTGTCCTAAGTATAGTCATCCCTATCCACCTCACTACCCTGATAGCCCCCAGATCCTCTACATACACCTCTCCCATAGGGAATGATGCGCTCATACACCCAACTCATAACTAGAGTAGGGTGACTCAATGACTACCCCTGTAATCTAACCACCCTATATAAATCATGGTAGGTGGTCCCAAGAATGTCTTCTCCCCAAGCGTAAACATGGCCATGGGCCTCAATCTATGCAATAATGGGAGCCCAGCAGTATAAGAGAGTATCCCCTCCCTTATCCCTAATCAACCATGAGGCCAAGATACCCATTATAACCTTATGGATCACAGGGATAGGAAAAGAAGCAATCAAATGGACCTTCACCCCCTTCTTCGAGCCCATGGAGACAACAAAGATATCCCATGCGGTAGCCAACCGAACTATCTGAGACCTAGATACTACTGTCTTAAGAGATAGTTGCCTCCCAAGAATCGAACCCCCAATATGCGATAAACATCCTCCAAGGTGATAGTCCACTCACCCCTAACACCTGGTAACCGGAAGGTATTCCAGTCTACATCCCAGTATGAAAATAAGTCACACAATATGTGACTAGCGAGCCAACATGAGGAACCTGTGTGATCCTCCAAATACCGGCCCTCTGCAGAGTGTCTCACTCTGTCTAGGTCAGTGCCTCTAACACTGCTAGGAGCCAATCACACTCCCTCTCTCTACTCCATCTGATATAGTCCTCCCTCTTCTGCATTCACCCAAAACAAAGAAAAAGAGTAATTTAGTAACATAATCCAACTGGAAAAATCATCAAGAACATATAAAAATGTCAAAAATGTAAAAACAATTAAATAATACATCTTTTTGCATTCTTTTAGAACCGCTTTACCAGTGCGAGCAGCGGTTCCGTAACCACCACCTTCTGAGGTGGCGGTCTTGTAACCACCGCCTTATGAGGCGGTGGTCCCAGTAACCACCACCATCATAAGGCGGTGGTCATGTCCCGAATCGAAAAACACCCCCAAAGCCCTAAAACACTTAAAAAAGAAAACATACATTTTTTTGACCAAATAAAGACCTACCCTATGGGTGCCCCCTAGAGACTCATTTAAAACTAACATTTCCAAAAATAATCCCCTAAGACAAAGTTTTCAACATTTCTATATTTTAGGTTTAAAAACGATAAATTGAGAAGAACTAACCTGAGACTTCGTGGGTCAATGTCCTACTCTCGGAGGCATGATCACAATCTCACAATGAATGTTTTGACTGTACTCTCATCAAAAATTCTTGTGGGTCCCGAGAGCTCAAAAACCACCAAATCAATAAGCGTAAATGAATAGGAAAATGAGCTCGTTTTATATATATATAATATTCTAATCTTGTTTTGAGTGTTTTTACGCAGAGTTGGAGCACCCGTTAAAGGTAAGTTCTTATCCTCGTGTAAATGGTAAGTCCTCATTTCATTTTAATTTAGTATTTATTTTATCTATCTACACTTGAGTCCCTTTTTCATTTTACAGATAGAAAAAATCTGGATGGTGACTTTTCAAAGACACTGCGGGTGTGTCAAGTATAGCTTCTAACTCCCCATTTTGGGACCGCCATACTCGAACTCACCGTTTTATGCCTCTTCATGGCTTAAATTCTTCTCCGAGGGGGCAATATGTATGTACCTAAAAATGTAGGTACTTTAAAGCTAGAGATTGGTTACGAAACCCCAATGATGATTCAGATCTCTTCGCAAGGTGTTTGGAATCTAGAAAATCTCACCAAGTATACATTTACATCCTAAAAAGCCTTGTCTAGATTTTGCATGTTTTGTTCTAACCTCTGCCCCCTTTTTCCTTACATTTTGGTCTTTAAGTTACAAGACCGCTGCCCTACATGGGCAGCGGTCTCATGACTGATGCCCAGGATAGGGTGGCGGTCATGTAATTACCGCCCTACGCAGGGCAGCGGTCCTATGCACATTTTCTAGAACGTTCCAATGATTTCATCAAATGTAAAAATTCAATTTTCATCCGCATTTCTCAACCACTCTTGCTTACATTTATGTTTTGGTCACCTGGTAAATAGTGATTTCTCTTTTTTATGATAAAAGAGTTCAATTCAAACTTACCCTCTGGTAAATCCAAATGCTATAAATACCCATCTTGTTTACAAGAAAATGGCCCCTCTCTCTCTATGAATTATTATTCAGTGTGTTTTGAAGTTCTTCCATAAGTTTCAATAGGTTTGGATTTTGTATGAATTCTCAGCCTCTCAGTTCAAGGCTCTTTTCTCTTCTTTCTACTTTAGAGATCACTTGATCTTCCCACTTTCATTTTTCTCCATTGCTATCCTACACAGTCAGCTTAGCATAAGATAGTTTCAGTTCTAGATTAGAGTTCATTTGATCATCTTAGAGTTGTAGGTTGTTATTTTGTCACAAGAAATAGATCCCAAAATTCTCAATATACTTGTGTTGTATCCCTATAATAAATCATGTTAGGAATTGCATTGTCAAGCTCTGTTCACTTGCACTATCCCTCTCTTACTTTCATTTTATTCGGTTTATATCCAAAGTTTCCATTATTCGAGTATCATCTTCTACTGACGCTATCACATTCACACTTTTATGGATTCATGAGAACACGAAGGAATGAAGAGATCACACTGAGGGGATAAGTCACGACACAACTAGATTTACCACTATTCTATAAAACTCCAGGTTTGAACTATCAAAGTTGTAGTTACAATATATCAAATAGAGTAGCAAATCATTTTATTTCAGTTAAAGCTTGCTTTTAGTATTACTAGGGAAGTTGTGGGGAATGATAGCTTCTAAGAAGCTGTGATTTATTCCTCACTTTTGAGGTAAGATTGAAGGTCTTTTGATTAAACTAGTTAGTTATTTAAATATTTAGGATAAATTCACAAGTGCACAGGCAAATAGCTATATCAGGCTAACTTGCTTGTTTTAATTATGTTATTAGATTAATTGTCCATTATCTGAATATATTAGAATAGCTGCTCTTTTAATTTCATTCAAATACGCATCATTGAAAATACAAAAATAAAAGAAATATAAGCATAGTGTAGATATATCTTTCATAGTTAGTTTACTCATTTCAGTTAAAGTATTGATTATCTCTTGCATGACAATTACGGGACCCAGAGAGCCCAGGGATTACATATTCGAACCGGTAGTACCTCATCCAAATCTCTTCACAACATTAACGGATATAGATCAAGGGCTTAGGATTTAGGTCTTTCAAACGACAATAAACCTACAAGTAGTTAGTGAATAATTGAGACAATTGAATATTGAAGACGACAAAGCATACACATTCTGGTCAAGTCAACCCAACTATAGATTGCCTTGATAGGATATCTGCATGACCATACAAGAACCCGAAAGAGAACAAATATTTGGTTGTGATCCATTAGTTCCACAGCCAAATGCAAGAGACCTTCTCATCGACATAGACACAGGGTTACATATACAAGTTGCTAGAACACCCATAAGGTATTCTGAGAAGATTGCACAACTCCTGGTACTAAACATAGAAGTTGAAAAGGCTTATGACCATTAGATAGTCGGAAGAAGAGATTGATTCTTCACATGACCATAACAGGTCCACAATAACCATGAACTCATGGTAGTGATCCCTAGACCCATAACCCAATGGGCTCGCTATTCATTTAAATATTGACACCCGCCACATACGCTAGTATTTAAATCCTCACCACTCCCGCCAGATATCATAACGTAATTTTCCGTATTAAACATAGAATCCAATCAAGCTAATATTTTCTGGGCTAGACTAGAAAACCACCCATAGTTTATTATAAATCCACTACACCTCTCACTACCATTTTCCATGACCTTGTCTGGAAATATACACGAAGCACCTACAGGTCATTTTCCACGTATCCAACAACCAATAGATAGGATCTCGGTAGAGCTCGACATTGATTGGAGCCTCCGAGTAGCTATTATATCTGAACAATCCATTACACCAATTCAGGTTAGGAGAGATTTCTTTGCCTTAGATTCGTAGATCCCTTTATTGTGTGTTGAGGATATAAGATTTCCCAACTAGTTTGTCTATATCCACATATATTCCATTTCCACCAGTTGTCTCGGCATGACCTTGGGAGGTTGGGTACGAAGAAGGGCTACTTGTAGATTCTCATGCTTGCATGTCACTTTTCTATCTTACAGTTTCCAATAAATCCACAAGAATGCAATTACAAATGTAAGAATAGCAGAGGCATTATAATTGCACTATTCAATTTGACTATACTCGCTCTCAAAATAGTCACGGGTAATCCGAGCTCCAAATTCTCTATGAGGGTGAGTGCAAATGATTTTGAAAATGATGGTTTTATATATATATATATATATATATATATATATATATATGGCTTGTTTTAACCTGTTTTGATTATGTGTGTCATTCGGGGCTAGAGTGCTAGCACATGCATATTCCTATCCCCACATAAATGGTAAATCCTATTTTCATTTTGTTTTGGTATTGTTTTCAATTTCATTTCTATTTTCACTTAATTTTTGGTTTGCATCTTCCTCATGTAGTAGAAGTTTGAACTGATGTCACTTCAAAGCACACATGTGTGTTAGGTATAACTTCTAACTCCCCATTTTAGGAATTTCATAATCGGACTCTACATTCTACTCCACTTAATGGGTACGACACTTCTCGAGGGAGCAATATGTACACACCCAATTTTACACATGTTATATTGATGGAAATGGTTAAAAGTCCCCTATGATGATTATTATCTTTTCCAATGGTGTTCGAGTCCTATTTTCTCTATGCAGCTTATATTTGCATCTTACAATAATCTACTTAGCCATTTCTTGCTTTCCGGTATATTTAAAGTGTTTTTCCTTAGTTTTTGTCCTTAAGTTATGAAACCACAACCCTACTTGGGCAGTAGTTACACAACCACCGCTCTACTTGGGTGGTTGCACAATTGTCAATCTTCCCTCAATGGTGGTTACACAACCTCCCGATAGTTGCATAACTGCTACCCTGTGTAGACCGGAGGTTACTGTGTGTTTTGACTTAGACTTCGAGGTGTGATTTGGATGTGTGTTAACTTCTTCCAATTCACATATTGCACATGTTTCTTAGTCAATTTGGCTGATTTTGAGCTTGATAGATATGTACCAACCTCCTCTTCCTCTTATAATTGTTGATTGAGATTTAACTACCCCTCCTTGTTGTGATGTGGCATCCCATTGCTGCCAAATGGCTTAGACCATTTCCCAACTTATGTTCAAAAAAACAAGGGTTCTTCCCGAAGTAAAGGTCGAGATTTTTGTTTTGATTTTCATTATTATACTTGCGTGATCTTACTAGAAAATACATAGCCAAGCATTGTTATCTTACATTTTTCTTCTTCTACTTGCATTGCTACTAGACTTCTAGTAAGCCACCATTGTTCCAACACCTTCTTCTTTAATTTTATGTATTCTTAGAAAAACTCTCTGGACTCACATGAACATTGAAGTTGGAAAATAAACTAATGGGATGCAAAATTAAACCACAACCGGCTTTGCCACAATCTTGTAAATTCCAAGTTTTGGATGGACTTATATTTCTTGAAGCTTTCTTGAATTCTTTATTTAATCTGTATGCACATTATTGATTAGAGTAGCAAACCATTTCAATTTAATCATTGCAATAGTTAGATCATTATTGTAGCTTCCATTTATTTTGTAAAGCTTCTGGTGATAGATAACTTCCCGCCTATCCCTGTGGGTTTGTAAGGGAAGATTTTCTAGAGGAAATCTTCGCATTTGTTTTAGGAAATTACAATCCATTTCAATTTACAACTTCCATTAAATCCTTCTTTACTTCTACTGGGGAGGTTGTAGGGGAAGAAAAGCTTCTGAGAAGCTTTGATTTCTTCCTATGCTTCTGAGGCAGAATAGAGGATTCACATCCACAATTACATTTTGGAAAAGCTTTTCTTAAATTAGAATAGCTTAGATTTGTTTCAACACATGATAGATAATCACATCCTATTATTTATTTTTTTAGGTTATGTTAATGAAATTGTAGAGGTAATTTTTGCATTTCTTATGTTTCTTATGTTATTTTCCAGAAAGTATAAAATCCAAAAACATTAGTTAATTAAATTATATTGTTATTTATTGTTTCATTTCTTCTACATAATTGAAAAAGCACAAAAACATAGATTAGATTTCCTTTATTTAAATTAGTTTACTTTCTTGTATTAGATTAATTAAGTATGCACTTCGCATGACCATTTCGGGCCCTAGAGAACCTAGAGATTACATCTTTGAGCCCATAGTACCACAACCAAACCAACATGAATCTTTATCAGATATTTACTAAGGTATTCAGATTCAGATCTTCTGGACCACTTCAGAATTTCCTACTATCACTGCAAAATTGAGAGCTTTAAACAATGAAGATGATAGAGCTTATAAATTTTTGGCCAATCAACCTAGCTATAGGTTGCCTTGATCACTTGTTGGTCATTTCCACCTATTTTCCATAGCTATCTATGTCCCACATGACCATTCGGGAGAAAAATAACCAAGAGACGAGGTATACGATCCTCGAGTCCCACAGTCAAATGCAACTTATTTTGAGACTTACATTTATATGGGCCTTGATTATGGTCTTTCAATCTTTACCACTTCCACCCGTCACAATCACACAATTGCATGTCCTTAATGAAGAAGCCGACAAAGTCTACGACTTTTATTATAACCATCCTGGGTGGAACTAGTGCCCTTAGCCCATTCATTTGTCCGCATTGTTTTGTTTTCTCTAGCATTTCCATGACCTTGTCTGGAAATTTCTATGAGGAAAATGAAGGGAAATTTCCACACATTCCACAACCAGTTGAGAGAGTTTCACCCACATACATTGATAAACTCTTACATGTGTGTAACCTTCTCGACCGTACCATCACACCCATTCAGGTTAGAGAGGATTTTATTTCCCTAAATGAGTAGATCCCTTTAGTGCCCATATAGGACATTATATTTTCCCCAACAACCTGTTAACCATACTCACCCATCTTTGAGTATTTCATCCCATATATCCATCCATTCATTCCACATCGGTTGTCCCGACACGACCTCAGAATGTCGAGTGCACCTAAAGGTCACGTGGTGATTTTCAAAGGTACGGTGACCACCTAACATAGAGAAGGAATTTTGTGTTCATTTATGATCATGGCAACCAGAGGAAGTGAGGATACATCAAACTTTGTGATGGTAAGGACAATTTTAGTGGTGAGTATTTGTTAATTCATGAATATTATAATTTTGTAAATTTAAAATTGGCAAATTTTTAGAGTAGGAATTATGACCAGTTCACCAAAAATTTCTAGGTACAAGTTAATTTTAGGGGTCAAGTTTTCATTCCCACGAAATATAAATTCACAAAAATTCCCTAAATACATTCAGTCAGTAGCATAAAAAATGCTAATGGCGGCCGGTAGCATGTTTTATGCTACCGACCGACAACATATATTATATTGTCGAATGCTAACATAAAAAATGCTACCAACCAGTAGCATATTTTTATGCTACCGGCCGATATAATATATTATGTTGTTAGTCATGTAACATAAAAATATGTTACTAGATGGTACCATATTTTATGCTACCGGTCGACAACATCTAGTATGTTGTCAGATGGTAGCATAAAAAACATGCTACTGACCAATAACATTTTTTATGCTACTAGTTGGTAGCATACAAAAGTTGTTGTCCAAAAAAAAAAAAAAAAAAAAAGTATAGGAATTTTTTTTTCATTTGCACCATATTTTAGGAGGACTGGTTTCTCATTAAGATGATCATTTTAACTTCTGACATCAAAAAATTTCAAAAAAAAGCCCATACATAATTAGCGAAATCTGTTTTTTTTTCACGAAAAAATCACTTTTTTTTCCGCCATATTTTGTGAGAACATATTTCTCATCGAGTGGGTCATTCTAAATATTGTTGTAGACACAAAATCATGCACTTTAGGCATTATTTAGCCCAGGTCTTATACTACTATTTAGAGGGTTCTCAAGTGAAGAAAGTACTAATTAATCCCACCTTTTGGCCATCTTATTTTTATCTTTTATTTCATCATTCCCACGTATTTTCCTATGCATGCCCACCTATTTCGTAACTATCCTATCATTTTAGCCTAAATCGGGGCACCCAGGCTTGTATTAGGGTGTGTCGGGGTGCCTGTCCTACATGGGGTGCCCCGATCCATGTTCTACTTTCCCACCTCTTTTTGGGCCTCTTTTAGCCGTTTTTCATCCTTATCTTTTTCCTAGTTGGCCATGTCGGGGTTAATTACAAAATTAGAGCAAGATAACCCTATAAATACAAATTTATGAGACCATAATGAGGGTCCTAGTGTCACATACTACTATCACTCCATCTAGAGTTGCATCCATTACATCACTTGCATCCACATAGTGTCATGCATCAAGGATAGGAGATCTGCATCAACACACACAACATAGGGGGAGGGATTTTATTTTATTTCATGCACACATGTTATTACATTTTCTATAGTTATTATTACTCGCTACTTCACAAAGTGTGACTAACACAAGAGCACCTAGGGCATGACATGCGCGCACGCACACACACACACACACACACACACACACACACACACACACACCAAACTACATTTGGGTCTAAAATGTAGTGTAACACTCAGTTTAATAATCCCATTGTTGTGGCAGCTGAGGTCAATCTAACCCATTCATTTTACATATTTTATTTTTAGGGTTTTGATACTTCTTTGTATTTTGCAACTAATTCCTTCATATTGCATTATCTTGGACACCTGATACAGTTTGGCAGATCCAGTGTGACATGCAGGAATTATTTAAGAGCATCTTGCGACACTGCCAAGATCATATTCTGAGCTTTTACAAAGACCAGGGCACCTATTCTTCACTAAGGTGCCCTAGGGTTCCCAAGACCTTACCTTCGTGTGCTTCTGATTTTCTTATATCTTCCATATCTGACCTCTACGGGACCCCCGAGTGATTTTTTTCTACTCCTAAGATATACAATAGACCTGCAACAACTGCGATAGCCTCCATGTCAGCTAAGTCCTTTCCTTTTGCATCTTTTCATAGTTAGGGTTTTATTTCATTTGATATAATAATTTAAAATCATTCCATATTGTTTTAGTATTGTTTACGTATTTTAGTTCTTAGATTAGCTATTATTATACTTTTTATAGTTTAGTTTAATTTTAGTTAATCAAATGTGAAAAAGTGATTTTCTTAAAAATTACATATATTTTTGCAAACATCATATACTATCACCTAACAACATAATATATGTTTTCGGTCGATAACATTAAAAATGCTACCGGTGACAACATATTTACATTTTATTCATATTCACCATTAGTGGGAAAGTCAATTTTTCCAGATTCACCTACCAATTTCTAAGAATTTTTTTGGAGGGGAGTTTTAAAATTTTCCACCGGTGATGGAAGGGTTTCCATATAATATATTTATTAGGGCTATTCCTATATCGACCCTAGATCCGAACCTTTGAATTAGGATGTTGTTCAGGTGAGGATCATCCATGTTATCAATTAAATTCTTGGACCAACTCTGTAAAATAATGCTTACTTAACATGTAGCCATCCAAGATTCAATTGTGGTTGAATTATATATAACATTGGGTTCCAGAAGATTATGATAATACTTAAACACATGTCCAATGAAAAATATATTTTATTATTCTCATATTTGGAAAATAAATCATAATGTTTAGTCTTTGTGTGAAGGAGAAGGAAAGAGAGTAATTCTGGACATATAAATACCTCATGCTTAGTTGAAATTAGGTATAGGTCAACCGTTTTAGTACCCTAATGTTCTAAGCCCTATGTTCTTGATCGGTCAACATTTATAATTCATCCATGGCATATGTTTCGATCCTTTCTCTTTAGATTGCTGAAAAAAGGCGAGTAATGCTGGAATTCATGGTCAAGCAAGGCCAAGTCGAATATTGTGTCCCACATCACTCTAGTGTCTAAATAATAATAGAGGAATGTATCCACGTTGGAAGGTCCCAATTATCCTGTCATGGATGAAGATTAGTAGCTTGTAAAACTATAATGGATTCCTTGAGGTAAAATGCTTTAAAATGGGTGAAGAAATGGGATTAAATTCACAAAAATGTTTTGCGAATTGAAATCTTGAATGAATTTTCTCGTTCAACACAGGATCCTTATAATTTAAGAAATATTTTATTTAAAATGGTGTGCTCCTTATTAATGGTGCACAATGTATGACTTGATGTTTTTTTCCCCTATAGAATGTTACTTTTTGAATTGAAGACCCTTTTGAATATAGATCTTACACTGTGTAGCATAGGATAAATCATAGTTGTCATTTTTAATTATCCTATTAAGACCTTTACACATAGGATGACACTAGCATTCTCACTCTTGACAATTGGTGACATGTCTTTGAGTTTTTAATTTTGACTTTCCTTGACCTTTTCTCACATTTGGAAGTGTGAGTCTATTTTCGATGAAGTATGGGTTGTGAGGCCTTAAGTATTTTTACTCGCACTTGGAAAAGTGATCTTTGAATACTCGCACTTAGAAGGTGTGATTTTTGAATACTTGCATCTACGATTTCTCCTTTTGAATACTCACACTTGAACTCTCACACTTTGGGGTGCGAGTTCTCACTCGTTGACCTGTGAGGAAAATTCAAACATTCGGTCAACCAAAATTTAAAACTTTGTAGTGCAAGTGTGAGAAAATTACAAAGTGCGAGTGCGAGGTAAAGGAAATAAATAAGTGTGATCTCTTGCACTTTGGAAGTGTGAGTACCATAATTTTTTAAGTTTGAATGTTATTTAATAACTAAGTAATAAAATAAGTAGATTACTTAGTCATAGTAATTTAATCAAGTACAAGCACTAATATTTATATAATAAGGTAACTATACTTAAATATTATTCTTAACCCAAAGGAAAAATAATTCCAATTCACCGACTTGTATAAACCATAGTGAGGGTCCCTACCTAAATAAAATGTAATTATTTTCTAAGGTGGGGGAGTTGTGCAATAACACATACCCTATTCCAAAGCCCTCATTTTGGCAAGAAAGTTATGATGCTATCAAATGTTGTTGAATTTGGATTTAAACTCGATAATTGATTTTCCTTGAAAAAATTTAAATCCTTTTCAACAAATCCATTTTGTGCATAGCCTCGCAATCAATTCTATCCATAAGAACATGTCTCTTTTAGAAATTCTATCAAATAATTTACGGGATTTTTCTATGCTTCCACATTATGCATACATGTCTACAAGGGAAGTTACAAGTACAACATCCGACAAAATTATTCCGTCCTTAATGATTTTATGGATGTTCATGTCTTGTTCCAAAGCTCCCATTTTGGCACAAGTGGGAGTATGATTCAAAATGTAAAGTGATTGGGTATGAGACCTATTTGTGTTAGCATAAATACATAATATGTATTCTATTAGCTATGATGATGGTTTTTCCACTGACCTATTTGTTTAATCGGTTCTAGTTGGTTTCATGTAACCTCCTAACCGTCTTCATTTGTTATATATACTCTTCTCTCTCATGAATAATATATCAAGTTTGTATATCTTCTCATAATCATCATTGGTATCATAGCACCATCAAACATTTCTTGATACCCGTATTTTTATGTCACAAAGAAGTGACCAGACCTATTTTTTCTCTCCACGTTAGATCTATTCAATTTGGTAACCAATCGCTAACCACATTACACATGTATATATCCATATAATTACATTGAATAAAATATATCAAACACTTCTGTTCTTATGAATAACATGATGAATATCCTCCATCTCCAATCACATATTCATACACTTAGTATGAAAGATAGAGAGAAAGTAGAGGAATTCTTTCATCGTGTCATATAACTACGTGCAAGTTTATAGCACTTTGAGAGAAGGTGAAACATAAATTGTTAGTCCATATCACACTAAGAGAACTTCCTTCTCATTTTAGGACATTTTCAAAACATTGAACATCACCAAACAAATGGTGACCTTTCAAGAATGGGTGAATTTTCTCCAGTAGGAAAAAGCCATCCAAAAAATGCATGAGGAATTTGAAGACAAAGTACTAATCTCAAGACAACATAAGAGTTATAAGTATAAAAAGGGACAAAAATAGAGGCAGTCCCAAAAGCATCCCCAAAAGTAACCACAACATAATTTTCAAAATCGAGTCAATGGTGTCGAGATCTACACCACAAATCCACACAACATTGTTAATTGTTGGTATAATGGGCTCATATATCATAATTATGGTGAAGAGAGCACATCTAGTCATAGTGACTCAAATAAATCCAGATGATGTCCTCACCATAGGAAGAAGAAAGGAAATGTTGCAGCCCCGTAAAGATGATGGCTTAAATGAGGAAGTATCGAATCATAAAATTATGGTGCACACCAAAATATTGTTCTAGTCTCCCAAACTTCGTAGCCATCATAGAATTTTTGGTTGATTGACTCTGGCACCAACAACCACATGATGGGTGTTAGGAAATTATTTGATTCATTTACTAATCAACCCACTAAATATCATATTCTAATTTTAGAAAATAAGGATTATGTTGCGAAGGAATGTGAAATGTCATCATTCATCTTAGGACAAGAATTTGTACATTCAAAAAGGTGTTCTATGTTCCAGGATTGATCACAAATCTTCTATCTTTCTCTCATATCTTGAATCACAAGCTCAAGGTGGAGTTCGTGGTCCATTAATTCATCAAATCATATTTGATCTCCTAAAAAGTTATGATACTTGCTAGAGATTTTTTGAAGGATCGTTTATTTGCACTAAATGTATTTCTCCTTTGTAGTTGCTCTACCTCCATGGTGGAATCTACTACACTGCAGGTACTATCTATATGGGAGCCTTTTTGTCGATCCCTCTATCATCTCTATTATGGATGTCTAATGGATAAACATTGGGATCTATTTGAGCCAAGGACCTTCCGTGCCAAGGACCATCTTGAGGTCGTACATACCAATCTGTGTGAACCTTTTCCTACTTTCTTTTAGGGATTTTAGTACTTACAGCTTATTGATAGATGGATATTCTCGCAAGACATAGGTGTTCTTTCTCCAACATAAGAGTGAAGGGTTTACTTATTTTTAAGCCTTCTATCGGTGAGTTGCTCGAGAAAAGTAGGAATCCCCTTTATCCTTTGCTAAAATTGAGGGGGAATTCATGTCAAAGAAATTATTGGAATTATTTAAGGAGCATGGAATCACACAACACTTGACTTCCCCTATACTCCCTAGAAAAATAGAATTCCATAACGTAACAATCAGACCATCATGGAGATGACTCATTACATGCTTTCCACTACCAAGTTGGAGAATAGATTTTGGGCGTAAGCGGTGCGGACGGTTGTATATATTCTAGTTTGGGAACTGTTGGTGAGGAAGTTTTCGGTTGGACAAACTTGTGGATTCCTTGCCAACGCTCTGGGAATCTAAGTCCCTCTACTTAACCGGTGTAGCTACCATATATGCATGCGCAAGAAAATGTGGATTTCTGTGGTGGCCTTTCGGTCGAGGATCCAATAGGGGCACTCCACTGACCCTACGGAAAAGCTTGCAGATACTTACAAGAGATAAATTTTTCTGAAAGTGGGAAAGGGAGTGAGAAAAGAGGTAGGAGAACTAATGTTGTAGGTAGGAAATCATATTCCTACACACACTAGTTAGAAAATTCATCACATGCATTCATGGGAAGAAACAACCCTGCAAATGGCAACAAGATGAGATAAGATTGTGAACTCAAAGTTTCTAAAATCTCCTCATCAAAGAGGCTACAAAATCCTTCTTCTTGTATTGATGCTTAATCAAAAGTTGTACATAGAGGATAAATGGAGAAAATTGAGAAAAGGGGGGGGAATGGAAGAAAAATGGCTATCTCCTTTGTTCTCTCAAAGTACAATATACTCTTGAGTTTACAAGATCAATTACCATGTACAATGGCGTGAAGAAGCCATTAAATCTCCTCCAAGAAATGGTTACAACTTCTTCTTTTAGCAAAGCAATAAATGGTTTACAATTTTTTTCAATCATTCACGTCCATTTCAGATTCTTGATTCGTGAAGAAACACCAATGGTGGAAAAACCAGAATTTTCATAATGCAACCGTGACACTTATTTTGTAAATTTGAATTTGAACCATTCATCTTTCCTTTAAAACTTTAAATATGAGTCATGCACATGGTATAAATTTACTGGAGCGGGCACGGAGGATTCCTTTTGCATTTTGTGACTTTATAAAGATTTGGCATTTTGGAACATTTTGGCCTACTCACCCACTTTTGATATAAGATTGACAAGTGGCTTTACTTTATTGGAAGGATTTACAGGTCACTTTTATAATTTTACCTTTTTACAAAGAGGCTTAAATTCTCAAATCTCCCCGACGGCCCGCTTCCTGCTTTGACTCTTTTGATGGCGGGCTCAAGATTTGACTTTTTCCTTTAAGCCTAATTGGGGCTGCGGGTCACTTTTTAACTTTTCACCTTTTTTACAAAGAGGCTCAAAATCTCAAATCTCCCCGATGGTCCACCTCCTTGCTTTGACTTTCCAACGGTGGGCTCAAGATTTGAATTTTTCCTTTAAGCCTAATCGGGGTTGCGGTCACTTTTTAACTTTTCACCTTTTTACAAAGAGGCTCAAAAACCTCAAAGTTCTCCAAACCCACTTCCAATTAGATATGTCCACGTACCCATGGATAATGGAGCCAAATTTTGACAAGGGAAGAAAACACCCATCATTCCCGACTGTGGAAAAAATGCAAAGAAGAAGAAAACTCCACCATTTCGTGCCCGATTTTCAAATTTCTTTCATGAGCCAAGAAATTGAAAAAAATACAAGGTTTGAAAATCCATGGCCATAGAAATATTAAAATTTCATTCAAATGAGGACAACAATAAAATTTTCATGCATCCAAATAGGAAAATGGAAAATTTATCAAAACATGCAAACTAGAGAGTTTAAACAACTTCAAAGCATGAATTTCTCTATCTTTTCAGACTTCCAACTTTACTTGAACACTTATGGAGGTGTGAGCTCAAAATCTTTGAATTTGACTTAGAAAATGAGGGGGGATTTTGAGGGCGACAACAACTGGCTCTAGCTTGGGGACATGACATGGACTGAGCATAGTGAAGACATGACATGGGAATCCAGAATCATGGACCGAGTGCCTTATCCATTGGGCCTTGCAGAGTCATATACAACTTCGAGAAAGAAATATCAAAGAAGGAAAACACAAACACAAAAGGAAGGAAACACGACACACAACGAAGGGAAACAAAACCACACAACGAAAGGAAACACACCTATCACCTATGGTACAAGGCAAGGGAACAACCCGCTTTCACTAATGATACAATTTCAGTATTTTACCACTCGAGGCAATTACAGTAGCGTTCCATCCAAATATGAGAGAAGAAAAGTGTTCTCGCCATAAGCTTCATGAATCTAGAATGGGTCGAGCCATAATGAATCAAATTTTCCATGGTTGCCTTTTGGTTCTCTTCTCTTGTCCCATAGCAGGATGAAGTCTCCAACTTTAAATTCTCTTACCTTGGCCTTCTTATCACAAATATTATTTACTTTCAATTGGTTATCCTTAATTCGATCCACCACTTGGAGTCTATTTTCTTCCATCTTCTCAAGAAAGAGGATCCTCTTGTCAATGGAATCCTTGTACTGACCATCTTCTATTGCATGTAGTAGCTTGAGAGCTGGCATCTCGATTGTGAGAGGAATTTCTACTTCAACTCCATATAGTAGTTGGAATGGTGACATACATATTGCTTTCTTAGGAGTGATCCTATCCACCCACAATGTCATATAACCTTTTGTGTCAATTCCTTTGATTCTCGTCTACAAGCTTGTAGACAATGGTCACAATGTTCTTGTTGCTTGATTCGGCATGTCCATTTCCTTGTGGATAGTAGTTAGAAGAATGAGCTAGGGAGATTTCGTAGCTATAGCAAAACTTGGTCATCTCTCTTGAAGAGAAATAGGTAGCATTATCTGCTACAATCTTCTGTGGCACTCTAAACGGACTATGATATTCTCCTTGATGAAGTTGCATACTTGTTTCAATGTTGGCTTGTTTGGCGAAATGGCTTCCACCCATTTGGTGAAGTAGTTTGTTGTTGTGAGTACATAGGTGTGCCCCATGCTTGAGTGAGGGTTTAGAACACCAATGAAGTCCAGCCCCCATTGTTGAAATGGTTCTTCAATAACCACAGGCCTGAATGGTAATGTAGCTAGTCATGGTCTTCTAATGAATTGTTGGCATGCTCTTGCATTTAGAAACCCAATCTCGAGTATCTGTAAAGATGGTGGGCTAATAATACCTTCCTCGGAAGGATCTTGTGTGCAGTGACCATTGCTGAAAAATGCCCACCACATGCTTGGTCATGGTATGCTTTAAGTAACTTTTCTTGTTTCTCTTTATCTACACACTTGAGGAAACAACCATCCAGGCCTCTTTTGTAAAGTGCATGATTCCAGATTACAAATTTAGCTACCTTCAGCTTGAGTGTTCTCCTTTTCTTGTAATCAAGATGGGGAGGGAATTCTCCATAATTCAGGTAATAGGCAATATCAACATACCACTCATCAGTAGTGGTGACAAAGAGAACTTGTGGGTTGTCTTCTGAACAAGTTGAGCAAGCACGTTTTCTTCACCATGTTGAATTTTGAGTGTTTCATCTTCAGCAATCAACTTGCACAAGCCATTTCCCCTTACATTAGAGGTTTGAATCTCCAATTCATATTCTTGAGTCTTTGCAATCCAATTTCCTCTTTTAGCTCTGGGATCCTGTTGTGTCAAGATGGACTTGATTGCACTACCGAGGACCATCACCATTGTATGGGAATTGAGGATGTAAAACTTGAAGTTTTTTACAACCTTGACCACTACATAGGCATGCTTCTCCAATTGGTTGTATTTTAGCTCATGCTTTTTCAAAGGACAACTCATGAAAGCAATAGGTGCTTCCACACCTTCATCATTTTTTGAATGAGAATGGTAGAGAGTGTATGTTCTGATGCATAACAATACATGATGAATTCTTTGTTAAAATCTGGAGATACAAGAGTCGGAGCCTTGGCAATGGATTTCTTGATCTCTTTGAATGTTTCCTTCCCTTCATTGTTCCATTTGAAGTTTGCTTGTGGTTTCATCATGGAAGTGATGTGCTTCATCAACTCAGCAAACTCAGGCACAAAACAACAAAGAAAGTTCACCTTTCTAAAGAATGAATGAACTCCTTTCTTTCTTGTGGGTAGGGCTAATGCTTGAATGGATCTAATCCTCTCAAGATCAATGTGTGCTCCATGTTTGTTCACAATGTGCCCCAATAACTTGCCTTTTGTGACTCCAAAAATGCACTTTTTGGATTTAGTGATATGCCATGTTTCCTACACCTTACAAGTACTTGTTCCAAGTGATAGATATGATCTCCCCTCTTCTTTGAAAATACTATGAGATCATCAAGATATATGACAATGTAATGCTTCATATCTTTGAAGGCCAAATCCATCGCCCTTTGGAATGTAGCTCCTGCATTGATTAGGCCAAAATGCATTCTGTTGTAGGTAAAGTGCCCCAAGGTGTTGTAAAGGTTGTCTTGGTGTGGTCTTCCTCTTGCCACTTTGATTTGATTGTATCCTAAGAATCCATCAAGTAATGAAATCATTTCAGATCCAATGACTACTTGCAGGATATGGTCCATGATAGGAAGAGGATAATTGTCCTTGAGTGATGCCTGGTTCAGGTTGTGAAAATCTACACATATCCTTATTTCACCATTCTTCTTCCATTGGAACAATGTTAGCCACCCACGTTGAATGGTGGATGGGAAAGATGATCCTTGCATTAAGCATCTTCATTACCTCCTCCTTGATGGTATCAACAATCTTTGGGTTGTACAACATTTTTTTCTGAAAGGGCTTAACACCCTACTTCAAAGGAATTGAGTGATGCATTTCCTTTGGCTGGAAGGATTTGAGTTCATCATAAGAGTAGGCCAAGACATATGAGTATTTCTTGAGTAATGCAACAAACCTTCTTTTTTCTTCAGGAGCAACATTTTCCAATATTGACCATCCTTGGCTCCTCTAGGGTACCAATGTTTTCTTTATCAAAATCAGTTGGGCACTGAGAAGATTGATTTTCTTTCTCTTGAATGAATCTATCATGTTTTTCAAAGAGGTCTTCTAAAGAGACTAGGCCTTTGGGAATTTTGTTCCCTTTTAATTTGATTACTCCCTCATCATCAATCCCTTTAATTCCTTCTTTCTCTTCTTTGGGGACTGCTTCTTGGTGTGGATTTTCACCTCCTTCGAAGAAGAGATTATTGAAATTATCCCTTTGCTCCAAAAAGGATAGAATTTGGTTATCATCATTGAAGACTTTCCAATGATTTGCATTGTCTGGTACACTAGGCATGAATACCATTTCAATGGTCACTTTGTCTTTACCAAAAGAAGGATGAGGTGTCACTAGGGAAGTTGACACTACAAGAGAATCAGCCTTTTCATTTTGTTCCCTTGGAATAGCTTCAATGGAAAATGCATCAAAAGATTCAATGCAGTCCCACACTCTATTTCTGTAATGCCGAGTCTTGGATTCTTCACCTGATATTGTTGGTGGACCTGCTTTACTACAACCTCTGCATCACCTTGGCATCTCAATTTCTTGATTCCCATGTCCTCTGTTGCACTCATGCCTAAGAGTAGTGCTTCATACTCTGCAGTGTTATTTGTATTATCAAATTGCAGCTTGTAGGCAAATGGGTACAACTCATTGGAAGGAGAGTATAATACTACACCAGCTCCCGAGCCCTGCTCTAGAATGACTACCATCAAATTCCATTGTCCAAATTTGATCTTCCTCTTCCTCCATGAGAAGTGGCAATTTCTCCTCTTTTCTGATGTGAGGAAGTAGTTTCCTAGCCCACAATCTTGAAAGAGAATGTTTGCTTTCGAATCATCAGACTTTCATACTGTGAACTTCATCTTTCTTACTGGTAGCAACTTCTTCATCTCACCTTTTACTAGGATAGTTACAGATGACCAATCCATTTTTATCTCTCCACCCAAGTCTCTACAGAAACTCCTACTCAATAGCATACCAAAGGATGTTGGATTTCTACTACCAGTATGGTTAGGAGCACCTTCTTTTTAGGAAAATCAGCTAGTGATACCTGTGCATCTTTGATTCTTCCTACCAATGGCACTTGTTTGGATTCCATTGAGTAGTAGGTTCCATTTACCTAGGTCAAGGTGAGGCCTAGAGCATTTGCAACTTTGACTAGCATCACATTATCTGAGGCTCTAGAATCTATGATACAATTATTTAGTTGGAAGCCTTTAATGAGGAGTGATAGGTAGAAAGGTTCAACCTGTTGGTTTTGGAGGCACTGAGGGACTAGCATATTTTGGGAAGGTGGTGTGGATGGTGTGGGTAGTAAGCCTTTAGAATTAGGACTCGAGGATACAAGGTTACCACCATGAATTGTATTAATGAACCTGTCAAACTGGGCAGGGTGTGTTTGTAGGTATTCTATTTCTAAGAGCTGGACTTTGGTTTTGCTTGCATGTTCCACAAAGTCAAATGGGGTTATGGTGAGTGAGGAAGAGGTTCCAGAAATGGAGGAAGATTTAAATGGTAGAGGCTTTTCTACTTTGGGTGTTGAATTCTCCTTTTCGGGTGTAGCTTTTGATTGAACCTTAGATGTTTTTGTAGGAACAACATTTAAAGGAGAATTGTTCTTAGCAACTTTTGAGCTGGGAGAAGAATTAGATGACTTACTTGGCATAGTAGCATGATCCCTGACAACTAGTGAGTCTAGTTTTTCTTTGGTGACTCCATAGAAGGTGGTAATGGTGATCCTCTGCTGATGATTTTATTTTGTGTGACTTCTGGAGGAGAATCTTCTTTATTCTTCTTATCCTTTACCACAACCATTGAGGATGAAACACCTTTCTAGGTTGTGCACGAGTGAAAACAACACATGAGAAACTTGGATCTTCTTCATCATCCTCATCTTCATCATCAACATACTCAATTAGGCCATTATGCATATCAACTTCTTCGACCTCAAGATAGTTTTCATAGTCTTCCATATTTTCTTCTTCAATTTCATCAATTTTTGCTTCCTCCTCTAGCTCTTTGGTGTCACAAATGGCATTGACTAGTGGTGCTTCAAGAGCAAGCCGATGAGGAGGTGGAGCAATCCTTGGCCTATCTAGGAGGGTTTGGTCTCCTTGAAGCATTCCATTGTGATCTATGAGATATAGCTTGCTTCTTCAAGGTAACCAAGTCATTTGCCATTTTTTGGAACATCAGATCTATGGTGATAAAGTTCAAATTTTGACCCTTTTGCTTTCCATTAGGGCCTTTCACCTTTCCGGAAAGGATTAGATCATCATCGGTTTCTATTGCATAGTCCTTGGCTTCCCTCAATGTTCTTGGTTGGGCTCTTATGAGGAAGAAACCTACTTCTGATGGCAAAGCACTAATGAAAAACCTCTTCAAATTATTTTTAGAAGGCACCACATCTTCAGGGATCCTTCTTATCACTCTATCATATCTTGCTACAAAGTCTCTCATTGACTCGGAGGTTTCTTTTTTCATTTGTACCAATTGGACCAAAAGATCCTGGCAATATTCTAGTGCTCTTGAACCTGTGTTTGAATGCACTTCTTATATCTTCCCAACAGGTGATGGACCTCGGGGGTAGCATGTAGAACCATTCAACAACTTTCTCTTGAAGTGACTCCACAAAGATTCAGACTGACACATCTTCATCCTCAACACCCAACACACCACAAGTAATGATAAATGTTGCTACATGCTCTTCAAGGAGTTGAGAACCATCCCCTCTAAATTTTGGGAAGTTTTTTCTCAAGCCTCTCGGTAGCTCATGGAGTGGTTGAGCAAGAGCCAATGGACCGGTGTTTCCTCCCCATGGTACATTAGGCCTATAGGCCTCACGATCATGTTCATGCTCATGATCATGATCCCCCATTCTATGTTTGTTTCTATCTTCCAACCTTGCTAAGGTTGTGGCTTCTGCTGCTACTTCTCTTTCATCTACCTCGGCTTGAAGTCTCTCATTTCTTCGAGTTGAGCTCTTATTTCCTCATCTTCTCTTGCTTCTCTTTCTCTAGCTTCTTCTTCTTGGTCTCTACGTCGGTGAAATCTTCAAGGTTCTTGTTGATGTATGGAAATTCACCATCCAAAGGATTAGCAACACTCAGGTTCCCAATGTGACCGGTTGTTTGAGAAGGAGGCCTCTAGATTCCGAGTAGCTCTTGTCTCCTTTGAAGTTCCTCAAAAATGGGATCAGTTTGTCCTCCTTTCTCTGATTTTGTGTGTATCTTCTATCCACCAACTTGAAAATATATGCTCTTCTTTGTGGTGTTGGAATTTGTCTTTGCCTCTCCAATTCAGCAGTGCATTCTTCTTCAAGGTCCATAATTCTTGTGGCAATGAAGTAGTGATTGGCACTTTATCTATTATGCCAAATAGCTTCCCTCAAATCTGAAGCAACGTCTTCTTGGATGTGGAAGAGAAATTCAAGTCTTTTAATAGGAGGGTTTCCAGAATAGCCATGATTTGAATCCATGTGGCTCATATAGCCATTCAAATTCCAGAAATTTTCTCTTTTTTGAATTTTGAATTTTCTATTTTTGACCTTGCGGTCACATTCAGGTGTAGATGCTACTAAATCTCCCCACGGTGGGCACCAAAAAATTGTTGGCGAGGAAATTTTTGGGTGGAAAAACTTGTGGATTCCTTTCCAACACTCTGGAATCTAAGTCCCTCTACTTAACCGGTGCAGCTACCATATATGCATGCGCAGAGAAAATGTGGATTTCTGTGGTGGCCTTTTGGTGGGGATCCAACAGGGGCACTCCACTAACCCTGTGGTAAAGCTTGCAGATACTTGTAAGAGATAACTTTTTCTGAAAGTGGGAAAGGGAGTGAGAAAAGAGGTAGGAGAACTAATGTTGCAGGTAGGAAATTAGATTCTTGCACACACTAGTTAGAAAATTCATCACATGCATTCATGGGAAGAAACAACCCTGCAAATGGCAACAAGATGAGATAAGATTGTGAAACTCAAAGTTTCTAAAATCCTCATCAAAGAGGCTACAAAATCCTTCTTATTTTATTTATGCTTAATCAAAAGTTGTACATAGTGGAGAAATGGAGGAAATTGAGAAAAGGGGGAAATGGAAGAAAAATGGCTATCTCCTTTGTTCTCTCAAAGTACAATATACTCTTGAGTTTACAAGATCAATTACCACATACTATGGCGTGAAGAAGCCATTAAATATCCTCCAAGAAATGGTTACAACTTCTTCTTTGTTAGCAAGAAATGGTTTATAATTTCTTTTCAATCATTCGGTCCATTCAGATTCTTGATTCGTGAAGAAACGCCAATGGCGGAAAAACCAGAACTTTTCATAATGTAACCATTACACTTGTTTTGTAACTTTGAATTTGAACCATTCATCTTTCCTTTGAAACTTTAAATTAGAGTCGTACACGTGGGAGAAATTTACTTGGAGTGGGCGTGAGGATTCCTTTTGCATTTTGTGACTTTATAGAGATTTGGCATTTTGGAACATTTTGGCCCGCTCACCCGCTTTTGATATAAGCCTGACACATGGCTTCACTTGATTGGTGAAGGAGTCACAGGTCACTTTTATAATTTTACCTTTTTACAAAGAGGCTCAAATTCTCAAATCTCCCCGACGGCCCGCTTCCTTGCTTTGACTCTTTTGATGATGGGCTCAAGATTTGAATTTTTCCTTTAAGCCTAATCGGGGCTGCGGGTCACTTTTTAACTTTTTCCTTTTTTACAAAGAGGCTCAAAATCTCAAATCTCCTTGACGGTCTGCCTCCCTACTTTGACTTTCCAACGGTGGGCTCAAGATTTGACTTTTTCCTTTAAGCTTGATTAGGGCTGTGGGTCACTTTTTAACTTTTCACCTTTTTACAAAGAGGCTCAAATTCTCAAATTTCTCCGCCGACCCACTTCCAATTAGATATGTCCACATACCCATGGATAATGGAGCCAAAATTTGATGGGGAAGAAAACACCCGTCATTCCCAATTGTGGAAAAAATGTAGAGAAGAAGAAAAATCCACCATTTCACGCTTTGATTTTTAAATTTCTTTAAATTTACAAGGTTTGATGATTCATGGCCAAGAAATTTAACAAAAAATGAGGACAAGGTTAGATAGGAAAACGGAAAATTTATCAAAGCGTGCATAGAAAGTTTATTGAATTTCTCTATTTCATTCAAATGAGGATCAAAATATTCAAATTTGAAAAAATTTTTTGAGGGCAACACAAGAACTTATAAATATCTTGAAGGACAAGACGGAAAATTTATCAAAAGCGCGTCTTCCATATGAGAGTATTAAACAACTTCAAAGCATGAATTTCTCTATCTTTCCAAACTTCAACTTTACTTGAACATATAGGGTGAAAAGAAGAGGAAGAATATCGATGCAAAGACATTCTTGTAAATTTTTTGAAGGAGTACTACCTCAAAGCCATATCGTCTCATGGATCCACAAGAGATCACCATATGAGAGTATTTGAGACATATATGTCCCAACCAAGTATCGATGATATGGTTTTCAATGATTCATAATTTGACTCATTCTCACGATAAGAATATGAGAAGAGATAATTTGACTCATTCTCACGACCTACTCTCAGATTTCTATCATAGTCGATGATGAGCATGAAGAATATTCACACAAGAAAGATGAGCTACAAGGAGAGTTGTTCATTGATCTTGGTCATTTGGAAAATAATTCTTCACATCAATAATGTGCATCAACATCCAAAATGGGTCCAAAGCACCGTCAAGGACTCCCACTTGAACTCTCTCCCAGATACTTCATCAAGAGTCGAATAAGAAGAAAAATAAAAATAAGACAAATATCACACTCATGCATTCAATGGTTTACAACATCAAACTTCATACGGTTTGAGAGGCACTCAATCAACCAAAGTGGAAGAAGGTCATAGATGTTGAATATGACTCCCTGATTCAAAACTAGACATGAGAATTTGTTGATCTTCCTATAGGAAAGAATTCCATTGGCTAAAAATGGATTTTCAAAACAAAACAAATGGTAGATGGATCTATCGACAAGTAAAAAGAATGGATAGTTTCAAATGGATATGCTTAGCAAGAAGGAATTGACTATAAGGAGACATTTGCACCCACTGTGAAGATCAAAACCATCAGATTTGTCTATACACTGGGTAGCACAAAAAGGATGGAAACTTCAGCTAGATGGACATAAAAATTGCTTTCTTGAATGGTGATCTCAAAGAAGAGGTATACATGACCCATCCATAATTGTTTTTCAATGAGCAACATCCTAAAAAGGTATGTCATCTAATTAAGTCTCTTTATGGACTTAAACAAGCACCCAAGGCATGGTACATTAAAATAGATGATCACCTATTGCAGCATGGATTCACACATAGCCCTTATGATTCAAATCTATATATCAAAAATATGGGCACATAGATTGTCATTTTTTTTTTTGTATGTGGATGATCTTGTGATCACATGGAGTTTAGAAAATCTCATCAAAGATGTTAAGAATGATCTGAAGAAATCCTTTGACATGAAAGATTTGGGGATACTTCACTATTGTCTTGGCTTGGAGATATGGAAGAAGAAACATCACATTTTTATCTCCTAGATGAAATATTCCAAGACACTCTTGGAAAAGTATGGGATGTCGATTGTAAACCTATGTCCACTCCAATGGAGAAAGGTTTGCAACTTTCTAGATTCTAGGATTCACCTCAAGTAGATGGTACTCACTACAAGTAGCTTGTTGGGAGTCTCATTTACTTGAATTATACCAAACCATACCTATGCTTTGTTGTCAGCTATCTTTCCATATTCATGCAGGAGCCAAAGAAATGTCATTGGGTAACAACGAAGCATGTTTTGAGATATGTCCAAGGTATAGTTGATTATGGTCTAGAATATCATAAGAACTCTCAGTTCTTGTTGAAGGAATAAACCAACTTGGACTATGTAGGATCGATGATGACAAGAAATCAACTACATGATATGTTTTTCATCTCGGATCTAGACTTATCTCATGGATTAGCAAGAAGCAAATTGTTGTTTCTCTCTCATCCACTAAGGAAAAGTATTGTGCCACATGAGGAGTTGTATGTGAAGTGATTTGGTTGTCATATCTTGATTGATATGAATATTCCGAAAGAAAAGTCACCTATAATTCATTCGACAATCAAGGTGTGTTGAAGCTTATAAAGAATCTAGTTTTCCATGAAATAACTAAGCACATTGAGGTGGAATGCCATTACATTCGCGAAAATTCTTGAACCACCACACCCGGTTCGATCTTATCCAACAGATTCTCGGTAGTGATATAATCACCAAGTCTCTTGGAAAAGTGAAATTTGAATTGTTTCGAGGGTACATTTGTAAAAATAATGTAATAAGGGGGAAATATTAGGATACATACGTAAAATATATTACATTGTCTATGATGATGGTTGTTCCACCAACTTGTTGGTTTTGTCGATTCTAGTCGGTCTCATGTAACCTCCTAACCGTCTTCATTTGTTATATATACTCTTCTCCCTCAAGAATAATATATCAATTTCTTTGTCTTCTCATGCTCATCAAATTGTTACATACAATGAAACAATGCAGCCACCTCGTGATGAAACACATGTCTTTTGTGCCTTCTGCATAATCGTATTCCATGAGAAGTTGTTTCGTTCTTACATGTGGTCAAATACTTTATGGAAATCTATCAAACTTGTGCACTTGAATCAATTCTAATTAGATCAAGTGAATTAATCATCTGAAATAAGTTTAGGATTGATACAATAATCATATTTAAATGTAAATTTAATTGTGACTTATATTTTCCCTTTGGCATGGTGTTTTGTTTGCTTTCCTCTTTTTTCAAGGCATTTTAGTGTGTGTAGGTTATAATTTTTCAATTTTGATTGATTGTTTTTTTAAAAGGAAGAGAGAGAGAGAGAGACCCTTACTTCTTGGTGCATCACCATATGTTTATTTTCCATGTTCTCTCCCCTTTCCCTTGTAAGTATTGGACTATAGTGCAATAGTGAAATCATAGTAATTTGGATTAGAAGTTAACTTTCTCTGGAGGTTTGTCTCAAGCGGCCAAGGTGCCACACCTTGGGAAATTCCCATTCTTGTTGTTCATGCAACAATATTGTTTTGAAATTCCCATGCATGGGTTGTTTAACACGTTTTGGGTGTTAAATATCTCAGGCTAAATGCATTCAATATGAATGCATATGTTATTTATTTGAGGCTCTTACCAAACTACAATAGGATTTCTCAAAAGGATATAAATGATAAAAATTACAAATATTAGACATGCAAGTAGTATTTAATCCAATATGTTGTGTTCAATATGTATGGATGTGACACATATTCACAAGTAAAAAAATACTTCGATGACTGGAAGACATTGCAAAATAATCAACATCTAACTTTTCTTAATTTTTTTCTTTGCAAAATGTTGTGTAGGAAAAGGAAAACTCAGGAAACATCATTGTGTAAGTAAATGACAAAACTCCACCAATTAAGTCAAATTATATATAAAAGAATGTTTTTCAATAATATTATTGTAACATTGTGCCAAAACCTTTCGAATGGCATTCGAAGATCTTCATACGTGGCAGCAAGAGATACATTTCGAACAAGAAGTGCGAGTGGATCGTGTGTCTCTAAAGTGGTCTCTTTAATCACCATAGCGCCTTGGTGAAATACTAATGTTATGTCCACGTCATAATGGAATATCTTCAGGGAAGGATTGAATTTGTGGTTGAAATAGCTGAGCATTAAAACCGATTTTGACGCAATTGTCATTGAACCAACGGGCTTTGGTGGAAGGCACTGCAGCAAGCTGGAGCTTCCAGATCTCCACATGTCACGCAATGGTAGGAGGAGACCGATGCCCTGGTAGGAGGATATTGACGCTCTGATACCACCCTTGGGGAGAATTCGGCACCTAACACTGCGCCAAAGCCATTTTTAGTGAAGCACTTGAAAAAAGTTAAATTTATCCTTGCCTAGGAACGTGCATGATAGTTAGGCTGAACAGGGAAACGATAGTCAATTACATAACCACATGACAAGTCAATAACCGCTTACAATGTAATATGTTAATTAGTTAAGCTAACAAAATTTGAACTGTTTCAAGGGTGTATTTGTAGAAGTAATGTAATTAGGGGGATGTTAGCTTAAATACGTAATATGTATTATATTGTTTATGATGACGGTTGTTCCATCAATCTATTGGTTTAGTTTGTTTTAAACGGTTTCACGTAACCTCTTAATCGTCTTCATTTGTTATATATATTCGTTTCCCTCAATAATATATCAAGTTATTATGTTTTGTCACACTCATCAATTTGTTGCATACAATGAAACATTGTGGCTGCCTTGTGAGGAAACACGTCTTTTGTACTACACTGTAGTAATTGTATTCCATGAGAAGTAGTTTTGTTCTTTCATGTGGTCAAATACTTCACAAAAATCTATCAAACTTGTGCACTTGAATCAATCATAATTAGATCAAGTGAATTAATCATATGAAATAAATTTATGATTGATACAATAATCATATATTAATGTAAATTTAATTGTGGCTTATATTTTCCCTTTGGCATGGTGTTTTGTTCTCTTACGTCTTTTTCAAGGCATTTTAGTGTGTGTGGGTTATAATTTTTGAATTTTGATTGATTTTTTTTTAAGGGAGAGAGAGAGAGAGAGAGAGAGAGATCCTCTTACTTCATGGTGCATCACCATATGTTTATTTTCCATATTCTCTCCCCCTTCCCTTGCAAGTATTGGACTAGAGTGAAATATTAAAATCATAGTGTAAATTGGATAAGAAGTCAGCTTTCTTTAGAGGTTTGTCTCAAGTGGCCAAGGTGCCACACTTTAGCCACTTGATTAACACATTAAAAGGAAAGTACTTTCAACAATTATGTAGACATGATGTAGACTAAATGAAGTGAGCTATGTAACAATTATATCCTCGTGTTGTATCTTGAGGGGTAAATGAAAATCTTTGTAGGAAGTCATTTTATGTGAGGGTTGAACATGGAAGATGTAAAATAGCTAGTGTGTTTTCATTGATTAGAGTTAATGCATGGGTTGTTTAACACATTTTAGGTGTTAAATCCATTCAATATGAATGTATGTGTTGTTCATTTGAGGCTCTTACCAAAGCTATAATAGGCTTTCTCAAGAAGATATCAATGATAAAAAAGGTAAATATTAGACATGCAAGTAGTATAATCCAATATGTTGTGTTTAATATGCATGGATGTAACACATATTCACAACTGAAAAAACACTTCAATAACTTGAGACATTAGGAAAAGGGAAACTCAAGAAACATTGTTTTATAAGTGACTGGCAAAATTCCACCAATTAAGTCAAATTAAATATAAAAAAATGTTTTTCATTAATAGTATTGTAGCACTTTGTCATGAGAAATGTGAGGGACTTTGAAAATAGAGATGCATGTGACTTCATAAACAAGCAATGGAAAGTTGGTAAATGGAATAATTATTGTTAAAATATAATCATTTCCAATTGTTGTGAATGTACAATGTACGTATTGTTTATTTGTTTAAAGGAAAGGTAAAGTCTTTGAAATCTTTTTCAAATATGAGGTGCATATATTGTTATCTTTAAGATTTAAACTTGTGACCTTTATTTCAACAACACAATTTTTCTATAATTAAGTAATTTTAGATAAAAATTGAAGCTGCCAGATTGATTATGGCGGATTAAAGTGTCTACAATTGTTTCGGATTTGTCCTCGAGCATTGCCTGTCAACACACCGATGCGTCCAAGCTTGATCATTGATTCAGCAAATGCCTGTTTGAACTTATTTGGATGGGTGGCATATTTCACAGCCAGCTCGGACGTAACATCTGTAAATAGAAGCTCCTGATCTATTTGAAGAATGGCTTTGTTGTCGAGGAGTTGAGTGTAAAAGGCGTTGTCGAAAGAAAAGGGGTCACCGCTTTGGTGGAAGGAAAGCTTTGGATCTTTGCGTATGTCTGAGATTTGGTCTGGAGGAGGACATCGCGTCTTCAGTGACGTCACCAGCGTCGAATCCATTGTGGGATCCGCCCTCCCACTTCCCCGGAAATCGTACACGCGGTCACTAAAGAATCCGCAATGAGCGAACCCTATTCTATGTGCTCCTGCACTAGTCTAAACATTTAATACTATTTAATTATTATGATCGAGATTATTTATTTATCAAGTAGGTATTACCGAGAAGTGTGGCGAGATCAGTGATGTTGAGGCCCACCGCGTTGAAGACATTAAGAGCTGCGTCGATGGAGAAAGTTGGACCTGGAATCTTCACTTGTTCTACTTTCGACACCACTCCATCCCTTCTTCCACACGGAACCTTGTAATCTGCTCCCCCTGACTGAATACTTCATAATTATTAAACTATTTGTAAATAAAGATGCATATTGGTATCAGTAAATTACCAATGCAAGTGCATCGCGAGTAGCCAAAGCGAGAATATCAGCGCAGGAAACGAGTCCTCTGCAGAGTAGCTCCTCTTCCACTGATGCTTTGATTTCGTCTATCAACTCGAACCCTCTTAAACTCAAGTTGGGCACGGCATCCTTCTCCGCGATGTTATCCTCGGTGCTGTCTATTAGCACGGAAGCGTCACATCCCTGCAATAATATCTCATGATTATACCTCTTAAATCATAATATATCAAATGCAAGAAATATATATATATATATATATTTACATTACATACCCGAACGATACAATCATGGAAATGCAAACGTAACAGTCCGGCAGCGATGGACTTGTCCCTCACAAACCACTTGTTGACCACGCTTCTCACCACAAACTCCAGTTGGGGGCATGTTTTGTTGTAAAAACCCACCTCGACCCCTGCTGCTGCTGCTGCTTCTTCTACACCTCTAATGAGAAGAAGCATACATACCAGAAAATGCGGCATTACTTGTGGAGACATACCAGAGTGATGCGAATGATGGAGTGTTGACTCTAAACACACACACACACACACATATATATATGGATTATTAGTACAAGTTTGACTTATGAGTGAGGAAATTAAAGTACCAATGCGCAATGCCCAATTTCAATATGCATCACGTGAGCTCACGTGACCCTCACACAAAAAACTTACACCCAGCTTTTCTTTATTCGACGGTACCAAGTTTTATAACTCATATTTTATGTTTGACACAAAATTGTATGCTCACGCATATAAATGTCAAAATACGTAGTATTATGTTATACCTAGTCCCCAATAGTTCCCATTTCTCTTGTTTTAAAAAAAAAAGGAAAAAGAAAAAGATTTGGAATACTTTTTGCACTTTTATTGATAAATCTTAATATTAGCAAACACATCCGAGTGGTGTAATGGAGATGTCGAAAGTTAGGTGTAAGTTAAAGTTGAAGCAATGAATGAGAAACATTACATCGACACGAGGGAGATGAAGAAAGCAATAGGAGGAGAATTCTAGACCCTGGACATTTCATCTATGACATTTGTTATTCTCGTGACACAACTCGAATGCAACTAGGGCGTGATCGGTGAAAGGTGTACCCGAACTTGAGTTGGCATGAGATGTGACGTCGTTGTACAAGACCATTGTGTTAAACCTTGGTGCCTGCGCATGAAACTTCCCAACATGGTCTTGAACACTAACTTCTACGCAAAACCTCCCCACGAGGTCTTCGCTTGCATGCACAAAGACGAGTTACTAAATACTTTGATTTGTTGTTGATGAGTTTGTGATGTCCTCTCCCAAACCTTTTCCATCCATCATTAAATACAAAAAGGAAATGAGATTAAATGGCCTCACTCAAAAGTGTGTTGACCCAAAAATATGGAAGCTTACAAATGCTCGACCAAGAACAATGAAAATGAGACAAATTGAGAGACAAAAAAAGAAAATATTTTCATGTGTAAGGAATGGGGAAAAGCCCAAGTTGTGACCTTGAAGGAGTAGATAAAATGTCCCTAGTGAAGAAGAATGTGCATTACGAAATGACCTAAAAAATAACAAGAAATGCGACATTATGCATAGATTGGTTAACAAATATGCCATGTTTTTGCATCGGGTGGAGCGTTGCATGTTCTCTCTTTCCAAGGATGTCGTCATCTTGGAAGCTCACTCCTCGTTAAGCAAAGTAACTCGCCCCTATAGACACCGTGTTTTCAAAGCACCCTAGGTGACTTGCCTACATCCCTCACATTCATATCTCAAATATTAATCTAATCCTATCATTAAATCATAAACCTATCCTAAGTCATACCCTCACCCCCTAAAAACATTTCTACCCCCGTAAAACTTAATTACCTATCCTAAACCCCCTAACCACATAAACCCTATTTTAACCCATTCAGCCCTAACCATCCAACCCACCAACTCCCTAAAAACCTTCTTAATAATTTCCAATCGCATCCAAGCCTGAAAATCTTATTCAAAAGTGGTTAAAAGCACTTCCAAACGGGTTTCTCCATACTTTTTGGGTTTCCAATGACCCTAACAAAATCATCGGTGATTATAAAAGCAACATCAAACCTCCTAGTGAGGGATTCTTGGGCATTAGAACGAAACTCTATTACTTTGGAAACTTAGATGACATCATCATGATCATCTTGAGACCTTCAACATCCCCCGTCAAGTCCACGAAAACTCTACAAGCACCTTTGTAAGGTTCCTACGACATCCTTTTCAAGTATTCATCAGCCAAGGTAAGTTTTTAACTTGTGTTTCTACTTTCATCTTATCATTACATCATACAAAAGACAATATAAATCCCTACACCATTCAATTTGCATACAATTTGCATTTTATCAAGAAACTGATATTTTACACAATAATCGTCAGCGATTTATCAAAATCATTGGTGATTCCCCTATATCACTAGCCATCCCTGTCATTCTAACATTTTGATCATATTTGTCACATTTGTTTTCATTATCAATATGTTTTCTATCTAATCTACCTATTTCAAGGTTATATTTCTTTGTAGATGATTGTACTTTAGGTCAAGCACATCCAATTACAAGGATATATGATCTTCCCATCGTCCAAAAGCCCTTTGTTTGGGAGAAATTTGACATCACGCATGAATTTAGTCTTTGTGCCATCACCTTGACACCAAACGTTGAGGACATCAAGATCAACTTGAAGTCATACAAGAAGAATGGGATGCAACTGAACAGTTATGGTTCAATTACTTCGTGGAGTTTGAGATTGCTTTGACACCCTTGATTGGGCTATGTATCACATGGAACAAGATCTCTCTATCCCTTTGGAATTCTAGTCATTCCTTCATTTTCAATTATCTTATTATCATCATCACTTAATTGAAAAATGAGTTGACACCCTTTGAGGAAGCCCATTGGTTCTGGGATCGGCCTTTTCCGAGAAACTCATCAAATCTCTATCTAATATCTATTTTCTTCAGTTGTCTTTGCATGCATGTTCTTTCATTTGTTGGAAGGAAGAATTCCCATGTCCTGTTGTACATCCATTCGTCCCAACATTCAACTATCGGCACATGTATCGTTAAAACCTTTTATCTTTTAAGTTTCGGTGTTTATCATATAATTGACAACCGAGATTCACAATAAACATTCTAGCATGCCCGGTGGGACCGTCAGTCCCTTTTTATTTTATTTAGATTTAATTTATGTTCTTGCTTTCGTTCTTTTCAAATTATCTAATTTTTCATCTTGGAGAGATTTACTATCGCCTCTTTAAAAAGGCGCAACAAATTAAGGATCAAAAGGAAATATCGAAGATAGGTGTACATTTCTTTTCCTTTCATTTTCCTTCTAGCATCTCACTTTAGGTTGTTTTTTCTTCATCAAATTTAGTCATTCTTTTGGGTCTTAAAAAAAACCTTCATTCTTTTTCTCATATAGCTTAATTAGGGGTTAACACATTACATTCACAAATTCCCCTGCACACAATTGAACCACATCATAAATTAAATTTACATCTAACCCACTAAGAACAAGGGAACCTCATGCGCGCCCCCTATCACCCGGTGGGAGCTTTGGCGCTCACCCAGGCACGCGAGAGGGAGCCGAGTCTCTCTTTTATGTGAGTCTAGTGGAAGGCATAGTTCATGATTCTGACTTAGTGATTTAATAGACATGAAGAGCTATAGAGCTCAGGATGGCTTCTACACCCCTTCAGTCATAATAGAAACAAAGCGCATATAGAAATAATAGAACCAAGAGTTGTAAATCCACTAATATACTTAACCATTCAAGTGAGGTCCAGGATTATACAAGATCAAAAGTAGAGTAAAAACATGCAGATAATACAGAAGGAGATCTTAATGTAAACATGATGGTAACCTTATCATATTTATTCAGAGTCTTGCTACAAAGTATCACAGAGGGGTAGACCATAGTCATGCGCCATCTCTGGATTCATACATGTATTCCCACAAAACAAAAATTTCATTCCCCATTTTCCCCATTACATCCTTACTAGAATTCTTTACCCATTTTCATCCCATAGTTCTCATGCAGTAATTCTCTAGAGCTCTACTACCTCACTTATGTCTCTCTTCTTTGCCAAGGGCACACATATAAATAGGCCTCTGAGCTCTAACAAACTCCTCTGCAGCCTCAGATCTGGCCCCAAGTGTCAAGGTATGGGTCACCCCAGTGCATGCCTCTCCATGTCATGATTAACTTTTTGGATCTTTCTATCGCAAGGTATATTCCCTCCAGGACACCCTGTCGCCAGGTTGGAACCTTATCCAAATGGAACACGTTCTTCATGTGTCCTACCCAAAAGGCCAAAAATGGCTAAGTCCCAATTGTTCTTCATGCATGGTGCGTGTGCCCTGGGTTCTCCAAGAAGCCTTTTGAATACTGCCTTACGCGCCTTAACTTGCGCTTCCTCCGGCCATGTGCGCCTACGCCCTTAAGATTTGGAAGCTATGATAGGGGCCCAACATTACCCCACACTTCACCTATTCTCTACCCTCGGGAACCTTCTCAAAGAATGCAGTACAAAAGAATGCAAGGCCTTGCCTTGGAAAATAATGGGGGAAGAATAAAGAATGGGGAAGAGAAAGAATAGGGGAAAATTTCCTAAAGAAGAAGAAGGGAAAATTTTGCTAGAGGTTGGCCTCTAGTGTACTCCAAGTGCTGACTTCCTCCTGCGCTTTAGTGCAGATGTCACCAACCAAGGTGCTCACCTCATCGAAGGTTAGCCCCTCCCCTTGTGTGGTAATGGTTTCCACCACAGTCTCCAGTTCTTTAGCGTGATCTTCCAGGGCATCCATCTTCCTTGTGATGACCTTGTAGAGCTCTTTTAGCTAGGGTTTTGATTGAGACTCACCGGTTCTCAATGGCTTCAGATTTCTTTTCTACTTCGGCTATGATCCTTTCCTACTCGCTCGGCTCTATTGCCCTTATTCTTTTCTCTAAATTCCTTCAGCTCAGCTTCATCACTGGCAAGCAGTATGCTTGTCACTTTGTCTTTTTCTGCGCAATGGTCGTAAGTAAGCGACCCCCATGGTTTGTGTAGTTGTTCTTACGTCATGAGCACCTTGTTGTATTCGACCATGAGTGCGCGATGACCTTCAACTTGTCTTCCTTCTCCAAGTGCACACTACCTCTTTTGTCGAATCTAATGCCAAGGGCTGCCTCTCCATGGTGAGGATCCGAGTCAAGTCCTCTAGACATTCCAGGAGGATCTATACTTTTGTGCGGGAGGGTTAAGGTCAGGTGCTTCATGATAATCGATTGGGAGATGAGCTCCACCTTCTTGGAAACTTCATGTACCCTGGCCTTTTCCTCCTGAAGCTCCCTCTGGTTGAGCGCTGATTAATTTCTCAAGGCTGAGATCCTTCGTTAGCTTCACCACTTCTTCCTTCCTCTTCTCCAACAGGTCCTCCAAGACTCTAACCCTATCATTCCTGCCGAAGAGCCTAGCCTCGATTTCCATGGAGACTTTGTTGAGCGCATTACACACTTGCTCATCCGATAGTTGTTGTGTGTTTACAATGGGGTTGTCCCCCTTTCCTTTGACAACTTTAATACCACTCCTTGGTTAATCTTGAATTCAGGCTCATCGAGGTGGGAGTCGAATGCCCATGATAGCATCTTCCTCGTTCATGGGTATCCACCCTCGGGTCAAAGGACTCCATGGTGGTGAGCTCCTTGGTGGGCACGGTACTTTGGAAACACACGCGCAAAAACTTTGTTGGGGTCATCAATGTAACCCATCATTGTTCTTCCCCCTTCCATGCATTTACTTCCCATGCGCACGCCCTTGGGAATAGTTACCAAAGAGTTGGGCCTTTTGTGCTACCCACACTCTTCTCCCTCTACTCTTCTTTGAATTCACTGAGCACTAGCTCCGCTGCGCTCCAACTCCTCTTCGACTAGGGTATTGATTATCTTCTCTGCCTCCCTTGTTGCCTTCTCATTCACCTCCTCCTGAGTGAGCTTGGGCATATCTGGCTCCTTGGTACTAGCTCCTTCACTCCTCTCTTTCTGCTGCGCACCTTCCTCCCTTTGGGCACCCTTCCTCCTTACAAAGATGAAGGCATCATTTGTATCCTCTACTTCCTCTCCCTCCAAGTCATGGACATCAATTGGCTCTTGATCCACCTCCAACTCTTCCCCTTCAACATCATCCTTTTCACCTAGATAGGCATTTGGGTCATCTGCATCTTTAGACCCTTGTTCCTCCATTCCTTGTTCTTCTTCCCTTGCAGAAAACTCTGGAGTCGGGGATGTTGTCTTTTCTTCATCTGAAGGTTCTTCAGGGGATGGTGGCTTTGCAGGCTCTAGGTCTTTTCCCTGACCACCATTCTCCTTTTCTTCCGGACATAGGTACTCGGCCCGCAGTACCTACATTTTGCCTTTCCACCACCCCTTGTTCTTCCTCTTCTTCTTCTTCTTTCTCCTTGCACTTTGGCTGTTGGCTTCTTCCTTCCCATGGGGTCATCCAGGATGGATATTTCATTCTCTACGTATCGTGCCCTTCTCAAACTTTGGCCTTATGCGTAGGTAGATTTAGCGTGATGCTCTCTTAGCAATCAATAAGGTCATCGGCCTTACGATGTGCACATCTCGTGACATGTACCTTTCAACATGTACGTGCTTCCCTGGTAGACCAACTTCTTTCTCATCTCTCTGTGTTCACTTTGTCAAGGGTGGACAGGTTGAGTTTTAACTTCTTTGACTCCTTATACCTGTTCACTCCCACTGGAAAAATTGGGCAGTAAATGAGAAGGGGAGTTTGCACCAGGGACTCCAACTACCATCCACCAAGATGAATCTACCAATGCAGAAGTGTTGGTATACCATGAACTCTGCCTCTCCTTCAGTCACCATGGGGAGTTGCTCAGGGATTCACCATTCAGCCCCAAATGCATTCCTAAGGCACGTGTACCATTTATCCAAGCACACCTTGTGTACCCCTGTCATTGACTCACAAGTATACTTCTGGAACCTATCCATGTGGGTGAAGGGTCTTCATCGGGGTACTCCCATATGAACTTATCAGATGCATCAGCACCCCCGATTTCTGAGAACACAATGGTTAATAGAATGTTCCCAAACAATATCTTTCCTCCATTCTCCATGCTTGCTTATGATCTCATCTGCTATGTACTGGGAGATATTGTACATGGTGCCTTCCATGACCTTCTGTAGACATTCAACTAGGGCTTTCTCACCTGGGTCCACCTCTCTTGTCCATTCAGCTTGGAAATGAGGTGTGTGGCCATTTTCATCACCGGATCACTGATATCCGACGTGTCATAGTACCTTGATCCCTTCTTATAATCTTGGGATGTAATGGTTTCCTTAATTGCCTCCTCATCCTGGAGGTCATCTAAGATCGTGTCCCCTTTACAGCTTAGGCCTATAAAGTGTGAGATTAACTGGGAGTTATGCATTTTGCACCTGCGAAATAGAAGAAATCTTCATGTACACGCGTCATTAACCATTGGTACAGGCACTCGGGCTTCCAAGTATGGAAACTCATAAAGCTGGAGAAGCCCTACCTTCTCCATTTTCACCTTGACTACGTCACTTGTAGATCGGCATCCCATCAGGTGTTCATTTGTTTGTGGGGCGCACTAGCTCCAGTGCCATTTCCTTCACAATTATACTCGACCGGTGATTGTAATCGATTACGGTCATCTGTCTGATGTGGGACTCCCACTCTTGCCCTAGCAAAACCCCATCCGGTATTGCATCTCTGAGTACCATTCCTCATTGGTATCCAAAGGGATTTCTTCTTCTTTCTTCTTTCCTTTTCCCTTACCCTTTCCCTTCTTGGATTGTACTACAGGCTTATCAATTGGTTTTGTGGCCATCATTTTACCCTTTTCTTTCATTCCCTAGTTACTTTTGAGTTATTTGAGAGTTTTCCTCACGCGCCCATGCCCTAGAGTACAAACCCTAATTTTGATTTTCCTCCTTCGATCACGGTGTTCTTTCACAACGTTCCCCACACCCATGAATCACTTCGCTCTGTTTGTAGATCTAGCAGGACCGATTGCGTGTGAGTTTTGAGATTTTCCTTCGCATGAGTTAGCTCTCGAAACCCTAGCTCTTGAAAGAAAATCATTCTCCTTGTTTTCACAAAGTAAAATAATGAACTACCCATCCTTGTATTTATAGCTTTTCCCACTTTTACGCATTAAAGGCTAGGCTACCTACCACCATATACGACAATATTTAATGTGGCATTTTTCAAACAAACCCGACTTCAACACTTTTCCTTGCGTGCCCAATCCTTGCGTGAAAAGTTTTTCACCCGCGCCCAATCCTTGCGTGAAAAATTTTCCAACCTTCTAGCATGCAGACAATCCATCTTGATAGAAGACTCTTGCATGTGTGTTACCGAGCTAAAGGCACCTCTTCCATCCTCATGATTCTTGCTTTCACCTACCTCATGTTTTTGCGCTTTCTCCTTTGTACGTGGATTTCCAATGTAACTTTATTTTGTCATCCATCTGCCTTCCTAATGCATCTTTTCAACAGGGCCAGTTCGAATGGTCTACCAACCCAATCCTCCTGCAGAATAACTTCATGCCTCTTTTTATCACCTCACCCCACACTAAATCGATGCACGGTCCTCTGTGCATTCATAAGTCAAAAAGTAATAAGGTTACTAGTGCCCAAGGCGCAAAACAAGACAACAACGTGAAAGGGAAAAACAAGAAAGGAAAAGCATAAAAGGAAATGCTAAACTAATTGGGAACTACCTTATTTACAAACACCAAGAAGCATTATTTATAGTAGGGCTTCAGCCTACTCCCATTGAAGTGTCTAGGTAATTTTGTTCCATCCAGCACTTGTAACTGGCACGCACCAAATCAAGGATGTATGAAATTACATAAGGACCCAACCAATGCACCTTCAATTTTCCAGGATGGCGTAGAAATTTTGAATCATATAGCAATACCATCTGGCCAACCTCAAACTATTTTTTTTTAATGTGGCGGTCATGCCATGCCTTTTGCTTAGCTTTTTTAGTTGTTTGGCTCCATCTTGCTAGTGAGTGCCTTTCATCCAACTTTATCAATTCATCAATTCTTTCTTCCAGTGCTTGTTCATCATCCAACCCTCCTGCGCGTGCTATACGCAGAGATGGTAACATGAATTCAACCGGAAAAAAATAGCCTCCACGCCGAAACACCAGTTGAAATGGTGTGGCCTTGTTCAACCTTTTATACATTGTTCTGTATGCCCAAAGAACTGCTGACACCTTGTCATCCCAATCCTGCCTACCCACATCACATATCTTAGTCAATGTGTGACTAAGGATTTTTTGAATGCCTCTGTAGTCCCATTTTCCTGAGGGTGATAAGGGGTAGTCTTGTGATGGGCTACCATGAATTCTGCCAATAGAATCCTGATTGTTTCATTTAAGAAGTGAGTGCCCCTATCACTTGTTAAACTTAATGGGCACCCATACCTACTGATAATGTTCTCCCACAAAAATCTAGCAGCCATGGCTGCGGTGCAATCCTTAGTGGGCGCGGCCTCTGCCCACCTTGTCAGATAATCAATACAGGTAATGATATACCATGAGTTAGTCCTTCGCATAGCTTGGTGAGATTGGTCTGACAAAATCTATTGCCCACTTTTCAAAAGGTTCCATGCACTGGTGATGGGGCACAAGGGCATCTCATCCCTTTTTCCAGGTTTTTCGAGGCATTGGCAGTGGTCACAGGCCTTGCAAAACTCAATACAATCCTAGTGAATCATCTCCCACCATAGTCCAGTGACTAGGATCTTGCACATGGTTGCATTCCCTGCATAGTGTCCTCCAACAATCCCACCATGGGCTTCTATTATAGCTACACGTTCATGTTCTAATACGCACCAGGTGCAAAAAACCTCATCATGGCCCATCTTATACAAATCCCCATTGATCAACATGAAGGGTGTGGCGTATGGCTAACCTTTTCCTTTCCAGAGCATTCATCCCTTCGGGTGCCACACCTTCTTTGAGAAAAACAACAATGTCTTCTAGTTCTGAGGGCACACGCCATAACCTTGAATAGTTGTGCATCGACATGGATTCCTCGATACTCTGCGCATCCTCTCCCGAATCAATCCTTGATAAATGATCTGGCCCACAATTGTTCTTTCCCAGTTTTACCACCACTTTGAATTCAAATTCCTGAAATAAAAGTACCCAACGGCATATGCGCCCTTACAACACTGCTTTGTTTACTAGATACTTCAAGGCCATATGGTCAGTGTAGAATATGAAGGGAGTTGCCAACAGATATTGTCTAAATTTGTGGAGCACATAGATCATTGACAATGCCTCGTGCTCGGTCATTGTATAATTTTGTTCTGCTTGGTGTCAACTTTCTACTTGCAAAACACAAGGGATGATCAACAATCCCTCTCTGGTTGAGCAAGAATGGCTCCCATTGTTGTACTAGAGGCATCCACGTGGACATGGAAAGGTTTATCCCAGGATGGGAATCATAGAATCGGTGTGGTGATAAGCCTTTCTTTTAGAGTGTCAAATGCCCTCTGCTTGTGCCTCTCCCCACTGAAAGGCACTCTTGTGTCTGAGAAATATTTCCAAAGGCACGGCGATCTTGGCATATCCCTTAATGAACTTTCTGTAGTACCCAGTGTGTCCAAGAAATCCACACATTGCTGCTTTGGCTGGTAGGCTCCCCTAACCCTACAATAACTACAACTTTTTGGGATCCACCAGTAAGCCCTCTTTGCATATGATATGTCCCAACAATGTTCCAAAAGGAGTTGCAAAGATACATTTCTTGATGTTGAGGGAGATCCTCAACTGCCACATCTTTCAAACATCAACCTCAAGTTATCACAATGGTCCCTTACCAATCCATACACTGTCCAATCATCCAAATATACCTAAAGGAACTTGTGGATGAAGTCCTTAAATGCTTGTACCACTATGCATGAAAATACAACGGGCGCATTCTTCAACCCAAAGGGCATGACCGTGTATGTAAAGCTTCCCCACTCGGTGGTGAAAGTTTTCTTTTCTTGGTCTTCCTTGCAATCCTTACTTGGTGATATCTTGAGAATCCATCCGTAAAGGAATAGACCTCGCGCCCAACAACTCCTTCCAAAATCTCTTCAGTAAAGGGGGTGGGAAAAGGATCTATGATACAAACAACGTTTAATTCCCTATAATCCACACATATCCTAATCCACCCATCCTTCTTTATGTTGATCACCATTGGACTTATCCACTCTGATTCCTCCACAACCTCAATGATACCGGATGCTATCATCTTGTCTAGCTCTTCTTTAACCCTTACACGCATGTTGGGATTCATCCTGTAAGGCCTCTTCCTAACCAGGCACGCACCATCTTTCAAATTTATCCTCATTTCCCCCAATGAATGGTGGACATGCCTTTCAACTCATGGTATCCACGCGGGAATAAATCCTCAAATTCATGCAAGAGATCGATGATCTTTGATACTTCCTTGTCCGACCAGTAGTCCCCAATGATAGCTTCCTTGGGCTCCTCTTCCGAGCCGATGTTAACTTTCTTGGTTTTGAGTGGTTCATGATACGCGCGTGCACATGCATCCGCACTATCAACTACTTCACGTGCCCCAACCGAATGGTTGACATTCAGGCTTTCCATCTCCTCTCCATCAACAACGTATACCATCTTTCCTTTCTCCTTTTCACATGCGCGCTCGAATTGTATGTCTTCTGGTTCCTCCTCTTCGAACCGCACTTCTAAGCTAGGTCCACCAAGTAAGTTTACTAACCTATCTTCCACCATGGCACAATCCCCAAGTGAGGTGCTTGATAGTCTGCAACACCTCATCAACTAGTTGCTTGGTACTTTGGTACTCGAATGTGTGAACCAAGTCAGCCACTAATTCCTGCCAACTTCCCATTTGGTGGCGTGTTTCAGAATGGATATACCAAGCACGCACACAACCTTGTAGTGTCGAATATAGCTTGTGCACCCAAAGGGAGGGTGGTAAAGCTTTTGTGCCTTCTCCCCAGACCCTCTCACATGCCTGGATGTGGGAAGAGGTGGGTCCATTGCCATTGTAATCCTTGATAGTGGTGGGTATGTTACTTTTTGAGAATCAGACAGTGAGCACAATTCAAACTTCATGCCATTCCAACAAGTTCTCACTATGTGCATGGCCCACCACCTTGCTTGTTGTGCCTATCAAAACATAACCTAGCATACTTCATCGCTCGTCCTCCCTCCAGTGAGCTTCCATCTCTCTCAAAAATACCTCAGGGTATGCATCCCCAGAATACTTGGTTATTACCTTCCCTCCCAGGCACCAACTATACACACCATTGTTACCTTGGTTACTGATCCTTTCAGATGTCACCCAATCAATTCATAAGTCCCATGCGCCCAATTATCACATGCTATACTGGTAGTATCATTGATAGATTGAGCATCATCAAACTGATGACTCCTTATGTAGGGTGGATGGTCTCTGGATCTCTTATGGAGCGCACATATATTCTATCCATAGGACTTCCTCCCCAAGGGGTTCAATATAGGGGGTGGACTTCCCATCAACCAGTGGTATAACTACCCACTCTTCCTTGTTTTCAAAGCTTATGTACCCCTTGTTAAACTAGAGATCTGCATTATTCTTATAACACCACGGGCACCCAAGTAGAGCTGGGAAATTATCTACCTCGGCAAGTGCCAAGACTTCAAAATCCCCAGTGAACCTAGTCCCTTGAATGGTAATGGTCACATCCTTCAAGACACCTATGGGCATTGCCTTTGTCTTATTTTCCATATACAACACATTTGAAGATGGTTGTAATGCAAGTCTTCCCATTTGATGCCAGGCATCCAGAGTGAGAACATTAACCTCCACGCCTATGTCAATGAGGATGTTGTTAAGAAACCATCCATCCACTACTGTGTTCGGGTAATCTCTTTGTCATAATCAAGGCTGTGAGGTGGGAGGTTTGCATGCAGGATCTACCTTTCGTGTTCTTCCCTGGCGCACGACACCTTTTCTCTCAACCATGCCCTAGCAGGGGAATAATATTCTCCTACCTCAGCAGTTTACACACCTCCTTAACCTCATCCAAGTCATCCCTTGGTGCTTCTATGGTTCTCCTTTTCTCATCCTTTCTAGTCTACTCTTTTAAGCATTGGATCTCCCCTTGTAAACTTTGAATTACGTCCATGGTTTCCTGGTAGACTTCTTTCTGGTGAGCCGGGTTTGGATACTTCCCATGTACTACTTCTTCTCTCGAAACCAGAGGTCTCTGCCTAGGCACTTCCCTTGCGTGCACGGATTCCACCCTTGTTGTTACCATAACAGGCTCTAGTTCTGATTCACGTATTACTCACGGAAGCCATTGCATGTCAGCCTTCTTAATACTCACCATGGCAGTGCCCTTATCCTTCTAGTACTTTGCTAACTCATATGTTCGTATAACTCTGGGCACTCTTCGTACTTATGTTTTTTCCACACCAGGAGCATTGTAGAAGATCTGGACATTCGCGCTTATAATGGTCTATGGCTCCACAATTAAAACATGTCCCACGCGGGAACTCACTTCTTCCTCCATGGTTACCATGACCACAAAATCCTCCATGAAACCCTCTTCCACACATCTCCATCTCTGTGCTCCTCATACCGACATTCATCCCCTTTGGAACTACTTGGCAATGCTAGTCTGCGCACACCAAGATCAATTACCTCATGAATCTGGTCAATCAATCTACAATCCTTGGTGTCATGTGTGGTTGAGGTACATATTTTACAATAACAAGATACATTTTTATGGATCACACACTTTGCAACAGGGGCACCTACTTGCATCATGGTCCTCGTGACATATTTCACAGTTTACTACTACGGTGCGTACCACCTTCCGAGTACATATCCCACCATTATCCTTTGTGTGCCCTTCTACATTACAATCCATGCACCACATCCCTCCATGAATCTCTAGAACTATGTTGGCAGATAATTTCTCCAATTGCTTAGCCATGGCAGCAATAATCTGAGCCTCCAGAAATGGGCTAACACCAGTGTCAACACTACTAACTGCCTCAGCATAAAGTAGCTTCCAACGCTTCACGCGGGTCCGTGAATGTTTTATGAGATAAAGCCCTCCTAAAGGGTGTGATCAACCCTCGAAAAACCACTTGAGCATGTTGTGAAGGGTGGATATCATAAGACAATTTAGACAATAGAGTTTTAAAATGTGCATCATATTCCCACACGCTCTCTCTGCCATTCCTTGCTGGATTTCTTTGAGAGAGCTAATGCTCTTCTGTTCAAACTCAGGTATGTGGAATTCCACCAAGAATGCATTTCTCAGCGTGGTATAATCCACAACAGTTTGATGAGGGTCATACTTTCTATACCAACTATGCGTGTCCTTGCAAGGTCATCACAAATTGACTGGCCTTTCGATCCTGGGTCATGATTCCCTTCACGCACCATAGCAGCTCACACTTATGCACATGCTCCACGGCATCTTCTATCCCATTGTAATCTGGTAAGTGTAGAGACATCTTGAAAAAGACTTGAGGAGGTGGCTGAGGCCCCTACCCTCCCGATCCAGTCCCTTGGTTTCCTCTGGTGTTTCCTCCTCCACGGATCCACTAGATCCTGAGCCACCAGCTCCACCACTTCCACCTCCAGATCCTCCTGTGTTAGGTATAGGGCCTATGTTTTGTCATGCCAAATGCTCCCATCATCCCACTAAATTACACGTCGATAGTTTGTGAACTAGTACCACTCCCAGTCGTAGTTCCTCCACCACTTCCTAACGTGCTTCCAAAACCAGCTGTATATGTGCCTTGTCCAAACATTCCACCAAATACCGAATAGTGTGTGAAGCCATAGAAGTCCCAAATGAGAAATTGTATGTTCTAGGCACCGATCGGTTGCTTCCACTAATATCAAATGGATCAACTGTACTTTTCCCTCGTTCAAACAAACCAAGCACCAAGGTTCGGTCATTGGGTGGGGTCAGATGCGTGCCAATGACTCTTCTCTCTCTATGCGATGGACTCTCATCAGAAGCCACAAGGTTTTCTCTCCCACGCTTACCAAGATGGGGTACCATAGACTGTTCGGGTTCCACATCCTCCGCGTGAACCTCAACTCCTTTCCACCATGTCTAGCTCCATAACCCACTTGTAATCCCATGTTTTCTATCGATCTCCTTTTCACACACTTCATTATACTTGAGTCGTCTCTCCTCCCTTTCCTGTTCAGTCGTCAGATCAACCATCCTTCCCCAACCTGGCTTCCTCACCTAGCGCTCAGGGTGGTTTAGCCGGCCATAGGAAATGCCTCTAAACCCATGGTTACCATCAAGATTTTGATCATAAGGGGAATAACATGCAAAATGATCCCTGGGCTCTCGCAAGAACTCAAACTCAGCAACTTCTAGATAGGAATACGTGGAAATGGCATATTCCAGAGTGTAGCTAGTCAATACTCCCTTCCACCAATGATCTATAGCATGGGTCCACGTTAGATCAGCATCTTGTAGGTTCTGATACATTTCTTGGGTCCAAGGGTGTGATTTATAATGCCACCCCAATCTAGATGTATAAGTGAGAGCCATTCAAATAACTCTACTGGGAAACAACAGAAGAAGGTTTCATACAACTCATGATAAAGAGTGTCTTCCACCCATCTTCATGTATCAAACCTAGATCCGGTACTAAATCTCTAAGTGAATTCATCCTCCATGCTCTTAAACCAATCTTCAACACCTTTAAGTGTTAAGCACTCTGCCATCACTTTTTAGAGATCATGATATATGCCATGTTCCACTACAACTTCGAAAAGAGGTCCTAGCAATGGAACCAAGATGTAGTCACTTTTGCACCCACTAAGAACAAGGGAACCTCATGCGTGTTGGCCTATCACCCAGTGGGCACTGCTTGGGTGCTCACCCGAGGCATGCGAGAGGGAGCGAGTCTCTCTTTTATGTGAGTCTAGTGGAAGGCATAGTTCATGATTCTGACTTAGTGATTTAACAGACATGAAGAGCTATAGAGCTCAAGATGGCTTCTACACCCCTTCAGTCATAATAGAAACAAAGCGCAACATAAATAATAGAACCAAGAGTTGTAAATCCACTAATATACTTAACCATTCAAGTGAGGTCCAGGATTATACAAGATCAAAAGCAGAGTAAAAACATGTAGATAATACAGAAGGAGATCTTAATGTAAACATGATGGTAACCTTATCATATTTATTCAGAGTCTTGCTACAAAGTATCACAGAGGGGCAGACCATAGTCATGCGCCATCTCTGGATTCATACATGTATTCCCACAAAACAAAAATTTCATTCCCCATTTTCCCATTACATCCTTACTGGAATTCTGTACCCATTTTCATCCCATAGTTCTCACAGTAATTCTGCAGAGCTCCACTACCTCACTTTCTCTCTTCTTCTTTTTCCAAGGGTGTGCATATAAATAGGCCTCTAAGCTCTAAAAAACTCCTCTGTAGCCTCAGATCTGGCCCCAAGTGTCAAGGTATGGGTCACCCAGGTGCATGCCTCTCCATGTCATGATTAACTTTTTGGATCTTTCTATCACAAGGTATATTCCCTCCAGGACACCCTGTCGCTAGGCTGGAACCTTATCCAAATGGAACATGTTCTTCATGTGTCCTGCCCAAAAGGCCAAAAATGGCTAAGTCCCGAATTGTTCTTCGCGTGGCGCACGCCCTGGGTTCTCCAAGAAGCCTTTTGAATACTTCCTATGCACCTTAACTTGCGTGCTTCCTCCGGCCATGTGCACCTACACACCCTTAAGATTTGTTCCAAGGGACTAGCATGAGAAGGAGGTGTATGAAAATAAAACCTAAGCTAAGGGGAGGTGATAGCACCTAAAAGAGGGGGATGAACACTCTCAACCGAGTAAAAAAGGAAAACATGTGCATAGAGGGAAAAAAACATGTCACCATCTAAAATAACATTCACACACTCATTTCCATGAAGCACAATGGAAAAGAAACTTGTAAGGGACATAAAATACTCAAAAAAAAAAAAACAATTCAAGGGAAAGGCAAGAAGATGCAATAAAATGTGAAATAGGGAAGAGAATAATAACAAAATTACACTTTTATTGCTTCCAAAATATGCACATTCGATTACAATGATGAAGGAGGAAAGTATCCACATTCAAAGAGCCAAATCTGAGGCCTACAACTCAAAATGCCAAGGAAAAATGATCTAAACAATGTGTTATCCATTTTTTCCCTCCTAACAAAATGGACAATCGGGGATATCTAAATTTGAGGACTGTGAGCTTCACAAAGTAATCTATGGAGATGTAAGTTCACTCAAATTTTCAGTTCAAGAAAATTGGGAAATGACAGAGAAATTGGCACTTCGAGCGATTAAAAGGCCCCCACCTCTTTGGTCTCATTTGCAAAAAGAACAAAAAACTTGCCAAAAAATGGTAAAATTGGGCAAAATTGACAAATTTGGTCATGGGAAATTTTATTCAAAATTTTCTAACTCTTAGTCCCTACGAAAATCCTAAAATTTGGTCAATCTTGGAGAAAAGGGGCTGAAATGGAAAATGATGGTGTGAGTCGGATTAAGGGGAGCAAGTTGAAAACGAATGGTTAAGTAGCTCGGTGAGTTGGCCGAGTTGCGGAGGTATCACCAAACACAAAGAAGAGGAGGTTGGAAGTTTGTATTTCGGATTCAAGTTAAGTGGTCTTAGTGAGCCCATTTGGAATTGGGTGCTAGAGAGGGCCTTAGTTCCCACGGGGGTCGAGGCAAGCCACACAACACTGCGGCAAGTCAAGATTTGGAGTAGGGAGTTTAATGAAGCGCGGGAGTTAGGTTTGGGCTCACCCGGGAGCTCAAGGCTAACGTATGCATATTGCATCATTCAACAAGTACAAGAGATCCTAGCCCAAGTGAAACTCTAGATGGATGGGGTAGTTAAGGCCAAAATTTCCGATTCAAAGGTGAATGAAAGGTTAGCGGTGTAAGTGGGTATGGTGGAAAACTAGGGCCCGTCGGGAATGAGGAGCTTAGTTTCAGAAATTTTCACGTTCCTATGGTATTTAAAATACCGACTAATAAAAATGACCCCCCACCATAAAAAAATTAAAACAACTAAAGTAGACTATGGTAAGATTAAAAAGCAAAGGTGAACTTTTTAATTTTGGCCAAAACGAGCCCCAGAGCCCGCATTGCTCTAACTCAAGCTCTTGAACTAAAAATGGACAAATCATATATCAAAAGAGTCATTTTTTGATTCTCTATAACATGGAATGGAGAAATAATTTATTTTATAGGGGTGGATGGGTGAAAAACAAGCTAAAATACTTATAAATAAAATCAACACTTCCAGGTCATTTTGGGGCAATAAATAAGTTATGGAGTTTTTTTCTTGTTCCACAAGGTAAAGGACAAGATGTTATGGGCTTAGAAAGGCACCCCATGAATTTGGTAGGCCATTAAATGCATTTTTGTGGTGGTTGAAGATGGAACTCGAGTATCTCTCCCCTTTTCTCATATATTGTAAAAATAAGCTCATTTTTAGCAGTTCAACTTCTCTATTCTAGCTTCTTCCCTTCTTTCAAGGTATTGCAAGTGTTGTAAGCTAAAATATACCATTTAGAGCATGTAACAAGAGTATTTTATTCCTTTTCTCTTGAATGTAATGAATCATGTTAAATTTAGAGCAATATAATCAAGCTTGTGGTTAAGTATCAACCCTTTCTTGTGTTTTTCTTGCATCATATGGCCTCTACTGCTTTGCATTTTTAAGGTGATTTATGTTTTCATGGTTTCTTTAGTGCTCTAAATGGTTTTATTTCACTGATTGGATGTTGTGAGTGTATGGAATATATTGTGACATTGTGAACATCCTATATTTCTCCCCATTTTTACTCTATCCCAGTTTTGGAGAGTGTTGAACCATCCTTTCTTGGTGTTATCACCCCCTAGTGTAGGATTTTATCATTTTCATGTTATTTCCTCTTCATTGGTCCCTTGGAAATGATAGAATAGGCTTAGATACTAGTTTTCCCTTCATTAGAGTTAGTTTTTGCACTAGATTAGGATAAGAACCAGCTTTCTCTAGAGGGTTGTCTCAATTGCAAGGTCCCACACCCTAAGACAATCCCATGTTTTTCAAGTTACATTGATTGCTCAATTATCCACATTCAAGCATTCAGGGTTGTTGTGATTTTGACATAACAGTTTTGGCATGCCCGGTGGGACCACAGGAAGTCTTCATTTTTGTAGCAAGATTGATGTGATCTTGTTGTAAATTCCAACCTTGAAGTTTTGTAACAACACATCTAACGACTCCAAGCGAAATGGTTTTGTGGTTTTAATATCCCAAGTGTGTCTTATTCTATGAGAAGAATTAAAATACATCCTAGAACTAGAGAAGAAGGTTTTTTTGAATAATTTCAGCTTTCACCGAGCAAAGGAAGGAGAGGAAGAAGAGTCCAAAGATATCCATCTCCACCAAACATAACGTTATCAACACCTCCCTCTGGTATGCCTTTTATTCAATCAAATAGAGCCCTTAGACCGATCAAAATGGCACACCAACAACCACCACCACACAAAATCCTTTTTCAATTTTACATGTAGCATCCCACTTGCTCTCTAGGCACAAAATTTAATCCTAGTTACACATTGAAGAATATTCCATACTTCATGGGGAAAACCACATAACTCCTATTGACCACATTCAAGATATTGCAAATTTTTGTGCCATTTATGATGTCAATGAGATAGATGTGGAATTCAAATTATTATCATCTTCTTTCAAAGGAAAATCTCTACAATGGTTTAGGAGCCTAGGAGCAGGATCAATTAATAATTGGGATCAATTGTGTACAACTCTTTGTGGACAATTTGGAGAAAAATCAGAAAACTTATCTCTATTGGAGAAATTAACTACAATCAAAAGGCACTAAATGAGCAAATGGTTTATTTCAACTTCATATTTTTAAGAACATGGATAGGATTCTAATTTTTGTGAGGTAGATAGTTGAAGGTGTTTTCCTCTACTTCTTAAAAGCCTTATATTTTGATATAGCCATGATGATACAATCTATGGGAGGTACAAATTTTCTCACAGACTTATAACATTTCTATTAAAGCTAAAAATTGTTTAATTCAAGCCGATAAACTTGCATCTAGGCCACTTATTCCTCTTTATCAAGAAATGAGGAATCTAAGCTCTAGTCAAGCATCTATATTAGCTCTTATTCCTAATCCAAAAATTAGAGTTCAAATGAAGCCTCTACCTCTTCTTCCATCCCTTCAAATGAACTCCGGAGGGTTATGAAACAACCTGCAAAAGTTAGGCAATGAATTGGTAACACTCAAAAGGAAGCATGCCCAAAATTTTAGACCCTATCAGCCTCAAGCCCAACTAAATAGGCCTCCATATCAGCCTAATACGCCACCTACTCAAGCTACTAATTAGAATCGGGAAAACCTCCAGCTAATAGACCATTTCAGCCCTAAAATCCTAATACTTATTCCTCATCCAGAGATTTAGTCTCAGTTCAAAATAACATGGCACAAGAGTATGAATGGTGTTTTCCATGTAACTAACCTCAAAATCAAGAAAAATGTTTTAATGGTGCTCTGAATCAAACATTGATTGTAACAATTATTGGTGTGTCTCAAGAAACAAAATCAAAAGGAAAACAAGTAGAAAAAAACACACAGAAGTACCTCCAGTGATAGTTCATTGGTAAATTGGCAAGTGAGGATTTCTATGGAATTGATCAAGCTCCTCCTCAAATTGTAGTAGCCAATACTATGTCCAAAAATAGAAATATAGAATAAGGACACTCATCTAATCCAAGTTCTTCTCAGCACTCTATCACTCTATAAGGTGTTAGCAATCAAAGTGCAGCTCCAAATGTGTAGAATCAACCCAATCCACCTTCTAAATCAGCTCATGTGCCGATTGTAGAAACCAATGTGTAAGAGAAGGTTGTACCAAGAAAGGAAAGAAAAAATATAACTCTTCTTTGTTCAATATCATTGAGAAAATGAAGAAAATGAATGTGAATATCTCAATGTGGGAGTCATTATCTATCCCGGAAAAAGAAATCTTTTGTAAGTAGCCATGGAAAATTGGTCCACATTAAATAAATCACCCAAGGATCAAGAAAAGGTGCTTAGTAATACAACTCAAGAATGCATTCAAGGAGGTCAACAAAGTAAAAAAATGAAGCCTCCTCCATTCTATAGATCTCTGATTATTGGGAGAAATCTCACGCACAACTGCATGATCGATTCGGGCAAGCGCTTTTTGATGCCCAAGAAAATAACCGATCAATTGGGCCTTCAGTATGAAGTCATTTCTAGAGTTGTAGTGAAATTACATGGAACAACAGTGACAATTGTTGGTGTGATCAAAGGATTAAGCCTTACATTGCATGCATGCCCCAATTTCATAGTCTTGCAAGATGTCATTCATAGACTTTCCACCACTCTTTGCTTTATGCCTATCAAGGGACGTCACCACTAAAATTGGAGGCTACTTGTCTGTTGACTGGTCACACATGCTCTTTAGAACAAGGTATGGGGCTAAGGCTATAATAAAATATGAAGTTATTGCAAATTTCCATATTGAACCTCATGTGCCCATCCCAATCAATGAAAATTGTTCATCATTTGATCGGGAGTATCCAAGAATTTTGGATACAAACACTAAGGTCGAGGTATATCGACTTAACTCTTGATGAATGGGAAAACAAAAGGCATGGCTACGACCCATACAAATAAATGGAAGAAGTTGAGTTGGGAATTTATTGCTTGTAAGAAGAAAAAACCACAACTCCTAGCATCACCAAATGAGATGATAAGGATGATAACTAAGTATGACATTTTTTTCTTTGATGGCTCAAAGCTTAGACAAGGTTCCGGAGGGGGAGTAGTTCTTTATTCACCCCAAGGTATAAAGTATTATTCATCCTTCTTTTTTCAATTTAGTTATTCAAATAACATGACTAAATATGAAGCATTGATTCAAGGGTTACATTGGGTAAGGAAAAGAGGTATTAAGAACTTGCAAGTTTTTGGGGACAATGAACTCATTATAAATCAGTCGAGGGCTCAACGCTACTAAAAATGATCTTCTCAAAGCTACAAGAACCAGGATGGGATCTTATTGAAGACTTCAAATATTTTAAGATCATCTTCATCCCGATAAACAACAATGATGTCTGCGGACTAATATTGAAACAATTGGGGCAGCATTTGATTTTTTGACATTATTAAGAGTGATCAAACTTGGCATCATATCAAAGTGGTCATAAGGCCAGCTATTTCAGATAACAATACAAGTTGGCAAGTATTTGAAATTGATCAACAGATCATAATTTTTCTTCAAGAAGAAGATGATTTCTCTCTAAGAACCAAGACAAGTTGAAACAACGGTATGGAGAGCATGTGGTTTAGGCTGATAACAAACAATCTCCATAAAGGTATGGTGACTTTGAGTCAATATTCAACCCCAATGACCAATTATAGAAAGATAAATAAAATATTCAAGTCAAGGGTGAAGACTCATAATCAATTTTAGTAAGCAAAGGTAAGATGATGAAAATTGGCAAAGTGAGTACTCAACAAGAAAAATATGATTTTATCCAACTTTTTCGAGAATTTTTAGATATCTTTTCCTAGAAATATAAGGATTTGAGAGGATTCAATCCAAAATTGGCACAACATACCATTGGGCTAGATCCAAAATCCAAACCCATTAGATAAAAACAAAAGTGGTAAATCCCCACATTGAACCTCTCATGAGAAAATAATTGAATAAGCTGATAGAGGCTAACATCATCTTTCCTATCAAACACTCAAGCTAGGTAGCAAACTTGGTGCTTTGGCATGGAAGAGAAACAGAGAGATCAGACTATGCGTGGATTTTTGGGATTTAAATAGAGCTTCACTCAAAGACCATTATCCACTCCCTTCTATGGAGTAGATCTTGCAAGTTGTAGTTGGTTATGAAAGATTCTCATTACTAGATGGCTACTCGGTTATAATCAGATCATGGTGAAGGAAGATGATCAGTTCAAAACAACCTTCATCACAAAGTGGGGCACATACGCTTATAGGAATATTCATTTTGGATAGTAAAATTCCAGATTTACTTTCCATAGAGAAATGGAGATGGTGTTCAAGGGGTTGATTAACAAGATAATGCTTGTTTATCTTGATGATATCATTGTGTTCTCCAAGAATGCAACAAATCATATTTTTCACCTCAAGCAAGTGTTCCAAAGATGCAGGAGATTTTGAGTATCTTTGAATCCCAAGAAATGTATATTCTTGGCACATGAAGGTAAAATACTGGGACACATTGTTTTGAAATAAGGGCTAACCATTGATCTTGTGAGAGTTGAATCTATCCGGGTAATTCCATTTCCAAGTCACAAAAAGGTTCTCTAAAGCTTCTTGGGGAGAATTAACTTCATCGAAGGTTTACACTAGAATTCGTTACTTTGGTTAAGCCATTGACCATGATGTTGAAGAAGAACCTTGCATTCAAATGGACAATATAGGGTAAAGAGAGTTTCAAGACCATTAAGCAAGCCATATCTCAAGCCCCAAATCTGATAAACTTGGATTTCTCCAAAGAATTCATACTCTATTCTGTTGGTGGTCTAGATACAATATCAACTATGTTGGTGCAACATAACAAAGAGGGATCCGAGAATCCTATAGCATTATTCAGATCGAGCTTGGAAAAATATGAACTGAGGTAATCATTCATTGAGAAACATGTTCTTGTTGTCATTAGAAGCTTTAAAAATTTCAAACACTTGGTCTCAAAAAATAGAATCCAGTTGTTAGTGTCCCATGCCGGAGTCAAGGATTTCCTCTTGAACAAATAATTAAATGAGAAAAGGGTAGGTTGGATTACCCGGGTAAAGGAATATGACATAGATATTGAGATAACAAAGTTGTTCCGTGGTAATGGATTGTGTGAAAAACTAGCTTCCAATCAACATGTTGATTCTAAGGATGAAGGAGATGTTTTGGTGCTACAAGATAATCAAGAGAAAATAGATGATAGTGTGCCTACTCCTTTTTGGACTCAAGATATGACGCATTTCCTACTAATATTTCTATGCCCTTAAGAGATGAGTAAATAAAAGAGGTGATATTTCAAACTCCAAGCCATTTTGTATGTGCTTATTGACAGTGAATTATTCAAGAGGCATGAATGAAGTCCTTTTGAGGTGCATTAGAACAAATCATATTGAAATTTTGCTACATGAGTTTCATGATGGAGAAGTCGGACATCATTTTTCTCCACAAGTAATAGCCCTCAAGATCATGAAATCAAGTTACTTATTGACCTACATTGTTTAGTGATTACTACATTTGGATCAATAAATTCAAAAAAGTGCCTTCTTTATATGTAAGGAGAAGCTAGTAGCATTACCCCTCTGCCCAATCTCCATAGATCAACCATTTATGTAGTGGGGTTTATATTTCATTGTAGTTATCAATCCAAAATCAAGCCAAGGCCATAAGTGGATACATATGGAAACAAATTATTTCACCCAAAGGATTAAGGCGATGCACTCAAAAAAGCAAATGAATCCACGATAACTAGCACAAGATTGATTCCCACCACTATCATATCCAAAAATGCTCTATCTTTCCTAGGCACAAAGATCTCCAAGCGGGCTATCAAGAATGGGATCTACTTGAGTAATTCTTCTAACTATTACCCACGGGGGTAATGGGCAAGCGAGAATCCATGAACGAGAACTTGATAAGGATAATCGGGAGGACGTTGGATGAAAAAAAAATGACATGGCATACCAAGCTCAAGTCATCATTGTGTGCTGGTAGAATCACACCTAAAAAATTAATCGACAACTCTCCTTACAAGTTGGTCTATGGCAGTACGAGAGGATAGGCTAGCTATCTCTCTCGAAAGTTACCGCATTGGAGTTCCTTAAACAATTAGAGTTATTGAGTTTGAGCCAATGGAGGCTAGGTATGCGAGAACTCATGGAATTGGGTGAGCTAAGAGGTCAAACATTGCAAGAAATGAAGAAGGACCATATTCGATCAAGAAGATATTTGAAAAGAAGGCCAAAGCCATGAAATTCTACAAAGGAGACTTGGTTACGAAGTTGGATGTTGATAGAGCAAAACCAGGCAAGTATTCCAAGTTTCACGATATATGGAGTGGTCTTTATATGATCACTTGATGTACGAGTAAAAATTCCTTCCACCTATCCAAGTTGGATGCGGAAGAGTTCTGATTCCAGTTAATGGAATCGATCTTAAACATTGTTACTAGAGTGAAATTCCATCCTTGTACATATTAGTTTAGGATTTCTAATTCATGTAAGTGCTTATAGCACACTTGTTGTGTTATTAAAGTAGGTTTCATTTCCCTGAGTGTTTTGCATAGGTATATTTATCCTAGTGTCCTCTTTGCACAATTCATTATGTTATGAAAGAGGAGTGCTTCTACAAGCTCAAGGTTACAAGGAAAAATTGCTATCCTTAAGAATTCTCAACTGAAGAGAAACTAAAATCAGGTTTAGAGATAGATTTCAGTATCTTCACCTCACTCATCTATTTAGGCCAACCACCATTGATCTCCTCATGCCTTTAAAAAATCATAAAATCAATTTCAGGGGTAATTGAAGGTTTTATAAGTAAAGCATATCTAATGGAACTTGCATGTTCTTAATCCCATTAAGTAACTCTCTTCATTTCATTCGGACTCCGGTGCACTTTAGGTGTCACCGATCGGGAATAAAATTATTTGTTTTAGCATCAATGTATAGAATTCCAAATTAGTACCTCCCCATGTCAAGAAATCATCATACCAGGTATGCTTCATACTTGGCAAAAATCAAAGTTGGGATGAGTTTCATATCCATATTTTCAGTCCCATCAGGTCGAATTGTAAGAAAGTGGAAAGGAAAAGAAATTATCAAGATAAGAAAAAAATCCAGTCATCTTGATTTCAATAATTTCTTACAAAGAGTTGAAAAATGCAAGAAAAAGGTTGTTTCATGTTTAGGCGGTAGTGTTCATAAGGCTCGGGGACATGATTTTAGAGTTCTAGATCATTGTAGGTGTATCAGACCAACTCCATGTCCACTGGATGCTCCAAGGTCACTTGTCTTCAACATCCAGTAGGTGGATGTCCCCATGAGTTGCTAAATTGTTATCCATTTTTTCCCTCCTGGAAAAATGGACAACTAGGGATCTATTAATTTGAGGACACGATAGCTTTTCACGAGTAATCTATAGAGATACAGTTCACTCAACTTTTCATTTTAGAAAATTGGAAAAGGAAGGAAAGAGAAATTGGCACTTTGAATCAGTTAAAAGGCCCCCACCTCTTTGGTCTTAGTTGCAAAAAAAAGCCAAAAAATTGGCCGAAAAATGGTAAAATTGGGAAAAATTGACAAATTTGGTCATGGGACATTTTATTCTAAATTTTCTAACTCTTAGTCCCTAGGAAAATCCTAAAATTTGGTCAAGTTTGGAGAAAAGGGGCTAAAATGGAAAAATATTGTGCGAGTCGGATGAAGGGGAGCGAGTTGAAAATGAGCTCACCAAGTAGCTTGGTGAACTACTCGGTGAGTTGGCCGAGTTATAGGGTATCATTGAAATAAAAAGGAGAGGATGTCGGTAATTTGTATTTTAGCTTAATCGATTTAGCTAGGCTCGAGAGAGCCCATTTGGAATTGGGTGCCGAAGAGGGCCTTAGTGCCGCGGGGTCGAGGTGATATGCACAACAACTGCAGTGAGTCATAATTTGGAGTGGGGAAGTTAAATGAAGCACTGAGAGAGTTAGGTTCGGGCTCGCCAGGGAGATTAGGGTCAGCACATGCATATTACGAAAATCGAAAGCATGGTAGAATTAAGCCCAATTGGAACTTAGGTTAGTCACGACACTAAAGGCCAAAATGGCGATGTCAAAGGTGAATGAGAGGTCGACGGTGTAAGCGGGTATAACATCAATCTCGGGCCCGTTGGGAGCGAGGAGCTTGTTCCACCAATGTGCAAGTTCCTCATAGTGTTTAAAATATTGAATAACAAACAAATACCCCCTCTCCATCAAAAAATTAAAACAACTAAAGAAGACTATGGTAAGTTTAAAAAGTAATGGTCGAATTTTTTTAATTTTTGCCAAAAAAGCCCCCGAGCCCGCATTACTCTAACTCAAGCTCCCAAACTCAAAAATGGACAAATCATATATCAACGGATTAATTTTTTGACGCTCTACAACATGGAATGGAGAAATAATTGATTTGAATAGGGTGGGTGGGTGAAGAAATGGATAAAATACTCATAAACAAAAATCAACACTTCCCGAGTCATTTTGGGGCGATAAATGAAGTTTTGGAGTCTTTTATCTTGTTCCACAAGGTAAATGACAACATGGTATGGGCTTAGCAAGGTGCTCCATGACTATTGCAGGAAATTAAATGGATTTTTGTGGTGGTTGAATATGGAACTTGAGTCTCTCTCCCTCTTTTCTCATATATTGTAAAAATAAGCTCATTTTTTAGCAGTTCAACTTCTCTATTCTAGCTTCTTCCCTTATTTCTAGGTATTACAAGTGTTGTAAGATCAAATATACCATTTGGAGCATGTAAAAATAGGATTTTGTGAATTTTCCATGAATGTAATGAACTTTTCTAACTTTGGAGAAATATAATCAAGTTTGTGGTTAAGTTTCAACCCTTTCTTGTGTTTTTCTTGCATCATATGGCCTCTACACTACATTTTTAAGGTAATTTGTGTTTTCATGGTTTCTCTTGTGCTCTAAATGGTTGTATTTCACTGAATGGATGTTGTGAGTGTGTGGGATAGACTGTGAAGTTGTGAACATCCTCTCTATCTCCCCATTTTTACTCTATCTCAGTTTTGGAGAGTGTTGAACCATCCTTTCTTGGTGTTATCACCCCCTAGTGTAGGATTTTCTCATTTTCATGCTATTTCTTCTTCCTGGTCCCTCGAAATGTTAGCATAGGCTTAGATACTATTTTCCCTTCATTAGAGTTAGTTTTTGCACTAGATTAGGATAATAACCAAATTTCTCGGAGGGTTGTCTCGGTTGTAAGATCCCACACCCTGAGACAATCCCATGTTTGTCAAGTTAAATTGATTGCCCAATTATCCACATTCAAGCATTCGGGGTGATGTGATTTTGACATAACATATTTGGCATGCCTAGTGGGACCACATGAAGTCTTCATTTTATCATAGAAATATTGATCTACTCTTATTTTAAATTCCAGCCTTAAGAGGCTTTATGTGAAAGACATCTTGACTCCAAGAGGAAGGATTCAATGGTTTTAGCAAGCCAATTGTTTCTCAATCTATGTGAAGAATTTAAACACATTCTAGAAATATAGAAGAAGGTGTTTTGAATACTTACAACTCTTGCCGGAAGAAGAAGGATAAGAAGAAGAGTCTAAAGATCTCCATCTCCACCAAACTAAATGTTATCAACACCTCCACCTAGTAGGCCTTTTATTAAATCAAATAGAGTCCTTAGACCAATCAAAATGACAAACCAACAACCATCACCACCACAAAATATTTTTGTCAAATTTTACGAGGAAGTAACCCACTTCCTCTCCAGGTAAAAACTCAATCCCAGATTGCGGCATTGAAGAATATCCCCTACTTCACGTGGGAAAACCACACAACTCTGATTCACCACATTCAATATATTGCATGTTTGTGTCATTCATGAGGTCAAAAATATGGATGTGTCAGTCAAATTTTTAGCATCTTATTTCAAAGAAAAATATCTGTAAATGGTTCAAGAGTCTAGGAGTGGGATCAATTGTGTAAAACTCTGTGTGGGCGGTTTGGAGAAAAATAGGACACGTTTTCTCTATTTGAGAAATTAACTACAATCAAAAGGGCACCAAATGAGAAAATGGTTGATTTGAACTTCATATTTAAAAACACATGGTATTGGATTCCAATTTCTATGAGGCCAGAACCTAAAGGTGATTTCCTATACTTCCTAAAATCCTTAAATTTTGATATAGCCATGATGATACAATCTATGGGAGGTACAACTTTTCCCACAGCTTATAACATTGCTATTAGAGCTAAAAATTGTTTGATTCAATGCAGTAAACTTTCACCTATGCCACATATGCATCTTTATTGAAAAATGAGGAATCCAATCTCTATTCATGCACCTATATTAGCTCCCATTCCTACTCCAAAAAATTAGAGTTAAAATGAATAATTCACCTCTTCTTCCGTCCCTTAAAATGAACACCAAAAGGTTACAAAACAACTACAAAACTTAGGCAATGAATTGGTAACACTCAAGAGGTAGTAGGCCCAAAATTTCAGACCTTATCAGCCTCAATCCCAACTTAATAGGCCTCTATATCAACCTAATAGGCCATCTACTCAAGTTGTTAATCATAATCAGTGCAACCTCTAGTTGTTAGACCATTTAAGCCCTACAATCCTAATACTTCTTCCTCATCAAGAGCTTTAGTCCCAATTCAAAATAACATTGCACATGAGTATGAATGGTGTTTTCCATGTAACCAACCTCACAATTATGAAATGTGTTTTAATGGTTCTCTGAATCAAGCATTAATGGTAACAATGATTGGTGTGTCTCAATAAACAAATCAATAGGAAACCTAGAAATAAATAAGCACACAAGAAACACCTCTAAGTGATGCTTCATTTGTAAATTGGCAAGTGAGGATTTCTTTGGAATGAATCAAGCTCATCCTCAAAGTGTAATAGCTAATACAATTTCTGAAAAGAGAAATATAGAATAAGGACAGTCATCTAATCCACGTGCTTCGGCCCTCTATCACTCTACAAGGTGTTAGCAATCAAAGTGCAGCTCCAAATGTGCAGAATCAACCCAAACCACCTTCTAAATCGGCTCATGTTCCAATTGTAGTAGCCAATGTGTAAGATAAGGTTGTACCAAGAAAGGGGCAACAAAAAAATGGCTCTTCTTTATTAAATATCATTGAGAAAATGAATATGAATATCTCAATGTGTGAGTCATTAGCTATCCCTAACCAAAGACGTCTTTTTCAAGCGGTCATGCAAAATTAAATCTGCATTAAACGAATCATCCAAGGATCAATAAAAGGTTCTCACTAATGCAACTCAGAAAGAAGGTAGTCAAGGAAGTCAACAAGGTAAAAACATGAATCCTCCTCCATTCTATATATCTATGATTATTTGGAGAAATCTCGTACAAAACTCGCATGATTGATTTAGGAGCAAGAAGTTTTGTGATGCCCAAGAAAATATCGATCGAGTTGGCCTGTGGTATGAATTCATTTCTAGAGGTGTAGTGAAATTACACGGAACAACAGTGACAACTTTTGGTGTGATCAAACGATTGAGCCTTACATTACATGCATGCCCCAATTTCATAGTCTTGCAAGATGTATTAGTCATAGACTTCCCACCACTCTTTTCTTTGTGCCTGTCAAGGTACTTTACCACTAAAATTGGAGGCTACTTGTTTGTTTATTGGTCAAACATGCTCTTCATAATGAGGTTTGGGGCTAAGGCTACAATCATAACTGAATATATTGCAAATTTTCATATTGAACCTCATGTGCCCATCCCAATCAATGCAAATTGCTCAGTGTTTGATTAGGAGGAGTATCCAAGCATTCCAGAGACAAAAATTAATGTCAGAGGTATACCAGACTTAACTCTTAATGAATGGGAAAATAAAAGGCATGGCTACAACCCATACAAAGAAATGGAAGAAGCTAAGTTGGGAGTTTATTGCTTTCACGAAGAAAACTCACCTCTCCCTAGCATCACCAAACCAAATGATAAGGATGACAACTAAGTATAGTAGTTATTCTTTGATGGCTCAATGAGTATGCAAGGTGTCGGAGGGGATAATTTATTCTGTCACCCCAAGGTATAAAGTATTATTTATTCTTCCATTTTCAATTCAGTTGTTTAAACAACACGGCTGAATATGAAGTATTGAATCAAGGGTTAAACTGGGAAAGGAAAAGAGGTATCAAGAACTTGCAAGTTTTTGGGGAAAATGAACTCATTGTAAATTAGGTTAGAGGGCTCAAATCTACTAAAAATGATCTTCTCAAGAGCTACAAGAACCGGGTATGGAATCTTATTGAATACTTTTAAGCTTTTAACATCATCTCCATCCCGAGAAACAAGAATGATGATGTGGATAATCTTGCAAAAATTGGGGTAACATTTGATGTTGTTGATAGTATTTAGAAAGATCAAACTCAGCCTCATATCGAAATGGTCATAAGGCCATCTATTCTAGATAACAATACAAGTTGGCAAGTATTTGAAAGTGATCATCAAGATCATAAATTTTCTTCAATAAGAAGTTGATTTCTCTACTAGGAACCAAGATAAGTTAGAACAAAAGTATGGAGACCAAGTGGTTCAGTTGATAACAAACAAACTCCTTAAAGTTTAGGTGACTCTTGAGTAAATATTCAACCCCAATGACCAATTCGGAAAGAGAAAGTAAATATTTAAGTCAAGGGTGAAGACTCGAATAAATTTTAGTAGGCAAAGGTAAGATCTTCAAATTGGAAAAGTGAGTACTCAACTAGAAAAATCTTAATTTATCCATCTTTGTCAAGAATTTTTGGATGTGTTTTACTATAATTATAAGGATTTGAGAGGATTTAATCCAAAATTGGCACAACATACCATTGAGCTAGATCTGAAATCCAAACCCATTAGACATAAATAAAGAATGGTAAATCCCCACATCGAACCTCTCATGATAAAATAATTGAATAAGATGATAAAGACTAACATCATCTTTCCTATCAAACACTGAAGCTAGCTAGAAAACTTAGTGTCGAGTGTGGAAGAAGAGAAACAAAAATATCATACTATGTGTGGATTTTTGGGATTTAAATAGAGCTTCACTCAAAGACCTTTATCCACTTCCTTCTATGGATCAGATCTTGCAAGTTTTAGTTGGTTCCGAAAGATTATCATTACTAGATGGCTACTTGGGTTATAATCGATCACGGTGAAGGAAGATGATGAATTCAAAATAGCCTTCACCACAAAATGGGGCGAGATAAACTTATAGGAAGATGCCTTTTGGATTGTCAAATGTCGAGCTACTTTCCATAAAGTAATGGATATATCATTCAAGGGGATGATTAACAAGATAATGCTTGTTTATCTCGATGATATCACTGTGTTCTCCATGAAAGCAATAGATCATATTTTTCACCTCAAGCAATGTTCCAAATATGCAGGAGATTCTGAGTATCTCTAAATCCCAAGAAATGTATTTCTTTACACATGAAGGAAAACTACTGGGACACATTGTTTCAAAGGAAGGGCTAACCATTGATCCTGAGAGATTTGAAGCTATCTGGGTACTTCCATTGCCAAGTCACAAGAAGGATCTCCAAAGCTTCTTGGGGAGAATTAACTTCATCCTAAGGTTTGCATCAGATTTCTCTTCTTTGGTTAAGCCATTGACCATGATGTTGAATAATAATCTCACATTTAAATCTATAGGAGATTGTAAAGAGAGTTTTGAGGCCATAAAGCAAGCCATATCTCAAGCCCCAACTCTCATAAACTCGGATTTATCCAAAGACTTCATAATCTATGATTTTTCCAGTCCTCATGGTCATTAGAAGCTTGAAAACTTTAAACAATTAGTCTCAAAAAAAAGTTTAGCATAATCCAATTGCTAGTGTCGCATGCATGATTCAAGGATTTCCTCTTAAACAAAGACTTGAATGAGAAAATGTTAGGTTGGATTATCCGGGTAATGGAATACAACATAGAGATTAAGATAAAAAAATTGGTTAGTGGCAAGGGATTGTGTGAAAAAATAGCTTCTAATCATCATGCTAAGTCTAAGGACGAAGGATATTTTTGGTGATACAAGATAATCAAGAGAAAATAGATGATAGTGTGCCTACTCCTTATTGGACTCGGGATATGATGCATTTCATAAAAAAAATGATATGCCCTTAAGAGATGAGAAAAGTAAAGAGGAGATATTTCAGACTCCAAGCCATTTTGTATGTGTTTATTGACGGTGTATTGTTCAAGAGGGATGTGAATGGAGTCCTTTTGAGGTGCATTGGAACAAATCATATTGAAAAGGTGCTACATGAGTTTCATGATGGAGAAGCTGGAGGTCATTTTTCTCCATGAGTAACAACCCTCAAGATCATGAAGGTGGGTTACTATTGGCCTACAATGTTTAGTGACTGCTACACTTGGATCAAGAAATGCAAAAAATGTTCCTTCTTTACAGGTAAGGAGGAGCTAGAAACATTACCCCTCCACCCAATCTCCGTGGATCAACCATTCATGCAATGGGGTTTATATTTCATTAAATTTATCAATCTGAACTCAAGCCAAGTCCATAAGTGGATACTTATGGGAACGGACTATTTTACTAAGTGGACTAAGGCAGTAGCACTCAAAGAAGAAAATGAATCCAACATATTGAAATTCTATGAGATGATAGTGACAATATTTGGAGTCTCGACCACTATCATATCCAAGAATGATCTAGCTTTCCTAGGCACAAATATTTTGAGTGGGATATCAATAATGGGAACTACTTGAGTATTTATCCTAATTATTACCCCGGGGTAATAATGGGCAAGAAGAATCCAAGACAAAGAACTTGCTAAGGATAATCGGGAGGACATTACATGTAAACCAAAGGACATGGCATACCAAGCTCAAGTTAACATTGTGGGATGATAGAATCACACCTAAAAAAGAAACCAGAATCTCTCCTTACAAGTTGGTTTATGGTACAAAGGCTAGGCTACCTATCTCTATTGAGTTACCCGAGTTTGAGCCAATGGAGACTAGGTATGTAGAACTCATGGAATTGAGGGAGTTGAGAGGTAAATCCTTACAATTAATGGAGAAGGACAAGATTCATATCAAGAAGAGCTTTGACAAGAATGCCAAGGCCAGGAAATTCTAGGAAGGAGACTTTGTTTTGAATTGGGATGTTGAAAGGAAAAACCAGGTAAGAATTCCATGTTTGATGTTATATGGAGTGATCCTTATATGATCACTTTGGATGTAAGAGTAGTAATTCCTTCCAACTATCCAAGCTAGATGGGGAAGATTTACAGATTCCAGTAATGGAATCTATCATAAACATTGTTACTAAAGTGAAATTCCATCTTTGTACATATTATCTTAGGATTTCTAATTCCTCTAATTGTTTATAGCACACTATTTGGTTGTTAGAGTAGGTTTCCTTTCCCTAAGTGATTTACATATGTTTATTGCTCCTAGTGTCCTCTTTTCACAATTTATTATGTTTCAAAAGAGAAGAGTGCTTTTACAATATCAAGGTTGTAAGGAAAAATTGTTATCCATAAGAATTCTCAAATGTAGAGAAACTAAAATGAGGTTTAGAGACAGCTTTCGATATCTTCACCTCTCTCTTGTCTCTTTAGGCCATCCACCATTGAGATCCGCATGCCTTTAACATAACTAGAAAATTAATTTCAGGGGGCAGTTGAAGGTGTTCCAAGTAGTATATCTCAAGGCACTTACACTTTCTTTATCTCGGTGAGTAGCCCTCTTCATTTCATTCATACTCCGGTGCACTTCGGTGTCGGTGATCGGGGAAAAATAATTGTTTTAGCATCAATTTCTAACATTCCAAATCAGTGCCTCCCCATGCCAAGAAATCATCATACCAGTTATGCTTCACACTTGGTAGAAATTAGATTCGGGATAGTTTCCAGATCCTTATTTTCAGTCCCCTCAGGTCAGATTTGTAAGACAATGGAAAGGAAAAGAAATTCTCAAGATCTTGATTTCAATAATTTCTTACAAAGAGTTGGAAAGTGTGAGAAAAATGTGGTTTCAAGTTCAATAAATAGTCTTCATAAGGCTCGGAGATAGGATTTTAGAGTTCCGTGATCGGTTATAGGTGTAACGGAGAAACTCATGTCCAATGGACACTCCAAGGTCACCGGTCTTCAACATCCAATAGGCATATGTCCCCATGAGTTTCCAAATTGTTATCCATTTTTTCCCTCCCGGAAAAATGAACAACCTGGGAATATCTGAATTTGAGGACTGACAGAGCTTCATAAAGTAATCTATGGAGATATAGGTTCACTCGCATTTTTAGTTCAAGAAAATTGGGAAAGGAAATATAAATTGGCACTTTGAAGTGGTTAAAAGGCCCCCACCTCTCTAGTCTCGGATGTAAAAAAACCAAAAATAAATTGGCCAAAAATTGTAAAATTGGGAAAAATTGAAAAATTTGGTCATTGGACATTTTATTCTAAATTTTCTAACTCTTAGTCCCTAATAAAATCCTAAGAGTTGGTAAAGTTTGGATAAAAGAGGCTAAATGGAAAAATATGGTGTGAGTCGAATGAAGGGGAACGAGTTGAAAATGAGCTCACCGAGTCACTTGACGAGCTATTCAAGCTTCTGAGGGGTATCACCGAAATGTAAAGGAGAGGAGATTGGTGGTTTGTATTTTAGCGGAGTTGAGTTAGGCGAGGCTCGGTGAGCCCATTTGGAATTGGGTACTAGAGAGGGCCTTAGATCCCATGAGGTCGAGGTGAGCCGTAAAACATTGTGGCGAATCGGAATTTAAAGCGGGAAGTTAAGTGAAGAGCATGGAGTTAGGTATGGGCTCACCTGGGGACCTCAAGGTCAGGTGCATGCATATTGTAGCAGGTGGCAAGTATAGGATAATCAATCCCGATTGGAATTCAGTGGTTGGGGGGAATTCAAGGCTTAAATGGCCAACTTCAAAGGTGAATAAGAGGTCAACAATGTAAGCGGGTATGATAGCAAACTCGGGTCTGCCAGGAATGAGGAGCTCTGGTTCCACCAATGTGCATGTTCCCATGGTGTTTAAAATACCGACTAACAAAAAAATACCAGCCCACCATACAAAAATTAAAACAACTAAAGTATACAAAGGTGAGATTAAAAATTAAAGGATGAACTTTTTAATTTTGGCCAAAATGAGCCCCTGAGCCAGCATTGCTCTAACTCAAGCTCTTGAACTCAAAAATGGAAAAATCATATATCAATGGATTCATTTTTTTATTCTCTACAACATGGAATAGATAAATCATTGATTTGAAAGGGGTATGTGGGTGAAAAATGGGCTAAAACTCAAAAACAAAATCAACACTTCCAGATCATTTTTAGGTAGTAAATGGAGTTCTCGTGTCTTTTTTCTTGTTCCAAAAGGTAAAGGACAAGATGGTATGGGATTAGCAAGGAACCTCATGACTTTGGAAATCCATTAAATGCATTTTTTTGGTGGTTGAATATGGAACTTGAGTCTCTCTCCCCATTTTCTCATATATTGTAAAAACAAGCTCATTTTTAGTAATTCAACTTCTCTATTCTAGATTTTTGCCTTCTTTCTAGGTATTGCAGGTGTTGTAAGCTCAAATCTACCATTTGGAGCATGTAACAAGAGGATTTTGTGCCTTTTCCTTGAATTTAATGAATTGTGCTAACTTTGGAGCAATATAATCAAACTTGTGGTTAAGTTTTAACCCTTTCTTGTGTTTTTCTTGCATCATATGGTCTCTAAACTACATTTTTAAGGTAATTTGTGTTTTCATGGTTTATTTAGTGCTTTAAATGGTTGTATCTCACCGAATTAATGTTTTGAATTTGTGGGATAGACTGTGAGGTTGTGAACATCCTATCTTTCTCCCCATTTTTACTCTATCTCAGTTTTGGAGAGTGTTGAACCATCCTTTCTTGGTGCTATCACCCCCTAGTGTAGGATTTTCTCATTTTCATGTTATTTCCTCTTCTCTATCCCTTGAAAAGAAGTAGAATAGGCTTAAATACTAGTTTTCCCTTCATTAGAGTTAGTTGTTACACTAGATTAGGATAAGAACCAACTTTTACGGAGGGTTGTCTCAATTGCAAGGTCTCACACCCTGAGACAATCCCATGTTTGTCAAGTTACATTGATTACCCAATTATCCACATTCAAGAATTCATGGTTGTTATTTTGACATAACACAATGTTCTTAGTAAACCAAGAGGGTCTAAACTTTTATAATGAGAAAATTTCAACAATATATAGAACAAGAAGGAAAGAAGAGGAGGGAGAAAGAGAGGAAAACTCATATTTTAAAATCTAACCACAAACAACCAGAAATAAATGCCTACAAATGTGCCTATAGAACTATCATATTTTCCTCCCCATGTCAAATTATCTTGTAGAATAAGGAAGGAGACCAAATATGATTAAATCTAGGTGGTTTAATTGACTGAATCTGAGCATAAATATCTTGAGTCATATTTCCCCATTTTATTCCTACCAAATCCTGCCAAAATCTGATTTTTAATAACCTAGAGTGTATCCCACATCAACAACATTCCAAAAATACCATGAGTGCATGAATCTGAGCTTTGTAACAAAATTTATGGTGATTTGAAGTTCACAATACAATTTGAACATGTAAGACATGTGTAACTATCTAGTCGACTTAAGATTTATTTATTTTGTCTTTTATGCCACATGTCATGCATTCATTTGATGTAAGGATTCAACGTGCAGTTGGCATGTTCTAATATGTTGTGTGTTGTGCACTTTATTTGATAATTTGACACATGGAACTCAATGACTGGTGCAGAAGATTGCACTTGGCGCATGCACAAGAACAAGAGGTACGAGAAGGATGAATGCATAGGTATGTGAGTGCATGCAAGAGGGTGTGCTATGAGTGGAAAGAAAAGGTTCATTTTTGTAAAGGTATGTAAGTATGCGAAGAAGAAAGGGAGCGCAAGAAAACGCAAGACAAGGATGAGTGGAAGTAATTGTGCAAAGAATGTGTATGAAGGTGGAAGGTAGAAGAGGAATGAGATCCTACAAGAGCTGCACCGAACTCGAAAGGAGCGGTATGTACAGAAGGCATGACATGTACTTATAAAAATATAAGACAAGTCTATAGGTGTGCATAAGATGGATGTACAACTAGCGGAAAGAAATAAAACATGTAAGGGGTGCCTACGAAGGAAATGGAAGGAGATAGAATAATGAAAGAGGAATTTGGAAGTGCACAAAAGAAAATGAGGAGAAGAGAAAATATAAGGAAGAAACAGGAAGGTCATGCAAGGGTACAAGTGAAGAATTGCAGCTATGCATAAGTACCAAGGTATAAAAACAAGAGCGTGTGTAACCTAAAAACTTGATGCCAGAGCTAGAATGGAATCAGTAAATTGTCAAAATAACTAGGGGAGTTATTTTAGACAAAAATTTGGTGAATTTTGGGGCCATCTTCCTGGTAGAGGAAATATTTAAGTGGCCTTGAAGAATCCATTGGGCATGGAGTCTACCTGAAAACATGAATTTCTAATTTTTTACTTGAAGAAACACCCCTAAAGTCACTTGAAAACATTATTTGGACTCTGAATAGAATTGCTTCAAAATTGTTGGAAAGTGCTATCAAGATGAAACAACCTTTCTAAACTTTTGATCACATGGACCAACATCTATAAGAAACAAAAGAGCATGCATAGGAGTGCAATAAAGGAAATAACTATATATAAATGGGACAATGTGTGCGGTGTGCACTTGGAGGAATTGAAATTACTCTAATATGTACATGATGCAAAAGACTTAATGGAAATGTTGTAGATAAATCCAATTGACTGAGATTGGTAGTACATCTCCATCAAGTTGGGATAACTCGTAAGAGTTAGCCTCCTTACAACAACTAATTATATATGGGCCACTCCAAAGTGCATAATAATTTAAAAGGAGCATTGGTTTAGCTCTGTCAGATCCCATTTCAAGACCAGATCACCCACTTTGAAAGCTTGAGCTCTAGAATTTTTTTTCAAACCACTGCTAGGTTGATCGTTGATGCTTCTCTCACTTGATTAAGGAATATTTTCTTAGTTCTTTAAGTCCAACCAGCTCTACCATTTTGATTTCCCTTTGGTCTGCGCCCTCAACCTCTAGATGTTGGGATAACTCTAATGATGGCAATTTTAGTGATAAAGGAAGCCTAGCTTTTTTACCATAGAAAATATTATAAGGTGAGGTACATATTTCTTTCTTCATCATGATTATGTCTTCCCAGAGTGTGTGTGATACTTTTGTATGCCACTTCCTTTGGTTGATATCAATTGTCCACTTCATAATTCTAATCAGGTTCTTGTTAGTAGATTCTTCCAAGCCATTGCCCAGAGGGTAGTAGTTGGAAGAAGTCTTGAGTAATTCCAAGGATAAGAGCCCAATCATAAATTATTGTACTAAGGAATGATTTTTCATTCGAGAGATAATGGCATGAGGAATGCCAAACCTTATTACAATACCTTCGAGAAATTCAAGGATGACTGACTCGATTGATTCCTTGAGTGCGACAGTTTCTATCCAGTTGGTGAAGTAATCTATATCTGTTAACACCCACTTTGACCAAAACTCTAAGGATGGTTGATCATTCCAATGAATTTATGACCCCATTCCACAAAAGGATCGATCATTTGGATTGGGTGGAGGGGAATTGTAGCCAATTTATTTTTACCTTCAAAGATAGTGCATTCTTTACATTCCATGACCCACTTATCCGCATTTGCAAATAGGGTAGGCCAAAAGTATCCTACCTAAATGATTTTTATTATTATTTCTTTGGAAAATAAGTGTCCACTAGAGAATCCATCATGAAATTTTTCTAACACTTTATTGACCTATGGGGCATCAATACATCTTAAGAAGCATAAGTCGATGTTTCTTTTGAAGAGAACACTATCAATCAGCGCATATGGAATAGACTGCAACCTTAAATGTCTTCTCTTTTCTTTATTCAAACTAGGGGGTATGAACCAGAAGATAGAAATGTTACCATATCTTGCATCCAAATTTACACGCTTATATCTTCATTTTCTCAAATTCGGTGCGTGGAGGCTCTTCATTTAGAAATAGTAAAGTCTCTTGATCATTGTGTGCATCCTCAGAAAGTTGTTTACAGAGTGCATTTTCTCTAGCTAATTTTTTTGGATTTGATATGTACATCATACTCCATGATTTTGATCACTCATATAGCTCTCTTCTCACTAATTTCTTCTTCCATGATGAAGTCCCTCACACCAGAGTGTGAAACTAGCACCTTGACATGATTTTTGGCGAGCATACTTTTGAACTTCTTAAGAACATGCATTATGACAAAGGAATTTTTCTTCATGTGATTGTATCTCAAATCATAATTCTTAAGTGTTTGATTGAAAAAATTCACCGCTTCTCTAGTCCTTGTTCATTTTATTTTGTCAGGACATTAGCAACACTAGCATCATTCCCATAAGCATAAATGATTAAATCCTTGGAATAATCTAGGTTGATGAGTGTTAGGGAACAATAAATTTCTTGTTTTATTTTTTTGAAGCTTTCTTTTCCTTGTGTTTTCCATTTAAATACTATGTATTTCTTGAGAATAAGGGTGATACGCCTAAGAAACTTTAAAATTTAGGTATGAATCTCCTTTAAAAGGTAATATTTCCTAGGAATGATTGCAAGGTGTTCTTGTGTGCTAGCAAGGATAGAGAAAGGATGGTTAAAATTGATTCATGATCAATGGTAATTTCATCCTTAGAGATGAAATGGCCTAAAAATTTACCTTGCAACAATAGTAAAGTTACACTTATTGGGGTTAAGAGATACCCCAAATTCTCTACATCTCTCAAAGACTTTCTCTAGATGCATGATGTGATCTGTGCTCTAATTTGAGAAGATAATTATGTCATCTCAGTGGACTAAGATGAACTCATTGATGTATCCTTTGAAGGAAATGTCCATGGCTCTTTGGAATGTTATGTCTGCATTTGACAAACCAAAGGGAATTTTATGATATGAATGTGTGCCCTATTTGGTTGTAAATGATGTTATTAACTAATCCTCTTCCTTGACCATGATCTAATTGAAGCCAAAGTACCCATCTAGTATTGAAAATATTTGTGTTCTAGCCACACTATAGAATCTATTCCATAGAAGGCAAAGGATAATGATCCTTCAATGATGCCTTATTCAAATCTTTGAAATCAACACAAAGTCTGATTTCACCATTCTTCTTATGTACTAGAACAAGATTCACCACCCAAGTAGAGTACTTGATAGGGAATATTATATTTACCTCAATGATTTTAGATAACTCCTTCCTCATAAGGGGATCTATCTTAGGATTGATGGGCCTTTGCTTTTGTCGATGGGCTTGATGCTTTGGGATCAAGGTTAATGGAGTGTTGAGTAACACTTGGATCAAATCCTTTGAGGTATTCATATTCCCATGAGAAGATGTTAGCATATTTCTAACATAGAGTAATGAATTCTTATTTCTCTTATTGTGTGAAGTCTTTCCCAAGTAACAACTCTTTTCCGCATGTAATAGTGACTAACTGGAAGTATTCTTGTGTTGTGTGTATGTACCTTTATTCACCCTTAAACCCATCATCAAGGCTGAAAATTTTCTCTAAGGTGACAAACCCTTTAGGCAACTTATTATTCTTGAGTTAAATTACTTGGTCACCGTAGTTGTTATACAAGTCATCTTGCATGTTTGAAGAAAATTCATCTTTATTCGGAATGAACTAGACAATTTGTGTATCAACTTTGTCAAACACTTACCACCTGGTTTCACTTGTCTTTCATTTTAAGAATCCTATGGTAAATTTGAGGTGGAAAATCCCTAACAAATATCCCGGAACCACTTTCATGGTAAAGGAAAATATTCTAGGATTTCATAGTCAAATTTTTGTCTCTCGGTTTCTTAAGGGGGACCATTATTTCTAGAATTTTTTTGTCGCACAAAAATGTTTCTTGTAACTAGTTGTCATGTGAACACAAACCTTTTTTTCACGCAATAACAAGGTTTATTGTCATACAACAACAAACCTTCCTATCGTGCGACACCAATAAAGATTTCACCCCTTGTTGATCATTTGTATCCCCTTATCGTTCATCGTAACACTCTTTTATCACCCATCTGTAACCCTCCCTTATCATGCGTCGGCATTCATCTTGTCATGCGTCAACACCTTCTCTTGTCATGCATCGCAACACTATATTCAAAAGTAATTTGGATGGTACGTTAGTAAGTTACTAGTATAGTACATGGAGAATTACCTAGGTTTATATAGGAGTAGCTTTCAATGGTAGGCGAATCTTAACCCTAAAAAAATTTATACTCACAATTTTAGGCAAACAATACACTGACTTTCGCTCCGAAAAATTTACCTTTTCAAAATTTTCTTAAATGGAATATTCACCAAATTACAAATATTCACCACTCGAAAAAAATCCCTAGTCTAAAATGGCTATTTTTATCACCATCTTGATGTGTTGGGCATTCCCTTGGAAAAAATCCTCACTAGTGAGAATTGTGAACCAAGGGCTGCCATCTAATCCACTTCTTTGGTCGATTTCCTTAGCACCACTGCAGATTGAGATCATTAAATCTGTAAGCTTTCAAAATCTTATTATTTGTTTCATAATTTTTTGTTACATGTTGGATGACCAACTCAATGTCCCTAAATATCTGCAATGCCTTGATTTTCCTCTTTTCAATAATAAGAAGACCGTGTACCAATGCTTTATATTTTGCTACATTGTTGGAGCATGTAAACTGCAACCTGTGCATAAATAACTTATCGCTATTAGGAGAGATGAGAACAACACATGTGTCTACACCATTTATTTTTCTGAAACCATCAAATAACATATTCCATAATCCATATTTTTTATCATTTTTCTTGATCCCAATGGGAAACACGACTTCTTCTTCATGGATGCAACAAGTACCAAGACCAATTTTAATAGTTGTGTCATAGGGATCAAATTCATAGTGTTATTTTTCCCATTCATCTAGTAATAGATCAGGTATGGGAGGAGGAATAGTTTGCTCTTTTGAAACTGAATCTTACTCTTGGCCTTCTTGGATTAAGCGGTTTTATTGGAGAGGGTTTGGTTCATATGACTCAACATGATAAGAAAATATAGGCTCAACTTGTATGGAAAACCTAGTACCATTCCTTGTTCTTAGTAGCATATGAGACCGATCAAGAGACAAGTAACCACCCACCTTGGTAGTGAAATACCTTCAAGAAAATGGAAAACAAAGGAGGTAGGTCAAAGATTGAAACATCTTGAGTTATAGTTAAACTTGGACATGCATGAATGTTTAACTCAAAATATTTGATGACTCCTAAGGTGGTCATAGTTGAGCCATAGAATTGTAGGAATCCTTTAGACATAGGGCTATACTTAAGACCTAGGACATCAAAAAATTTATTAGGAAAGACTAAATTACTATCCCCTGCATCAATCATACAATTGTGAACAAGATTTTTTTCCCGCTATCAAAGACATGTATAAAGGGTGAGTTTTGACACTTTTTCTTACTTTCTTCTCCTCTCCTTGACATAGGTTTTTAATAACTTGAAGTGTTTAGATAACTGGATCGGTGTGGGGGAGTCATGCGAGAGCTTCATGCAACGAGTCTTGCTTTGAGATGAAATGGCTAGGGAATACCACATTGTGACATTAAAATTTGTCTTCTTCATCTGGTCCACAATTTTGAATAGAAGTCCAATGGATTTGTACATTTTAGGCATAATATTCTCTTTTATTGATTTTTCTATTGCTTTGGAAGAGGTGCCCTAGGTTACACAGAGGCTTGACCTACTAAAGGAGTAGTGGTCATTACTTCTATTGGAATATTGTGTGGAACCTTGCATGTGGGAACATGCATGCCATAAATATTGGGCTAATGAGTTGCATCTCTTTGCTTCTGAGGATCATTCTAAATGGAAGTAGTAGAAGGTCGTGTGTTGGCTTCTAACATTATTTTCTTGTACATTTTTTATCAGCAACCTATGTGCGTGACCTATTTGAGCTATTAATAGCTTGGTTTATTGCACAAAATTCCTCGACACCAAATAACATAAGTTTGATCTTAAGAACAACTTCTGACATTTGATCATTTTTTGGTTCGCATGTGCTAGTGGAAGGATCATAACTTAAAGCATTGGTAATCATGAAGTCTTGTGTGCACAAAGCATTTACATAATGATACTAACTGTGTGGTAATTTGTAAATAAAACACCATTCTATCTCTTAGAATGTATTGTTACTCTTCGGAACTAGTGTTTTGCTTGCGTCAAGCGCTTTGGAAGGGTTGCAGATAGAGAAAATGTCTAAAGAGGAAGGTCACATTGGCATGTCATCTGTCATTTTTGGTTCTTCCTATATTTTTATTTAAATATTGATGATGGCTTTGATTGAATCCTTGATTAGATCTAATTCTAAATGCATCCTCATGTTACTTTTCTAAGGATATGAATTTATTAGACACATTTCTAATCAAGGATTTCAATTCCTCATCCTCCATTTTTTACCTTGGGGAGAGTATGGTATGGAGACAATGGGTTGGGAAATTTTCTCTAAAATGGGAGAAATAGAAGGCTGAGGTGCTTGGGGAAGTTCAAGAAAAAAGGCATGGGTAGTCTAGGAGTTATCTTACTAGCTTGGATAGGAAATTATCTGCACTAATGGCTATAGAATAGGCATCAAAAATTTACGCATAACCTATAGATCTATATCATTACTGCAATATCATAATTCAAGGCTCTTAAGAAATAAATAAAAACACCTTGGGGTTGGTTTTAAGTGATGGAATTATGTCCCATGTCTTCTAAAATCTGAATTTGAAGTCATCCATGAGCTCATTGGGAGCTCTCTTGATCATTGTAAGTTGTTCTAATAAGGAGATGTTGTCAAATTTCTCCTCAAAATGATTACAAAGTGGAGTTCTAAGTTTATCCCAATTAGTAATAGAGGTAGGTCTTAAGTTATTTTACCACTAAAGTGCCTTTCCTTTGAGTAAATAAGTAAGTATCCTTACAGCTACATCATCTTTAGTAAGTAGATAAATAGAGCATACATTTGTAATGTATTGAATGTGCTCAAAAGGGGTAACTTGATTCTCACCAGTGAAAAATGGAATACTTTTGAGTGCAACTACTAATATATCATGTTATGCGAAAGATCCAAAGGAATTTTGTCGGTGAAGTTGTGACAAAGGCATATTTCTCTGTCACATCATGTCTAGGATGGGTATAATAACCTAGTAGAGCGCACGGAAGGTCTGCCAAGAGGAGGGATATATTTTTCCCTATGCGTGGAAGATGGAGATGTATGCGCAGTGTTTTAGCTACTTCTTCTTAGAGACAACTACAAATATTCAAAATATTCTTCAATTGTTTTACTTTATCTAGTGTGTATCCTTCTCATGATTAGGGTGCGTTGACATCGAAAATAATTATATCTGAATGTTGGGAGTCACTAGATGTGTTGAAACAAACCTCCAAAGGCTGGAAATCACTAAGTCACACACCAGAACTTAGTAATAGTGAAATGTTAGTTTTTAAATCTTTTCCCACAGGGCATGCAAAAACTATTGGAGCTCAAATTTGCACCCGTCCCATATCAAGATGAATAGGTGCTTTGAGGAAACATGGGATTATCTCCAATTTGTGGAACTTGTACTTAATACATACCTCCAGAGAAGGTCGACTTCCTTTACCTATCTCTACTGCTAAAACTACTCATACGAATGGAAATGCACCTACCTATCACTACTCTACGATTCTAAGGGACCAGGGTGAGAAGGAGGTGCATGAAAATGAAACCTAAGATAAGGGGAGGTGATAGCACTAGAAAGAGGGGGATGAACACTCTTAGCTCATTGAAAAAAAAAGGAAAACATGCACAGGGATGGTAGATAAACATGTCATATTTTGAAACAACATTCACACACTCATTTCCATGGAGCACAACAAAAATAAACTTGTAAGGGACATAAAATGTGCACAAAAACAAAAATTCAAGGAAAGGCAAGAAGATGCAATGAAATGTGAAATAGGGAAGATGATAGCCACAAAATCAAATTTTTATTAACTTTAAAATATGCACAATCAATTACAATGATGAAGGAGGAAAGTATCAACATGAAAAGAGCCACACATGAGGCCTGTAACTCAAAATTCCATGGAACAATGCTCTGAACTATGCTCTTAGCAAACCAAGAGGGTCAAACATTTTACAATGAGAAATGTTCAACAATATATAAAAGAAAAAGGAAAGAAGAGGAGGGAGAAAGAGAGAGGGAAACTTGGATTTTCAAATCCAACCACCAACAACCAATAATAAATTCATGTAAATTTGTGTGTATCACTATCGAGATATACCTCCCCATGTCATCTTATCTTGTAAAAGAAGGAAGGAGACTAAATCTACAGGTGGTTAAGTTGACTGAGTCTATGCATTAATGGCCTAATTCACTTTTCCCCATTTTCTACCTACCAAATCCAACCAAAATCTGATTTTGAATAACCTAGAGTGTAACCCACATCAACAGTTTTCCAACAAGAATAGGAGCGCATGAATCTAATATACGTAGTAGATGTTATGGTGATTTAAAGCTCACAAGACAAAGCCTGAACACGTAAAACACGTGTTATGATCTAATCGATTGACTATCTATTTTTTTCTCTTTTTTCCATGTGTCGTGCATCCATTTTATGTAAGGATTCGACATGTGGCATGTGGCTAGCATGTTATGATAGGTTGTGGGTTGTGCACTTTATCCGAAAAGTTAACACATGGAAATAAATGATGGTGTAGAAGATTGCACTTAGTGCATGTGCAATAACAAGAGGTGCAAGGAGGAATGCATAGGTGCTGTGAGTGCGTGCAAGAGTTTGCATGATGAGTGGGAATAAAAGGTGCATATCTATAAATTTACATAGGTATGTGAGGAATAAGGGGAGCATAAGACAAGGATGTGTGGGAAAAATTGTGCAAGGAAAGTGCGTGAAGGTAGAACGTGGAAGAGGAATGAGTGTGCACAAGAGGTGCACGGACTCAAGAAGGAGGTGCATGTGCACAAGGAACAATGGGGACTTAGCAAAAATATAAGGCAAGTCCGTGAGTGCAGCGCAAGATGGATGCACAATGACCAAAGTGAAGAAAGTGAACGCGTAAGGGGTGCACATAGAAGGAAATGGAAGGAGATAGAATAATTAAAGGAAGGTGGAAGTGCATGAAAGGAAACGAGGAGAAGAGAAAACACAAGGATGAAGTAAGAAGGTTGTGTACGAAGAACTACAACCATAAATAAGTGCCAAGGTATAAAACCAAGAGTTCTCAAAACAAAACTTGATGCTAGAGTCGAAATGGAACTGTAATTTTTCAAAATAACTAGGGGAGTTATTTTGGACAATAATAACCTACACTAACATCCCCCGTAAGAATAACTTAGGTGGGCATAAAATAAGGTGGGTCTTAGAAACAATGCATGATGATTTACCCACATATAATAACTAGGAAAAAAGAGTTACCATGGATTAAAGATCACCGCAAGGTACCCAAAACTAGTAGCAACAAAGTAGAGAGAGAGAAATTACACTACAAGGCATCCCTAGAATCTCAGCTCAAAAAAATTTACTATGTTAAAGAAGAATTCTGGTTTGCACTATGGTATGGATCCACTGCTTGATCACAAAACTCAAAATCAACTGACATTGTGATACAACAGAATAGCTCCATACAAGGATATTGTTAATAGATTATTTAACATTGTAATTCAAAAAAATAGCTACCCTTTAGAGGGAGAATAGGCTCAAAAATAATTTAAGGATATTGTCGAGGTTACATTGAAAGTGCGAGAAATCACCAAACATAGTTCAATCTATTTCTATAAAAATTTGTTCCATGAACTAATAAAAACCAAGGAAAGGATACGAGACCTAAAGAAGAAATACCGCACCACACCCTCCCATATTGTTGAATGGTTGGAGTGATACTAAAAAATCTATATGAGTGGCCACAACTACTTGAACACCGATAATTTGACACTATGATTCATTAGAATAGATCCATAAAAAAACTCTCAATATATCTCAAAATGGTGTCAAAAATACGGATACAAAATATCTCAATAAACAAGAGGTACTCACTACACATGCTAAGGAAAATATCTCTAAATAAGGAGCACTACAATGCAAGAGGAGAAGAAAGTGGAGAAAGAATTTAAATGGTGGAGGAGCCACATCTGTAGATTCCTCTTAATGAATGATTTTGTATCTATCATATGTGATCATATATCCATCGTAAATGAATACAAATGGTGAAGAATATGCCTACATATGATCTAGTGTAAAGGAAACAACTGGAGCCTGCAAAGGTACATCAAAATGTGTGTCAAGATGATTATATATGAAAACTAAAATCTCAAGTTTCACGGGCACGAGTGAAGGTGCGGGACTCATGTGTAGCTCATGATCCTAGGAAGGATTCGAGTGAAAAAATAGGATCTCTGTCAACAAGTGATCCCAATGAATTACCTTCCCGAAAACCAATTCCCTTGTCCAAATTCCACTAAAATTTTTGAATATATGAAGCAATACCCTGTTAATTTTTTTCAATACCCCCTCTAAAAATCCCATAGAATGGAATATGTGAGAACTGAATGTAGTGGTATGCTTCTCAAAAGAGCCATGCATATGAGAAGAAGGAACTGAAGTGGAATAAACAATTTATTTCTAAAATAAGCACAAGTGTGGAATAAGAACATTTAGTAACAAGTATAACATGCTTAGGAGCATTGGAATCAAGAGCGAGCTCAAAAACTGACAATACAAGGTCAATGTGTATAGGATAAATATTTTCAAGTGGACTAGGAATAAGGGTCTGAGAGTCCAAAATATGAGGATGATGTTGTAGCGTGACAAGTTCATGTTATATGGAGTGTATTAGTTTATCCTTACCATAAATAAGGTTATGAAGAAGAGAGTTTTACTTTTTAAGTGATCTATTTTGTTCCACAAATTTTACCATGTCCTCCTAAATTCCACACACTTCGGAGAAAAGCATCTCATTCTCAAAAGGCATAATAGATGAAAGAATGCAATACCCAAAAGTTAGGACATCAGAGCTTAGCCAAAAATGTGTCCACATGTTATTACAACACCCCCCAATATTTTGGAACTTTATAAATTAGTGCATTTAACAATTTAAAAGGTACCAATGTGCGGAAATTTAAAAATATAAAAAAATTAAAATATGGTGTTCAATTAGAGCTAACGATCAAAAGTTATTACAAAAATGATTTCCTATAAACAAGGCCTATTTTAAATAATATTGCACTCAAGAATTAAAAATGCACTAAATTAGGATGAACATAGCCTTCAAACCACTCATTGGAATTGCACAAAATTTAGAAGAGATTGGTTTAGTTTTTGAGGGGATTTGGCCTCATGCTAACCCAAGCATCACACTCCATCCTCATCGGGAAAGGATACAAGTAACTAAACACTTAAAAACACCTTTAATTTAATTTTTATGTAATTGACTAATTTTTTCAAAAGAATGAAATGCTAAAGTTTGAAATAATTTAAAATTAAAATTGGGAATAAAGAGCTATATCTATCTTAAGTGGTGAAATGCTAAAGTTTGAAATAATTTAAAATTAAAATTGGGAATAAAGAGCTATATCTATCTTAAGTGGGTTCCACTAGGATAATGCATTGGATGAGGTAGGATTTAGGGTTTGAAACCCCATTTTTGTTGATTTCCTTATGTTGGGTTGTTATGGTGCCACTAATGATTTTAAATAAATGTAAAGGAGGTTGTTGCAATCTTTATGGAGAAACAAAGGTCTCAAGAGGCTAAATGCAGACTGAGCGAGTTACAAGGAGGATGAAACAAGGCGTCAAAGCTAAGAAAAGATGTCTAAAATCCTAGGTGTGTCATCTAGACCAAAGAAAAGACAAATGAAGGTCAATAATGCTCTAATTGGAGAGGTGTTTAGTTAGATATGGAGAGAAAGCAGATTGGAGAGGACATCCTAATAGAAATATATACTAACCTAGACACCTAATACAACATATATGTAATCTATTAGGGTAGTTTGGAGCATTTTTTTATCCCGAGTGTGGATCTTAGGAGAATTTGAACCTCCTTAGGGCTCGAACGCCTGATATAGACTAGTTGATTATTACTCAAATGCAAAAAAATGAACCAAGGGTCTCGAAACCAAGTTGGGAGGGTTGTGTCAGCTCCAATACAAGTTTTAAAATGTAATTTCCATATCTCTATATGTCATACTTGGGCCTACGTAACCTCATAATCCTACACATAGGTTTTATAAACCAATAACTAAACAAAAATGAGAAAAAACAAACACACCCAACACCAAGTCTATGTAGACAATAATCTCATCTAAAACTAGCGAATAACAACTAAAAATCTCAATACCACTTAGCTCTCGATACCATATAGGGAACTTCAGGGATCCATTGAATTGAAGATTCCACCAGTGAGAAATGTGAGACGTGAATTTCACAAAGGCAAGACAAGGAATACACACAAAAAACTTCAATTTATGAAGAACAATGAAATCATTTCAATACAACAAGAAATGGCTCCATCTCAATGCTTTGCTCCATGATATCTTAGCTCAATCAGTAGATGTACATATATAGGAGGAAAGTGTAACTACCACCTAGATCATTGTTGAATAAATATAATAAGTGATAGTGGGAATAAAGATTACTCCACACAAAAAATAAGCTAACTCAACATAACTGGTACACCTAATCAAGTTAACACAACAAGTGTAGAGCTAACACAAGTGCAAGAATTATTCTAATAAACAAATAAAAGGATAAATAATATTCTACACTACTATTATCCACATTTTCTTAAAAAGGAAGGTATCATATTGACCCGATTAGGGAGATAAGGTTCCTTAAAGGAGGTTTAAATACAAATTAATTAAATTAAATAAAACAATCATAGTTAAATAAAAATTAAGTGAAAGTAATAAAATAAAATTTATCAAATGGATTAGGGAAAATAGTTATGCTTTAGGTTTTCTTTACATTGGGTCTTGTTTGTTCATGTGTGGGAATTAGCAAGATTGGGGCGGTGGTAGAATTAAGAGGGAGAAGAGGAGATTTCAAAAAAATTCCTTTAGTAGGTGTAAATCAAAACCCCACGCCTTTGCTAGCATCCTCCAGGAATGTGCAAATCAAATATTTTGAGCAAACCTCAAATCCATTTGGGCACCTAGTGGTTGCATTTGGTGAAATGGTGTCAATACTTTGTGAAGATGTGTGTGGATTTTGTTAAGCCCTAGTCCACTTTTTTCATCATTCTCCTAGCTTGTGTCAAAATGGGATCTTTGGAAAACAAGATGTGTACCCATCAAGAAAATGAAAGAGTAATTTATTAGATTTTGTAGTTACATTTTCCTCGGTAAATATCTTGCATGTGGATACATAGATAAAGGCACGAGATCTATTTTTTTAGGAAAACCTCAAAGAGGTGTGGTAGAATGGAATTACATGGCTTAGGAGCTGCACAAAGTGGTTCTCATTGAGAATACCTTAGAACTTTCAGAAAATGCTTATGGCAAGAAAATTCTTATGACATGTGTAATTCAAATTCCAAATATTTTTCCAGCATCCTCCATGTATGCACTAGTTTGAGGTAATTTAAACATAGTATAGACATCATACAAGATTTGAGGAGAAGGATTTTGGTTAATGGGGACACATGGATGCATCCCTTTATTATGTAAGCTTCATTTTTGTTTTATTTGAATACATCTATGTGGTTTAGTTGATGAGGATTGTAAATACTTCAATGACATGAGTGTCACTCATGGGTTTTCTTTTTATCATTATCTATTCTCAAGGAAACTCTAAACATCTTTATCAATGTGCCCTATTGACCTAGCATGTGGTTTTGAGGATGTGTAGAGGTGTTTCTTAGTTGGAGGAAGTATGTGGTGGCTGGCGGACGTGTTTTCTTGGTGTTTAAAGATAACATAAGAGTGTGCAACACTATATTCATAAAAACTCTTTTGTTTGGGTTGGTTAACCAAAATGTTCTAATTTGTGTCCTCTCATCAAACATATTTATGGGAGTCAAAGATGTGGGTACAGCTTTGTTTCACATATCATTTTTTAATAATCCCTACCGAACATTATTCTTTTCAAACTAGTGGAATGGAATTTAATTTTCTCACTTTCATCTTACATCAATCTTGGAGGATATATATTTTAAATGTTTTACCTACGAATTCCATAATAGACATGTCTATAAAATGTGGAGGAGTGTGAATTGTTTGAAAAAATTACCCAAATAAGTGTGGTCATATGGAATTTAATGGTTTCAAGATGCGCTCTAATGGAATGGTGAAAAGGATTTGAAAAATCATGTAATGTACTTGAACTAGTGAATGAATGCCCTTGAGGTGGAATTGTAATTTGTGCATGTTTTAATGGATTCAATTCTCTCCTACCACTTTGATTTCCTTCTAGGTGCTATGTACCTTGGGGTATGATAATATAATATATATGGGTTGATGGAGATGCCGACATGTGGCACACATCCCCTTAGTTATATGTATGGGTTCACATGGGATATAATATTATAATGTATATGGGTGGATGGAGATGCCGACATGTGGCACACATCCCCTTAGTTATATGGGCTCACATAGGAATTGGGTAATGGGTCGGCCTACATTGGGATTAGGTGTTACCCATCCTATTTAAAGGATGTGAGTATCATTATGAGCAGGTCATGTATGTATGAGTTGATTCTTCTACTTGGTAGAGGTATATTGGAGGTGTCCCCCTTGAAGTGGATTCCCATCTTGGGATATTTTGGAGTTACTCCTTCCTTAAGGAGCATTGTATGGTGTTGCCCTACCTTAAGGGTATTATTCTGCATATATTGATATTAGGGCATCTTGGCCCCCATATCTCTTGTGTTTTATCATCTTCTACAATTTATTGATTTATTATATGCAAGGTTCGTATCACTAGGCATGAATTCCATTTTAGTTGGACTTGTAACTTGTGCATGTTTGAATGGATTCAAGTCTCTCCTACTACTTTAATTTCCTCATAGGTATGGTTTTATGACTATTTCTAACATATTTTTGCATTTATATTTTCCTCTTCTCTATAGTTCAAAATTAAAAAGAAAAAGAAAAAGTATAGCTTTTGGATAAATTTTGAAATGTTTTGTAGCTCAAAAACTTTAAAACTTAGATCATTTTATAGACACCAGAATTAGGTCACCCTAATTCATATGTGTATGTGCGTATCTTCATAAACCCGCATGGAAACTTCTCCCTTTTACGAACCTATATTCATTGTTTTACCACTCGTAACCATAAAATTAAAAAAAAAAAAACAAAAAAAGAACCTAAACAACCCTAACCCCCAACCCTTTGGATAAGATACCCTCTCAATACAACCATTCAAACCATCATTTTCACATTTAGATAAATCCATCCTCTCAAAATTTTAGACATTTGTATTCATGGCTAATAACAAATGTCCAAATCTTGCACATTCTTAGATTATCATTCTCGTTAAATAATTACTATCATTTGACATTCGTGATTCCACACAAAATGATTGACACTAATCACATGAATCGAAACCAATCTACCAAATCGACGCGTCAATCCCTATCAAAAATACCCAACTTTAAATCTATAATACATTATGATATATTTTGAAGTTATGACTAATATTCCCATGTTCACAAGCATGGTTATCTATTATATGACCATTATAGGAGTACACAAAGCCGGAAGCATTTACATATTACACATCATCTATCAACCATTTGTGTGGGAGAAATTTGATATCAACCATGAGTTAAGAATATGCATCATCATATTTATGCCTAACTGGATGACATTTCGAGTAGTTGGATCTCCTCTTTGAACACAAGTGACGATGTCAACCTCCACTAGGAAAACATTTTCAATCCACCTAAACCTATCATCAACTATTTTGATTGAATCCTAGCCTCTAAACATCACATATCAATAGTTTTCTATCTATGTCCTTTTATATTATCAGGTTGTAATATTATCATTATTTCCAACTTAATTACCTAAAAGCGAGTTGAGGTACTATTTGTTTTGTATTTTTTATTTTTGCTAATGCCCTTTGGTTTTCTTCGTGTTTCTAAACTTGCTTGCATGGAAAATGGAAAATAAATCTTTGTCTCGGTTTGCACTAGCATGTCTTTGATAAATTGGATAAATTGAGGTGAATTCAGATCCATTATTTGACATAATTTTAGGTAAAATCACCCAAAATTGTGCAAAATTCACCATTCTAGAAATACACAGAAATTTTATCTGTGTTAAATTTGACGGTCGAATGACCATCATGAAAGCCCAAAATAATGATGAATGATGGTCATTTAGATGTCAAATTTAATTTGACCATATATTTATCTACATTAACACTTTTCATAAATTTGAAGTTGTTGTGCATTCTTAGGGGTTTCATCTTCACTTCTATATGGTCGAAAAAAATTTATGATAGGTCTGGGGTATAATGCCAGAGCCCTTTATAATGCAGTTATTATTTGATTATGGGAAGTTAATTAGTATGCATTTTAATGATATAATTAGTTATGATCAAATATTTTCTTTAGATCTATAAATTTAGATCTGGTTTTATTAATATTGTTATGATCGATTTTAAAAAAATTGTTTATTTTAAAAATATATATATACTTGATTTTTTAATGAAATAGTACAAGTTTTTTATCATAAAATATGGGTATTGTCATTTTGGAAGATCAGGGTCAAATTAGAACTTATGGCAAGAAAACTCTAGATGATTGTTTCATGGACTGAGCATGCACCCATCGGTCGTCAAGCGAATGAGGAAAATATGAATTCATTCTCAAAGTGTACGCATGAGGCCCTTTCCATGATCCTGCACAATGTGAATGATGAATATCTTCTACACATTGGTAATATCGAACATCCTAGTGAGGTATGGAAATAATTAGAATCCATGCATGAAGGTACGCGCTTGTCCAAAATTATTAAACTTGTTTTAGAATTGCTTATGACTCCTATGAAAGGAGATGAAAAGGTAGTTAATTTCTTAGCCAAAATTAAAAATATCAAAGCATAATTAGATGGATGCAATTGTGACTTAATTGGTGAAAAATAATCTACTTTATTGTTCAGTTGAATATACATGAAAGATTTAGGAATTTTATTTCTATCTTAAATTCTAAATATCAGAATGAGGATGAATTACCAAATTTGAGTACTTTGAGTTCTCTTCTGATACATGAAGAGCAAGTGATGATGAACTTTGACTCTAAGGAGAATGCCTCATAGAACTTCTTGCTCAGAATTTGAAGTTCAAGTCTCATAATCTCTATTTTGAGAGTTTTACTTATGAAGATTTGTGTTCAATATTTAATGGTAAATGTCACAAATGTGGAAAATTTGGGCATAAAAGGAAGAGTGTAAATCTAAGAAACCTATCCATAAAAATCAGAAACAAATTGTCACATCTAAATATAATTTAAGGAAAAAGGATAGTTCTAATGATGCTCCTAAAATTGTTTCATTATATGTTTCTTTGTACTCTTCCTCAAATTCTAAATGGATTCTAGATTTAGGTGCTTCAAATCATATGACTAGTATTTCCAATTCTTTATTTGATGTTACAAAAATCAATGAACGTGTGTATCTTGGTGATAACTCATCTTTAGAAGCAATAGAGAAAGGAAAATTAAAATTTGCAAATGGTATTTTGAATAATGTTTTATTTGTTCCTAAGCTTAAAAATAATCTTTTGTCATGTTCACAACTAAATCAAGATGGTTTATCTATTCAAAATTTGAAGGATACTTGGTACATCAAGGATACTAATAATAATATAATTATTGAAGGAATTCAAAGAAATGGACTGTATATTTTTGATGATTTTTCTTTTGCATCTTGTTATGTATCTCAAAGTTTGAATAATTCAAAACTATGGCATGAAAGGTTAGGACATGTCAATTATCGAAGCTTGTATGAAATGTCTAGATGTAATCTAGTTAAAGGTTTTTCTGTGTTGTCTTCAACTCATGATGCTTGTGAAGGGTGTTTACTCGAAAACAAAGTGCTAAACCCTTTCACTTACATCCTGAGGAGAGTTCCTCTTCACCACTAGAACTCGTTCATAGTGATGTTAGAGGACCTCTTGAAGTAGCTTCATTAAATGGTTCTTTGTATGTTGTGACATTTATTGATGATTTCACCAGGATGATTTGGACATATTTTCTTAAAAATAAATCTGATGTATTTAGAAAATTTAAGGAATTTAAAGCATCTGTTGAAAATTCATCAAATTATAAAATTAAGAGGCTTAGAATAGATAATGGGGGTGAATATGTTAGCAAGGCATTTGAAAAATTCTGTATTGATTATGGTATTAAAAGAGAATTAACTTTTCCCCATTCTCCCCAGTCTAATGGTGTTGCAGAATGGAAAAATAGGACTATTTTAGATATGGCTCACATGATGCTTCATTCTGTTGGTCTTCCCAAATTTCTATGGGTAGAAGAAATGAACACGGTAGTCTATATCCTAAATAGGGTTCCTACCAAATTTATTCACCATTCGACCCCCTTAGAAAAGTGGTCAAATCAAAAACTTGATGTATCACATTTAAAAGTGTTTGTAGTCCTGCCTCTTTATATATCCCTAAAAATAAAAGAAAGAAACTTGATATGACTTCTTTTTCTTGTATTTTCATTGGATATGGTATTAACACTGCAAGTTTAAGGATTTATGACCCTATAAAAGGGAAGTAACTGAAAATTGCAATGTTGTTGTTTTGGAAAAATGTTTCTATTCATCTACAAATAGTAATGATATTCTTAATTTTGTCAATATTTTTTATATTGATAATGAAAATATTGTAAATGATCATGATGATGTTTCTTGTGTTGATTTTATGGATGTTTATGAATCTCTTATCTCCCTAGATAAGAAATTTCTAATCATATTGACCTTAGGAAAATGACCAGAAGCCATCATATGTACCATGCATTAATGACATTGTATGAACATGAGCCGCAGAGTTTTGAAGAATCTTCTCAGGATGAGAAGTGGATCAATGCAATGTAGGTTGAATATAATGCCTTGATTCAAAATCAAACCTAGGAGTTGGTTCCACCTCCAGAGAAAAGAATAATTATAGGGTCTAAATGGTTGTACAAAGTAAAATATAATGTTGATGGTAGTATTGACAA